>OY755253.1:31946784-32354284 GCA_963576725.1 Azorinus chamasolen | reverse complement strand
AAATATCAACTAATTAACACAATTTAGTGGCCATTATAGAGCGGGTTTACTGTAGTATTAGTTACATATTTGTGGTATTTTTACGCATATTACATATCATAAAACACACCCACCCTCCCTTGTTTACTTTTAGACATAGTATTACGTGTAATAAACTAGCCTATGTTTGTTTGTTGTTTCGCCACGATAACTGAACTAGATTGACTTAAGGAACAGAAACATGTTTGTTTGCTTATTACGCTGTTTAACCCTTTCACCGCCGATGTCGCATAAATGCACCACGACAAATAGTGCAGTCCCAGATCAGAAGCCGCCTTTTCAAGGCGGCGCCTGATCAGGGACTTCACTATTTATCTCAAACTCTATTTCTATATCTGTGCTTTATTCCTTTGAAGTTTGCATTTATTTATCTTATTTCCTTATTTTACCGAATGATTCAAGAAAATTGGATTGCAGACGACAATTAGAAATTTGGGGCCGAAAGGGTTAAAATACAAGTACAAAAGTTTATTCGGCACATGCAAACGTTGTCCATTGCCATAAACAAATGTAAAGGAGTGCATTCTCGACATGGTCGCAATAATCAGCACGGCCACACAACAGAACCTTTCTTAAGCGGACATACAAAAGTTGTCAAAGTATGGGTCTGTAAGGTTGGTGGTAGCTTAATGCACGTCAAAAGTAATGCAGTAGGTTCCTAAAGGAGCATTACTTTTGTCCTGCAATCACCCGTTTTTGTATCACAGAGCCATTCTTCGATAAATAAGTTCATATTGACTATCTTCATAATACTGATTGGACATAACAAATACCATGTGTTATGTTGTTATTGAAAACATGCGTTTTGGTAGGGACTATCCCTTTAACCCTTTCACCGCCAATGTCGCATAAATGCGCCACGACAAATAGTGCAGACCCAGATCAGATCGGCGTCTGATCAGGGACTTCACTTTTTGTCTCAAACTCTATTTCTATATCTGTGCTTTATTAATTTGAAATTTGCATTTATTTATCTTATTTCCTTATTTTACCGAATGATTAACTAAATTGGATTGCAGACGACAATTAGAAATTTGGCACCGAAAGGGTTAATAACGTTTTGCCTCATGAATATATAACAAAACATAAGCCCTTGATCAGAATAAGTTTTGTAATATTACTGACTGGATACTCGCAACTAATTTAACCCTTTACACTATCATATTTACTAAAACTAGGACTATGAATGTTACCTAGCTGAACTGTTTAACCCTGTTCCTCATATAAACGTGTTTCACGCATTTACAAACAGAGTAGGCCCAGATCAGACGGCTCCTATAGAACCGTCTGATCAGGGTCTGATCTGTTTGCTAATGGAAGTTGAAAGATCTGTTAATTCTCTTTATAAAATTGCTGCAATTTTCCACTTTCCATATTTCGTTATAACTATTTATTCCATGAACGTTCAGTATATGTATTGAATTTGTTGACTAAACATAGAACAGGGAAAGGATTAACGGTATTATGAACAAATGGACATTTTGCCATAACAGAAACTGTAGAAACATATTTGTATTATTTCATGAGCAAACAGAGCAGACCCTGATCAGACGGCTCCTATAGGAGCTGTCTGATCTGGGTCTACTGTGTTTGAAACTACGTTAAAGGGTGTGTCTATGAGGCAAAGGGTTAAAGGTACTCTGGGATTAACCCATTCCCTCATATTGACGACTTTTGACGACTCCGTAAAAGTCACTTTGTGAAACCATTGTGATAAATAGAGCATTTGCTCCTATAGGAGCAAATGGTTTCCTATAGGAGCAAATGCTCTATTCATCACAATGGTTTCAAACTACAAAATTCTAAAATTTTCCTATTCTCTAGTTAACGCTCCTTTTCGGTAGATTTATTCAAAGAGGTTGTATCTAAAAATAGCCAATGCGGTTATGGGTTTTCTTTGAACATATCTCATAACCATTAAAATAATGCTATCTAGACAATTTCATGAAGACACCCCTCAACAAATTGTATCGCAAAACACAGTTAAGGTAATTGTAGATTGGTAATTCTTGGTCTAGAACAATATCACTTATACAGAATTATAACATTCACACACGGGGGCGAATAACATCGGCGCTACCAATACTTCAACACCAAACTTTCGCAATTTTAAGCGATTTTAAGTTATTACGACATTAAAACCCTTTTCATTTTTACAGACTTCTATGCCATGTCATTTTTAGATGAACTCATTTAATGTTTAAAGGGATCTATTGTTCTTTTTTCAGGGGCCGACATAAATAAAAGTGATTCATCGGGAAATTCTCCCCTGTGCAAGGCGCTTACCAAAGGTTGGAATGAGATCGTCGAGTTCTTATTGGATAAACAGTGTGACGTCACGACAAAATCGTCCAATGGCCAGACGTGTTTTTATCTGTCTACCATATGCGCCAAGATTCAACCATGTCATATTGCCAAACGTCTTCTTAAAACAGGTGGGTACATTTACATTGTCCATTGCGTCACATTGGTGTAAAACGTAGCTAACTATATATATGAGTTAATATTACAGTTATCTCCTTACTTAATCAAAGTAAATACTGAGTAATGTATCCGATAATGATATCATGTACGAACTGTTCGAACATGATTTAACCCTTACCCTGTTGAATATTCATATAAGTCATACTGACATTAACCCTGTCGGTGCCAGCATTGTCGTCTGCTGAGCATAGTTTCGTTTATTTTTAATGTAAATGTGTGCACTTCTTCCATTTTCTTTATAAAACAGTAAACAGTGTCAAACAGTTTGGATCCTGATGAGACGCCGAGTTACTCGGCGTCTCATCTGGATCCAAACTGTTTGCATGTGATATCATAAACCCATCATTGTGGTACGGAAGGGGTTAATTACATAAACCCGTCATTGTGGCACGGAAGGGGTTAATTACATAAACCCGTCATTGTGGCACGGAAGGGGTTAATAGAAACTGTAGAGTCAGGTGTATTATAATTTCACAAGCAATCCAAGCAGAACCTGGTAAGACGGCTCCTACAGGAGCCGTCTGATCTGGGTCTACTCTCATTGCAAAGGTCTGAAAATGCGTTTATATGAAGGAAAGGGTTAATAATTAATGGGATGGTATCTCTAACATCAGTATATATTTGATAACAGACTACAATGTCTGACCCATTTAAACCTATCTCGCTACTCTCTCCCTGCCTCGCAGTTGCAAACAGCTTGGATCCAGATGAGACGCCGAGTAACTCGGCGTCTCATCAGGATCCAAGCTGTTTGACACTCGTTCAAAAGTTTTTTTCAAATGTTTGATCGAATCGGAAGTAGTCAAAATTCCACGAGATTCTAATATGAGCAGACACTGTTCTTTTCATAAATGGCGTGAAAGTTAATGTTAATGTTTTAGAAGTTTCGAAAGCCCACTGTCATTACACAAATTTCTATAAAGTTACTTGTTTTTGAACATAGACGTAATCTATCACAATTTAAATGTGTATAGTCAGTTTTATGTTTGATCCTTTGTCAACACGTGCAGTGAAATCCATCTAAAGCGACCGATTAAATATGTCTAATTCTGTGCCTTGTCCCTTTCCCTGTTCTATGCTGACACAGAGCAGACCCTGATCAGACGGCTCCTCTAGGAGCCGTCTGATCTGGGTCTACTCTGTTTGCAAATGCGTGAAAACACGTTTATATGAGGGAAAGGGTTAAAAGCAGGTGGTAGCTTAACCCATTCCTTCATATAAACGTTTTTGACGTATTTGCAAACAGAGTAGAACCAGATCAGACGGCTCCTATAGGAGCCGTCTAATCAGGGTCTGCTCTGTTTGTTAGTGGAATTTGAAATATCTATTTCTTTACTGTCTAAAATGGCTACAATTTTCCATCTTCCATATTTCATTATAACTATTTTGTCCATGAATATTCAGTAGATATTGACAATTGGAATAAATATAGAACAGGGAAAGGGTTAATACAGGACAAAAAGTTATACAAAAAGTTCCTCTAGGAGCTTTCTGCATTACTTTCGTCCTGCATTTAGCAACCAGAGGGTTTTTACTAAATATCATAAGTTTGAGATTTTTTTGCAGCCATTATTTACAATATTCGGACATACACATATAGGCAAAATAGTAGAAGGGGAATCTTTGAATAATGGTCTATACTATTTGTTGCTCCATCATTTACACTTAACCCATTCCTCCATAGGCTATTTTTAGATCCAACCATTGTGAATAAATCTACCCAAAAGGAGCATTAACTAGAGAAAAGGAAAATTTTAGAATTTTGTAGTTTGAAACCATTGTGATAAATAGAACATTTGCTGCTGTAGGAGTACATGCATATGGTTTCAACAGGTGACTTTTACAGAGGCGTAGAAAGGCGTATTTATGGAGGAAAGGGTTAACCCGTTATCTGATGAATATTAATGTAAGAAATAATGATATCATTAATTTTAATTAGTTGAACTTTTAAAATGGTATATGAATATACATGTATAACTATTTTGGCGCCAACTTTAAAAGTGTCGTCTGCAATAATAATTTCACATTAAATATAATTCTGAACTAAATAATAAAGGTATATTAGTAAAACATTTGTTTTTAAAAACATGTATGCTTGGGCTAAAATAATACAGAAAACAGTGAAGTCCCAGGTCAGATGCCGCCTTCAAAAGGCGGTATATGGCCTGGGACTGCACTCTTTTCAGTGGTGCCATCAGGCGACATTGGCTCCGAAAGAGATAATGTCACTCGCAACCAGAGTAGATCTTGGTTACACAGGTTCTACAGGAGACATCTGATCTGGGTCTACTCTGTTTGAAAATCATGTGATCATAAAAAGTCAGCAAATTATTTCTTAATGTTTAAATCCGCCTCGCCTGTGAAGGAAAATAAATTTGCTTGCTCTGAGATGTAGTTGTAAGGTAAATATCATTTAAATTAATATTTTGCCTTTAGACTATTATGTTGAAAAATAACTGTTTTATGAATACATGTATGTATTTTGTTTATAAAGATATATGTATGAACACAGACACATTTAGTCACGGCAGAAACTGTTTAATTAGATCTGCATTATTCTTTAATCAAACAGAGAACATCCTTATCAGACAGCTCACGTGGGAGTGGGCCTGATCAGTTTTTGCTCTGTTTTCAAATGAGTAAATGTACATTTTTATTAATGTATCCCTGTCCCTGTTTAATATTCACTTAAGAAATAATGTCATCATTAATATCAAGTACATGTAGCTGATTAATTTGGTACTGATATATTCTAGTATAATTTCATAAGCGAATAGAGCGGAGACTGACTAGAAGTCGTCTATCTGGGTCTACTCTGCATGCCAAGGCGTGAAAATGCGGCTATATGCGGGAAAGGGTTAAGGGTTGGTATATATGAATCGAGTCTAGCCACCGGCCGGCAAGCTAAAAGGAAATTTCTTCACCGGCACTGGTCGCTTGACGTGAGAGAAAAGTTCAGCCATGTTAGCTCTGTTTGTTATCATTAGCCTAGTTATGAAACAAATATTTGTTTAACAGCGTCAAAGATAAAAATTAACCATTATCAGGCTTAGCAATACACAACTGGTATTTGCAAACAACTTGGATCCAGATGAGATGCCGAGTAACTCGGCGTCTCATCAGGATCCAAGCTGTTTGACACTCGGTCACTAAATTATAGTATTTCTAGATGAAATGAAGTAAGAAAATATTGCAACAGATTAGGGTTTCCGGCAGACATACTTTTATTTAACATGATATGGGTAAATATCACCAGAGATAAAAATTAATAATAGAACTGATAGAGTCTACCACAAAAACACACGCCTTTAACCCATTCCCTCACAGGCTGTTTTTAAATACAATCACTTTGAATAAATCTACCGAAAGGGAGCATTCACTAGAGAAAAGGATTTTTTTTAGAATTGTGTAATTTCGAAACCATTGTGATAAATAGAGCATTTGCTCCTATGGTTCACAATGGTTTCAACCAGTGACTTTTACAGAGGCGTCAAAAGGCGTCAATATGAGGGAATAGGTTAATAATGGAACTGATAACAAAAACAAGGGCTTTTAATTCTTTCGCTGCAAATGGGAGACTTTGTGAATAGCTATGCGAATCGTTTGGATCCAGATGAGGCGTAACTCGGCGTCTCATCAAGATCAAGACTGTTTGATGTTATAATTATGTCTTATCTGAAGCAAAACTGTTTGCAAATTCCAGTTAGATCTGGATCCAAACTGTTAAGTGGGCGCTTTAGTGGTATTGGATTAAACCTGCGTCCCATTTGGTCTGGAATGGGTTGCATTGGTTGGTTTGAAGTTTCACGTGTAAAAAGCATTACATATTATCATGTATCACACACACAGTATGGATTCCCTTATGTAAGCGCATTTTGACGCATCTGCAAACAGAGTAGACCCAGATCAGACGGCTCCTATAGAGGGTTTCAGTGTATGGGGCATAATTATAGCAGTGCTCCGTGCACGGAAGAACAACAAGGTAGAACCGTCGACCTACTGTGTGCCAGCTGGAAGGTTTCCTCGCATGAAAAGTCCGAATGTCCAGGCTGGGACTCGAACCAAAGCGCCGTTGCTTGACAATGTTCATTGACATTTATTAACCCTTTCCTTCATATAAACGCCTTTGTACGCATTTGCAAACAGAGTAGACCCAGAGCAGACGGCTCCTATAAGATCCGTCTGATCTGGGTCTGTTCTGTTTGCTTACGGTAAAATATAGATCTCTTACATGAATATTCAACAGGGAAGGAGTTAAATGAACCCTTTACCTAATTAACCCTTCTCTTGCTGAATTTTAAAATACATTTCTCCTTCTTTACCCATGCCCTGTTGTATAATTACATATATCTTCACTGTGTACACGTATTTCGCTGTGCAATCACTGCTGTGGAGTGCATTGGTTGCACAATCAACTTGTAAATAGTGCAGACCCTGATGAGACAGCTCCTGCAGGAGCTGTCTCATCTGGGTCTTCACTATTTACGGGTAGGTATATTGACGTGAATAGCAAGCGAAGGGTTAATAATAATGTAAGAAATAATTACATCATGGATATGTTTTTCTGTCTATTTATAATGGTTTAGGAACACATGATTTTGGATATTAAAGACACTGTAGAATGTAATACCATGAACAAACAAAGCAGACCTCTACATGAGCCGTCTGATCTAGGTCAACTCTGTTTGCAAAGGCGTCAACACGCGTGTCTATCAGGTAAAGGACAAATACCCTTGAATTAGCAATAACGGTATCGGACATAGTAATGTTGTTTTGCCGGGGTTAAAAACGATGTCTATATTAATCTATCCCCTCCTATTTTAGACCCAGCCTCTTTAAATTAATCTACCGAAAAGGATCATTTACTAGAGAAAAGACTTAAGAGTAATTTGAATTGTGTTGTTTTGAACCCATTGTAATAAATAGAGAATTTGCTCCTATGGAGTAATGTACATTCACGCGGTCAAAAGGCGTCAGTAGAAGGGAATGGGTTAACCTGGTTATTCGGACACTCAATGTCCACTCTCCATGGGTTTGTATAGCTGAATAAGCCAATTTGGTACCGTCTTGTTATAAACTTCTAATCATATTTGCATAGTACCAAGAAATGTTGACCCTGATCAAACTGTTCCTTCAGGAGCAGTTTGATCTGGGTCTGCACTATTTGCCTAAGTGTGTTGATCTGGGTCGGCACTCTTTGCCTGAGTGTGTATGTCCGAATTATTAGGATATTTCGGATATAGGTGCATTTGACCTATATAACCTTTATCCGCTAATCACGACATAGCTCGTATTTGCAAACAACTTGGATCAAGATAAAACGCCGAGTAACTCACCCGAGTAGCTCGCCCGATTATTCACCCGAGTAGCTCGGCGTCACATCAGGATCCAAGCTGTTTGATCCGGTAAATAATTTCTGAAAATATTGGTCGAATCGGAAGTAGTCAAAAAATTGCAAATTTGAGAAGACAATTATTTTGTTACAGCGGTTTAATGGCTAACGGTTTTTGCATAATTAATGCGGAAGTTTCAAAGTATTTTTGTCGAGTTCGAATTTGCTGCATGACTAATACTACAGGAAAAATGTATAAAAAAATACTATTTTTTTTATTTTACTTCCTTCGACAATGTTTCTGTGTCATTAATCCTTTGCTTCATATATACTCGTTTCTACGCCTGTGCAAACAGTGTAGAACCAGATCAGACGGCTCATATAGGAGCCGTCTGATCAGGGTCTGCTCTGTTTGCTTATGATGTAATATAGATATGATGTCGCAGTGTCTGCTACGACCGAAATTTCCTGTGTCCATGTGCTGTTACAATAGATTAATCTAATTCATATTCATGAAATCATTATTTCTTACACTAATATTCTTGGAGAAAAGGATTAACCCTTGACACGCTAAAAATAAAGTCTGTTCAAAGTTGGATCCGGTATAATGTTGACTACTGCCGATTCAATCCACAGGTGTCAGGCGCATGACCATTTCATAAATGCTAATGAAAAACATCTTTAAATACATTTAGACATCATACTTTGACAGAAAAAGTTTTGTTTCGTATAGTATTATACTATGTTCATAGAGTATTATGCTACGCGAAAAAAAATCAAATATATATGTTTTCTGATGTTAAAGTTTGATGTCTAAACGTATTTGAAGATGTCCATTAGTAGTATTTAAAAAAAAAAATACGCACCTGGCACCTGTGATTCAATCAAGGATTTGAGAAACTATTGACCAAGTGCCAATCAAATTGGATCCAATAGGAGCCGACTGGACTGGATCTACTATGTTTGTTAAAAGACGTATCAGTGAGACAAAAGGACAATGTAATGTATATCTTTGGATTATGACCATTCATATTGCATCTTCTAATTTCAGATTACGACTTCCGGCAAGATTCGGAATGGCTCGGTAGTGATAGTTGCCCCGAGTGTATTCAAACAGACTCTAAGCTTTATAATAAAGTTATGGCACGAGCCGGGCTCAAGTCTAAGACAAGAAAAACTTCGTTCCTCGGAAGCGGTAAACGGAAACTTTTTAAGTCCATCAGACATTTGTCAAGGTGAAAAGTTGTGATGACCAAAGACTAGACACTATGTGTCTACGAACCATAACTTCTATCAGGCGTATATACTCGGATCATTCCGGCAAGATCGGGAAAGGATTCTGGATATAGCCGAGGAGCTTCAGTTGCTGCTCATCCAGCGCACATGTGACGTCTGTCCATCATAATTTCCATCAATCAGCTCTGTCCGGCAAAATCGGAAAGGCTCTCGTACAGTGGAGGAGTTTCGACCGCTATTCCTGTCTAATCATCATAAAGCTCATCAATCGGCTCTCTTCGGATAAATGCTCGGAAACGAGTACTTTTCTCGAAGTAAAGCCGAGGAGTTCCGATTGCTTCTCAATCAGCCAGAATGAATACATGGTATCGTCGATATTGGCAGAGTATTTGTATCTTACCGAAACTCGACCCGTGTCTTCCATCATGTTATTATCTAGCATTTTTAATCTACTATTGAAACATAAATCCAAGATTTTTTATTAATTTTGGTGACTTGCTACCCAAAGCCTTACACGATATGTGAAGTGAAATGGATTTTTGCCAAGATTACATCGGCTACTTACGGTACTCTTTAAATGTACAGTAAAACCCCTCTAAATAGATTGTACATGTATAGTAAAGAAGAACGTATATCGTTTTAGACAGGTGGCTGTGTAATGCAGAGATAAAATCGTGCAGAAAGTCCCTTTAGGAGATGACTGCTTAATGCAGTGAAAGTCAAGCAACAAGAATACCCCAAAGGAGCGTTTTGCATGATTTTCACTGCATCAAACCTTTCGGCGCCAACTTTCGTAATGTCGTCTTCAACCCAAATTTGTTAAATCATGCGGCAAAATAAGGAAGTAAGATAAATAAATGCAAATGTCAAAGGAATAAAGCACAGATATAGAAATAGAGTTTGGGGAAAAGTGAAGTCCCTGACCAGACGCCGACTTGATCTGGGACTGCACTATTTGTCGTGGTGCATTTTTGCGACATTGGCGGTGAAAGGGTTAAGCTGCCATTTGTCTTAAAGATAGACACTGATACTAAATTGAAAGTCTGGTTTAGAGGGGCTTTGCTGTATTACGGAACACAGCGAATGGTGACGAAGAGGCTTTGCTGTATTAAGGAACACAGCGAATGGTGACGATTAACTCCGAAATGTCATTTGTGTTTCATTTCTGTGCCGAGAAGCAACATATGGAACGCCATTCTGCCATGCTAATAGCTAAATACAAAATGCGAAATGCTTTTTGCCAATTGTATAACTTGCTAGGGAATGTTCCAAATGATGGATGTAAATGCGAAATGCCAAATGCTTATTGCTAAATGCATGTTTGCACTACTAGCATTGAACAGCGCCATTTTAAAGTAACTGTACATTTGCTAAATGCATGTTTATTTACGTTAAAGCTTATTGCTTAATGCACTACTAAATTAAAAACGGCACTGTTCAATGCTAGCAGTGCAAACATGCATTTAGCAATAAGCATGTCGCATTTCACATTTCGCATTTGTCATTTACATTCCGGTTCTTTCACTAGCAATTTACACAATGGGCAAAAAGTATTTCGCATTTTGCATTTAGCATTTCGCATTTAACAAATAGCATGGCAGAATGGTGTTCCATAGCTACAAGCTATCTTATAACCAAAATGAGTTTCAAACGATTCTCACAGATGTTTGATATTCCGCATTTGTTATAAATAACTGTAAATTCTAACATGTGGTGTTTTTCTTTTCATTTTCGCCTGACATTATGAAAATAACCCCTTGCCTAATGTAAAATTCCTTTAATCCTTTCCCTGTTCTATGTGTATTTTAAAATTCAATACCTACAGGATATTCAAGGACAGAATACCTATAATGAAATATGGAAGGTGAAATAGTGTAGCCATTTTAGTAACTAAAGAAACATATCTTTTAGCAAATAGAGCAGACCCAGATCAGACGGCTCCTATAGGAGCCGTCTGATCTGGATCTACTCTGTTTGCAAATGCGCAAAAACACGTTTATATGAGAGAAAGGGTTAATCGCAAAGAGCGAACTAAGGATTACATGTACCTTTGCAACAGTTTATTTCCAGTTGAGCTACCGTGTAACTCGGCGTCTCTTCAGGATTCCAACCGTATGTCACTCAGTATGTCAAGTGAAATCAATTCAAATCAAGGCATACTCATTTAACCCTTCACTGTATGTATATTTACGCAAGGAATAATGATATCATGAATATTAATCAACTCATTATTTGATAATGATACCATGAACAAACAGTTTTGTCATTATGGAAATCATAGAATCAGATCTATAGTTTAACATAACCAACAGAGCAGATCGTGATCAGACGGTTCCTATAGGAGCCGTTTGGTCTGGGTCTACTCTGTTTGCAAAGGCGTAAAGGGCGATTCTAAGGAGCAAAGGGTTAAAGTGGAAGGCTTACATCAACAATAATAACACAAGCTCTGCACAGCTTTTAAACTGACTTGTAATGAATTACATTACAAAGAATGTGGTCAATATAAAGGAACATTAGACACACATAAATGTAAAGTTTAAGAAGATTATTAACCATACTCTTACTTTCTTGCATAAATTATTATGAGTTTTAACTGCATAGTCAAGCGGTATGAGATGAGATAGAAAGCCACATAATTACATTACATAATTCAACAACAGTATAACTCGAAGTTCCGGATAACTCGAAGTAAATGTTCGGTCCTTCTAGAAGTACAAAAAAAATGTTCTAAAACGTATCACTACGCATATGTAGTGGACTACTTTGGACCTGCAGTAAGCTCTGAAACTTGAGAAATTGTCTAGACTAGAAGTACGATGACTAAAACTTCTGTTATCTCGAACTAATTTGGTCCCTTGAAGCTCGATATATCAAAGTTTAAATGTACATATTATTCCATAATATCCCAGACTCTATTGATACATACTAAAGGAAACAGAACAAGTCCTAAATCTCTAATCTCCATTTTGCGTTCTGAAGTTACTTCTCTCTCTGTTTAGTCTGACTGTCATTTTTCTATGTACTTTTTTTTATTACATTCACTATAGGGGACGGGCTTGCCAAATCCCATTTCTTTTTATTATGATATAAAATATGTTTAAACTAAACTTTTTATCAAGTACAGACTTATTTTATGTAAGAAACTGACGCCATTAAAAGGACAAGGTCAGAAAACTTCAAAAAGACACAACACTTTTAAAATTCTCTGCTGTTAAGAAAAGGAACCACAGAGTAATTGAATAGGAAACAGGTCAAGTGGTTCGATATTTTATAAATACTTGTTAATACGTTACTGTTACAGGGGGTGGTTGACAGTTAACACTATCAAGTTATGGGCTGAGCGCAAAACCGCCATAACTAAAATCTAAGGGGCAAAAGTGTGAAGACATTTATAAGCGGTTTGGATCCATATAAGACGCCAAGTAACTCGACCTCTATGACCCACCTCTCTCTCTCTCTTCTCTCTCTCTCTCTCCCTCTCTCTCTCCTCTCCTATCTCTCTCTCTCTCCCCTCCCCCTCTCTCTCTCTCTCTCTCTCTCTCTCCCTCCCCCCTCTCTCTCTCTCTCTCTCTCTGATTTATTTTAGAAAAAAGAACGAAAGAAAACCCAACTTTGACAATTTTAGCAAAACAATTATTTGAGCCCGTTACCTATTCAATATTCACGTAAGAAATTTTTGACAGGACGAATCTCTATTTGCTGAAGTGTTTTAATGGTACATGGACATAATGATGCTTTACCTTGGCAGAAAAGTTAACCCTTCGTTTGCTATTCACGTCAATATACGTACCTGTAAATAGTGAAGACCCAGATGAGACAGCTCCTGCAGAAGCTGTCTCATCAGGGTTTGCACTATTTACAAGTTGATTGTGCAACCAGTGCACTCCACAGCAGTGATTGCACAGCGAAATACTTGTACACAGTGAAGATATATGTAATTATACAACAGGGCATGGGTAAAGAAGGAGAAATGTATTTTAAATGTCAGCAAGAGAAGGGTTAAACTCATATCTGTATCATCCAACAAGCAAATAGAGCAGACCCAGATCAGAAGGCTCCTCCTGTAGGGGCCGTCTAATTTGGTCCACTCTGTTTGCAAATGTGTGGAAAGATTTTCATAACAGGTAAAGGGTTATTAAATACTTGCAAAGATTAAATGATATAGTTATTGCAGTCTTGCACTCAACCTTCGAAGTACCTACTAAATTGGATCGCCTGGTACTTAGGGCTTGTCAAGATCGCCAGTTTAGGCCTTGAAAAGATACAAAAAATATTCTTAGTTCTAGCCAGGACTCCAAACATTTTACACAAATAGCGCTTTTACATTTAAACAAATGATAAGTTCATGGAACTGGCGACAAAAGAATAGAAACTAAGTATATGTAATAAAGAGACTAAGGTTACCTAATTGAACTTTCAGTTTACTTTCTTTGATAAAGTTGTTTGAAATAGCAGTGGATTTAGATTAAGATATAATGGACAAGCCTTCAGAACTTGACGGCGTTTCACCATTGCTATGATATACTGAGCAATTGCTGATAGCAAAAAGACGAAAAACTTAAAGGTTGCCCGAATGTGCGGAAGTGCGGAGTAATATTACAAAAAAAAATCACTGACATATGCAATTTATTAGAGCGTTTATCGGCATTTCCAATGACACTTTTCAGAGCTACAAATAAAGGTGCATACCAAAACCCCTATACTGTGACTACTCTTTAGAATTGTCTTGAAGAGATGTTTCTAAAGAGTGGTCACAGCGTATGGTTTGGTGGATAAAACAAAGAAACTATTTTTTAAACGATAAAAATATAATTTACAGTAGACTCCCTGTAATGCGATCACTTGAACAATACGCATGTACATCTTTAAAACCAGGTGGTTGCAGAAAAGATACTGTTGGATAGTTTTGCCCACCTTTCGTCCTGTTTATAAATCCCATAATTTGACCTGCGTCAAAAGAACTCATTTATTTTTATTGAAACATATATAAAATTAGATAAATATATTAATACTACTGAGTGTATCTTGCTTAGTTTTATTAAATGTCTTATAGAGGGAATAAGTAGCACAACGGTGATAGCCTGTACAGTGGTTTGGTCCAGCTTGTTTATTTGTTTACTGTTTGTATTTCTTCAATCAAAAGTTCTGGTCACTATTTGTCCTTTTATGTGTATTCCCGAGAGGACGTACATTGGAAAGTGCCTTAACCAATTCCCTTATAGGCTATTTCAGATCCAACCTCGTTGAATATATCTACTGAAATGAGCATTTACTAGGAAACACGAACTTTTTTAGAATTGTGTAGTGTTCAAACCATTGTGATAAATAGAGCATTTTCCGCATTGGAGCAAATGCTCTATTTGTCACAATGTTTTTAAGATATGACTTTTACATAGGCGCCAATATCAGGGAATGGGTTAAGCGAATATCAAAAAGGTCTAATCCTCTGTCTTAACCCTTTCCCTCATATAAACGTGTTTTCACGCATCTGCAAACAGAGTTGACCCAGACCAGATGGCTCCTATAGGATCAGGGTCTGCTCTGTTTGCTAATGGAATTTGATAGATCTGTTCCTTTAGTTTCTAAATTGGCTGCAATATTTCGCTTTCCATAACTTATTACACCTATTTTGTCCATGAATATTCAGTAGGTATTGAATTTTGGAATAAATATAGAACAGGGAAAGGGTTTTAAAGACAAGTGGTAGCTAAATGCAGGGCCAAAGTAATGCAGAAAGCTCATCGGAGCTTTCTGCCTTACGTTCGCCCTGCATTAAACAACCACTTGTTTATTTAGATACCTAGTTCTGATCAATCTAAAATCGCTTAAACTTTAGCCTGCTAAGGGTGGACGAGTGAATACCTATGCAAATAATTTGGATCTATATGAGACGCCGAGTAACTCGGTGTCTCATCAGGATCAAAACTGTTTGATTATAGCCTGAATTTTGAAAATGTGGTAGGTGAACAATTCTGTAAAAATAATTTGCTCAGCAGGCTAAAGGTTAAATACATGTATTATTGTATTCGGATATAGAATACTATTTTATGAGATCCTTGGTCGCTAACCCTTTACTTTCGTGAAACGAGAATGTATTTCAACCTGCAAACAGTTTAGAACCAGCCTTTGTGACCAAGGCAGTCTCTCCCGCAATGACATTGCAAGTCACAAACATATACTTGCATCTACACAGTGGACAGCCGCCTTCACGAATCTTCGTATAGCGAAGTCAAGCCATGATGGAGACCCAGATCAGAGCCCTCTGATCAGGGTCTGGACTGTTGGTCATTCCATACCCTCTCGCACATTATATCCGTTAATAATGAATGGAATCCAGCGTTAAACACTAATGACATATTCCACTTTGAATATTCACATTTAAAGATTTAACCCTTTCCCTTCATATAAAAGCCTTATCGCGCATTTGCAAACAGAGAATACCCAGAATACACGGCTCTTATGGGAGCCGTCTGATCAGGGTCTGATACAATAGACACTCGATTTTACAGCTTTTGTCAAAGCAAAAACATTCCTTGAAAAGTTTACATTACAAAAGTTCAGCTAATTGATATTTCTATACTATGTAGAATTTAAACATTCACAATGTCACGTTAGCTTTAGTTTTCGTAACGCTTCCCTTCATATAAACGCCATTTCAGGCATTTACGAACAGAGCAAACCCACATCACACGGCTCTTATAGGAGCCGTCTTATCAGGGTCTGCTCTGTTTGCTTATGGTACTATATAGATCTGATTTTATAGTACATGTATCTGACTGAACAATAAGGTCTATATGCAATTATAAAAAAAATCAGCTAATTAATATTTAATTGTGTCATTAATTTTTACATGAATATTCGTCTGCAATCCAAGTTTGTTAAATCATTCAGTAAAATAAGGAAATGAGATAAATAAATGCAAATTTCAAAGGAATAAAGCACATATATAGAAATAGAGATTGAGACAAATAGTGAAGTCCCTGATCAGACGCCGCCTTGAAAAGGCGGCGTCTGATCTGGGACTGCACTATTTGTCGTGGTGCATTTATGCGACTGTGGCGGTGAAATGGTTAAACACGGAAAGGGTTAAATATGTAAGGATTAGTGGAATGTGCTTAACTCATTCTCTCATATTGACGTTTTTTGACGACTCGTGTAAAAGTCATGTTTTGGAACCAATGTGATAAACAGAGCATTTGCTCCTATGGAGCAAGTGTTCTAATTATCACAATGGTTTCTAAACTACAACATTCTAGTAAATATTCCTTTTCAGTAGATTTATTCAAACATGTTGGATCTAAAAATAGCCTATGAGGGAATAGGCTAAATTCGTTCAAGAGCGAATCTTACGATTTCAGTAACCGGGCGTTTAAAAATCGACATAGCGATAAGATTAAATCTCTCTAAAACGACCAGGGGTATTGGTGTCAGTAAAAACATTAAGTTGCTTAATGCAGGAAAAAATAATACAGAAATTTCATGCAGGAACTTTCTACATTACTGTCGTCTTTCGTTAAGCTTCTACCTGTCTCCATGACCCAGAATCATACGTCTTTGTTAGTGGTCGCTTAAGAGGGTATGAACTGTACTTGTAAAAATGTACTTTGTTGTTGTTCTTTTGTTGGATTAACCCTTTCCCTCATATTGACGGCTTTTGACGACTCTGCAAAAGTCACTTTGTGAAACCATTGTGATAAATAGAGCATTTGCTCCTATAGGAGCAAGTGCTCTATTCATCATAATGGTTTCAAACTACAACATTCTAAAAAAATCCTCCTCTCTAGTTCATGCTCCTTTTCGGTAGATTTATTAAAAGAGGTTGTATCTACAAATAGCCTATGAGGTAATGGGTTAAAAGAGGAAATACATGTATGGAAATAAGTCCGTCGCTTTTGTTATTGTTTTCTTTATTCAAACATTGACTATCATTCCCTCCCGGTTAGCTCAGTAGGTAGAGAGTGGAGATTTTTATGATGGAATAAAAGCATAGAATGGGTTGGTCATAGCAGAAAGTGTAGCATCAGGTCTACACAATTTCCTAAGCAAACAAAGCAGACCCTTATCGGACGGCTTCTACAATAGTACAGTACAACCTCTCTATAACGGCCACTAAAGTATGTTAACCCTTTCCCTCATATAAACGTGTTTTCACGCATTTGCAAACAGAGTAGACCCAGATCAGACGGCTCCTATAGGAGCCGTCTGATCAAGGTCTGCTCTGTTTGCTAATGGAATTTGATAGATCTAATTCTTTACTTTCTAAAATGGCTACAATGTTGCACTTTCCATATTTCATTATACCTATTTTGTCCATGAATATTCAGTAGGTATTGAAATTTGGCCTAAATATAGAACAGGGAAAGGGTTAATTAGTTGGTATTTAGGGCAGGTGGCTGCTTAAAGCAAGGTGAAAGTTTTACTTTCACCTTGCTACAAGCCGCCACCTGCCTTTGACACAAAATACCTGATGTAATTTAGTGGCCGTTATAGAGAGGGTTTACTGTACTCTAATTTGGATCTACACTATTTCAAAAGACGTTAAAAGTCATTTCTATCAGATAACGTCTAGATATCTTGTACAATGTCTAAACCAATAGCCTCAAAGGTCATCTTTCGGTCCTGTACGTATGGCAAATTCCTCTTTCCTGAAAAAAATACCAGAAAAACAACTGAGCATGTATATAAGTAAACCCTATTTTAAGCGGCCATCAAAATTAAGTCTAGTTTTGGGTATGTAAGGCAGGTGGTAGCTTAATGCAGGTCAAGCGTAATGCAAAATCTATAATAGGAGCTAGCCTACTAAAATCCTACGTAACAACCATTAAATGAAGAAATATATGTTTTTTAATATACAGATGATAGCTTAATGCAGACTGACAGCAATGCAGAAAGCTCCTCTGGGAGCTTTCTGTATTGCTTTCATTCTTCATTAAGCAACCTCCGACAAGAAGCTCCCTTTAAAATGTTAAGTCACAGGAGTGTTTATTTGAGAAATATGGTACATGTATTTTGAGTTTTAAAACAGTTTGTATACTTAAACTCTGACCTAATGTTAGTTTTACTTTGTTCCGATTTATTCAAGCCTCCGAGACATTGTTGGCCGAGTTGGAAACAGTTTGCATCCTGATGAGACGCCGAGTAATTCGGCGTCTCATCTGGATCCAAGCTGTTTGCAAATGACATCCAGGTCGCGCTAAGCAGACAAAGGGTTAAGAATGCATTATGTTTCTTCATATAAAATTCCTATGGCAGATATAAATAATGTACAAGTGTATTTTAAAAGACTGTCGTAATCAGTTCAAACATTTAATACATTGGTAAACCAATTTGTGTTACGGAAAACATCCGTTCCAACGATTAGCCCATTATGTCATAGGCTATTATTTGAATAAATCTACAAAAAAAGGAGCATTTACTAGAGAAAAGTAAACTTTTAGAGTTATGTAGTCCTGAAACTATTGTGATAAATAGAGCATTTGCTCCTGTGGAGCAAATGCTCTATTTATCACAATGATTTCAAAAAGTGACTTTTACAGAGGCGTCAAAAGTCGTCAATATGAGGGAATGGGTTAAACATGATTCCCAGTCAGTCAGATGGTCTAAATATGGCAGACAATAAAGGTGTTTTTTCAAGACATACCTGTTTCGTTTTACTTTGTTACACATGACGACATAAGCAACAAGCAAGAAAACACCCAGTGGTATCAATATACCAAGAGTTATCGCCCTTTCCAGTCCTCGACCAATCTCCCAATTGTCACAGTTTTCGCCTGTGTATATCTTCTTAAAGGTTTCTCTGCACCTAAAGAATGTGTGTTGATTTTAGTACATATGCGACTAAGACTAAAGAACAGTGCAGATATAACAACTTGGGAAGGAAGAATGTTTTTGCGAAAATACAAAACTATCTCTGGTACAGTCTCCTGGATATTTGCTAGGAATAACAGAAATAACACCTTTGGAATAATACAATTTAAATTTCTGTGAAAATAAAAATTGTCTTAATAGTTTATCACACAAATCAGAAGCAAGACATATTTTTTTTTTACAAAATCAAATTATCAATGCAAATATGGCGTAATATTTTTTTCAACAGACACACGCAATTGTTGTCATAAATAAATTTAACCCTTTCACCGCCGAAGTCGCAAAAATGCACCACGACAAATAGTGCAGTCCCAGATCAGATGCCGCCTTTTCAAGGCGGCATCTGATCAGGGACTTCACTTTTTGTCCCAGTCTCTATTTCCATATCTGTACTTTATTTCTTTGAAATTTGCATTTTTTTTATCGCATTTCTTTATTTTACCATATGATTTAACAAAATTCGATTGCAGACGACACTTAGAAATTTGGCGCCGAAAGGGTTAAAGGTGAAAACAAACCGAACCTGCATTTTACAACTGGATCATTGCTGCCGTCTATTTCAATGTAACATACTCCGCCATTTTGACAGTGTTTGTTTTCACACAGGTGTATACACTTGTACAGGGTCATGTTTGGTTCGAAGCCGAACGGGCAGGTTATGTTGTCTGGAATGATCTCAAAACATTCACACATCTAAGCTACATGTATGTATTACTAAAACCTCACAACATAAGGTTTGGTGAAGAAATGACGACTTTAGTTTTAATATGTTCTTTTATCCATTAGTTCTTTTATCCATTAGTCTGTCATGATATATATTTATCGCCATTATTACAATAAAGAATTTAATAGTGGATCATACGTCCAGTGTATACCTGTTGGGTACTTTAACCCTTTCGGTGCCAAATTTCTAATTGTCGTCTGCAATGCAAGTTTGTTGAATCATTCAGTAAAATAAGGAAATGAGATAAACACATGCAAATTTCAAAGAAATAAAGCACAGATATAGAAATAGAATTTGAGACAAATAGTGAAGTCCTTGATCAGACGCCGTCTTAAAAAGGCGGCGTCTGATCTGGGACTGCACTATTTGTTGTGGTGCATTTATGCGACATCGGCGGTGAAAGGGTTAACCCTTTAATCCATAAAATATTTGCCAAAGTGGAAACTGTAGAATCAGATCTATATTAGTCCATGAGCAAACAGAGCAGACTCTGAACAGACCGCTCCTACAAGACCCATCTGGCCTGGGTCTACTCTGTTTGCAAAGACGTTAAAGTGCCTACGTATAGAGTAAAGGGCTTAATACTAGCAAAATAATAAAAATGATTTTTGTGTTTTGAAACAAAGTTATTTTTCTCTAATTTTCGTAACATGGACGCGGGGAGCTTTGTAGAAACACATTTGTCCCGGAGCACACTTGTTTTACGCAAGACTGGTGCAGTCGCATTTGTCTCACATGAGACAAATGGGACCTCAAATGTCTAACCAAACAAACACATTTGTGTGATAGATGTGCTCCGATCAAGTTTTTAAGAGATGTAAGAAAGCACATTTGTCCCACGTCATTTTGTTTTTATGAAATACAAGTACATTTGTCACATATTTTTCCACGGCAGAAAAAAATCTTAGAATCGAAGTTCGACGTTGTACCTCATGTCAAGTGTAATCATCAAAAGGTTTGCTATTTTTTTTTATATATATAAAATACTAAACCTTTAAAAACTGCATTGGAACTATTAATTCCAATATCTCTAATTCAAGAAAATTGATTGGCTGAACCTTAACATTGAAACATACGGAATCCCGTTAGTGTTATGTGGAATATGGTATCTCGCGTCCTAAGGACGAGACACGAGAATCGGGCGAGACCCGATATTTCGACAAGACGCGACGCGAGGCATGATATTGTAACACGAGATCTCGCACTGTCGCAGTATCCCATATCATGACATTTCGCGGTAGAATATCACGTCTTGGTTCGTTACTCGCGGTGAAATATTCTCGTGAGTCGCAGTGGATGTTAAAACCACGAAACACGAAGTGAGAATCAGACGAGACACGAAGCGAGGCACGATACTATGTCGTTCAAATATCGCCCGATTCTGCAGTACGCAATTCGGTGATGTTCAACCTTAATCGATTAGACAGTGTTAAAGTAATTTTCACTGCATTTGCATATATCAGTGGAAGCCATGTTTACACAAAAAACTAAATAGAAAACGGTTACAACGTGTTTAAATATTGGTACACCAGTAGACGCAACACGTGAGAATCGTGCATCGCTTTGTGTCACGAGAATCGAGTGAGATACCAAGCGAGGCACGATGTTATGTCGCTCAAATATCGCCTAATTCTCGTGACACAAAGCGAGGCACGATATTAGGTGTGAAGGTTTAGACATCTACTGCGATAGGCGATAATACAGTGTTTCTTTATGAAGTACCCCCTCATTCCTATAGGCGACGCACTTTTTTTCAAATTGATTACTAAAATAAAAGAATAAATAAATGGTAAGAAAAATGAACTAATCTACAAAATTAGCATGATAATAAAACGAATATGAAGGAGAGCTAGCGGCTGACAGCGGTTTCTTAATCGTGTAGACTTTAAGTGAAGACTCTATTGGATTAAGTGATGTATAATACATCTCTAAGTAGGTCTGTTATCGCAGATAATATTCAGGTTGTAAATGTGGATAGACAGGCGGACAGAGAGACAGACAGACAGCTAATTTCTATATCCGCCTTTTCGGACAATTACAATGTACTAAGCAGAAACAGTTTTCCTTTTAAGTAGACTTTTAGTAGGATATGATAGAATGTGAGACAAATGTGTTTCGATGGTCCTTCCTATTGTGTGTTGAACACATCTGTCTCATTTCCAATTTGTCGCAAATATGAATGTTTACGAGCACATCGGTCACATCTCGTGAGACAAATGTGCTCCGAGACAAATGTGCTCCTGCAGAGCTTCATTATGGAATATTATAGATTACTGCATACTAAAAAAGTAAAGGCAAACTGGCAAGTAAGACTTCTGCATTTAAACTCTGTAACCACTTGCATTTAAAGATCTGCATTTTTGGTTACTCTGACTGTTTTATCATTTTCCTCCAAACTACGCCTCTGTAAAACTCACCTGTTGAAACCATTGTGATAAATACATGTAGAGCATCTGCTCCTATAGGAGCAAATGCTCTATTTATCACAATGGTTTCAAACTACAAAATTCTAAAATTTTACTTTTCTCTAGTTAATGCTCCTTTTCGGTAGATTTATTCAAAGTGAATGGCTCTAAAATAGCCTATAAGGGAATGGGTAAAAGAGGTTCTAAGCACCACCGCTGTGTTACTATATGAAACACCGAGAAAATATACCCAGTTATATTGGAATGTTAGTCGAAAATTTACAGTAGTAGCCTATGTGCAAATATTCGCTCAGAAATATTATTTGAAATTTGCAATTAAAAATGCTTAACTACTAGCATTTACCTCACATTTATGATTGTTCAAACATAGCAAACCTAGATCAAACTGCTTCTGTATTGACATTTTTAATTTTTGGAATGCTTCATTAAACGGCTAAGACGGATGATTTGAATTTAATTACCGTAAGGATAGATGGAAATAATTACAGTGAAACCCCAATAATACGACCATCTAAAAGCGGTATAATTAGGGGTGGTAGAAGCAGGTAGTAGTTTAATGCAGGGCAAAAGTAATGCAGAAAGCTCCTCAGGGAGCTTTCTGCATTACAGTTGTCCTGCATTAAGCAACCGCCTGCTTATAAAGACACCCATATCTATTCATTAAATGGTCGCATTAGAGGGGTTCTAATGGACATTGATTATACACCAGGAAAACTGATGTTACTTAGCCTATATGATTAAAAACTCGGGTGTCGGAAATAGGCCAGTGAATTCAGGAATGAGATTCACGTATGGAGTACCTGTGACTGAAATAAAGAAAATGAGTTACTCTAGTCAAGAAGAATAACATAAGATTAACTACCTGAATTCAAGGGCAATATATGGTATTTCAGATTTTGCATCGCTGCTGACAAGATAGAAGTGGTTGTTTCCACTGTGGGAGTTGTTTCTGAATAAGGAAACCTGTGCATTAGTATACGCCACTTTTCAAACACACTTAAAGGCGTTTCAGTTCGAAACAGCGGAATTTGTTTTGTAGACAATCCTGGATACTGGGTTAACACTGTCTTGCGTGTTGCATTGGAAACCGGAAATGACGATTCGGTTGACGGCGAGCCAGTAAAATGCTCATCGGTAAAATTATTTATGTCAGATGTATTAGAGACGATAGGGTTGAGTAATGATTCATTCATCGACGTATAATTACTTTGCGTCGTTGCAGCTTCAATTATTTCTTCGTTTGGGTCTGCTGTAGTGGTCGTTGGACTTTCCGGTGTTGTATCATGTTTTATATCAACTGTTCCTTCAGTATCGCTTTGATTTATAGTGGTGTAATGTGCATATCTAGAATCCAAAGCAAGGTCACCTGTTGTAACTGCGTTACTTTCGGTGGGTCGAACTAATCCAGTGACGAATGTAAGGCAGATGATCCAGGGATAGTTTGATGGAATGTTCTTTGCCATTTGTCTGGCTGCAGGCGAAGTTACCTGGAACAAAAAACAGTATTTAAATGTATTTGATGAAAATACATTCGCTTGCTTTAATGAAGTCTTATCAACATTTGTTAAGAGATTTGTCTTTAGTCGAGCACTTCGTAACCCTTTTCTCGTTGAATATTTATATAACAAATAATTATGTCATGAATAGGTATTAGATGTTTATTTTTTAATATGTACACATGCATATTTTGGTACTGGTAGAAACTGTAGCCATATTTATTTGGTGGCGAATGGTTCATGTTCCTCTGACATTATTTGGCGGCGAATGGTTCCTGTTCCATTATTTATCTCTTCAGTGATAAGAGACAATTCTGGATCATCACTATTTGCAAAGTTTATCAATGGTACGCCTAAGTCGGCGAAAGAGTTAAAAGTAAGCCATTGTTGCCTGGGTCTCAAGCTTTTGCCTGAATGATACAAACTAGGACTATTTATGAATGTCAAGTTTGAAAATGTTAATATGTATTAGAGGTCAAATGTTAATATGTATTAGAGGTCAAATGTTAATATGTATTAGAGGTCAAATGTTAATATGTATTAGAGGTCCAGATAAGATACGTAAATTAAAACATTTTCAAGAAAAACTTCTTTATTTCTCCGCCAAACCCTATGTTGTGACCACTCTTTAGAATTGTCTTGAAGAGACGATTCTAAGAAGTGGTCGCAACTAATATTTGGTGGAGAAATTACGAGTTTAGTATTTGGGTACGTGCCTTTATCTGTATCTCTGTTGTACCCAATAGCCACATAACTGTATATACGAGGAGCTCTAAGAAAATATATTTGGTATTTCTCCACCAAACCCTGTGCTGGAGAGGCGATTCTACATGTAGCATCAACATAGAGTTTGAGAAATAAGATATTTTGAGCACGCATCTTATTTACAGCTCTCTATAATCCAGTCGTATTATTATGATATCTCGAACTCCAAGGGATTATATACATAACTTCGAGATAACAGAGGTTCGAGCCATTGGATTTCTAATCTGAAAATATTCTCAATTCCACATCTTAATATAAGTCTAAAGTAATGCTGAAAACTCCTGTGAGGAACTTTCAGCATTACTTTCGACACACATTAAGCTGTCATACGTGTTTCTAGATATATGTAGTGATACCATTAAGAACAATTCTGTATTGTTAATCTTGGAAGGACTGAAGTTTTACTTCGAGTTATCTAGAAGTCGAGTTATCCGTGTTCGATATATTGAAGTTCAACTATGTAACATAAACATGCATATACAAAACTTATTCAAGAGACGACGTAGCAAATAAACATACGGTTATTTATATGTAAAACAAAGTTTAACCCTTTCACCACCGAAGTCGCATAAATGCACCACGACAAATAGTGCAGTCCCAGATCAGATGCCGCCTTTTCAGGCGGCGTCTGATCAGGGACTTCACTACTTGTCTCAAACTCTTCTTCTATATCTGCGCTTTATTCCTTTGAAATTTGCATTTATTTATCTCATTTCCTTATTTTACCAAATGACTTAACAAAAATTGCAGACGACAATTAGAAGTTTGGCGCCGAAAAGGTTAAATTTTATAGTGTGTGACACATTTTGATTGAAAGAGAAAAACAACAACTAGTGAGCAGAAGCGGACGTTAATCAACACAAACAAACAAAAAATTCTAACATTATCACAAAAAAGTGACATTCAACTATGAACATTTGTTATGAATTAGCATGAAGAATACTGCATGCCTTAGCATTATGTTCATGAGAACAAAATAATTTCCTTAGTATGGATTCACTGAGTTAAAGAGTATTACATGACGTTCCGAATGTTAACACATCTATTATGGACTTATAAACACGCTCTCATTGCGTGACATGAGTCTTAACCCATTACCTCATAGGCTATTTTTAGATACAACCTCTTTGAATTAATCTACCGAAAAGGAGCATTAATTAGAGAAAAGGAAAATTTTAGAATTTTGAAGTTTGAAACAATTGTGATAAATAGAGCATTTGCTCCTATATGAGCAAATGCTCTATTTATCACAATGGTTTCACAAAGTGACTTTTACAGGGTCGTCAAAAGTCGTCAATATGAGGGAAAGGGTTAAATAGCATGCGACTGCATAGTGCGGAACAAAGGTTTTACAAAAATGGGTTTTCTGCATTATTTTCATCCAGTATTAATCCATCCCTTGTTTTAACCCTTTGAATGCGGCAGTCATTTGCAAACAGTGAAGACCCAATTCAGAGGGACCCTGGAATAACCCTGTGGTCAAGGTCGGTACTGCTTTTCATTCAAAATCCTCTCACAAATTGTAGACAAAATCTGCCTGTAAACGGTGATGGACTATTCTAGTTTGTAAACTCAGCATTGAAAGGATTACACACCTACAATAATACATCTTTTAATCCTTTCCTTCATAGAAATATGTATTCTCGTATTTGCAAACAGAGAAGACCCAGATCAAACGGCTCCTGTAGAAGCCGTCTGATCAGGGTCTGCTATGTTTGCTAGTGGAATTTAAAATATCTTTTTCTTTCCTTTCTACAATGTTCCACATTCCATATTTCATTTTATAACTATAATGTCCATGAATATTCAGTAGGTATTGAAATCTGGAATAAATACACGGCTTTAACCCGTTCGGCGCCAAATTTCTAATTGTCGTCTGCAATCCAAGTTTGTTAAATAATTCAGTAAAATAAGGAAATGAGATAAATAAATGCAAATGTCAAAGGAATAAAGCACTTATATAGAAATAGAGATTGAGACAAATAGTGAAGTCCCTGATCAGACGCCGCCTTGAAAAGGCGGCGTCTGATCTGGGACTGCACTATTTGTCGTGGTGCAAAATGCGACTGTGGCGGTGAAATGGTTAACGCCTTTGCATTTAAAGGAGACTGTGTAGTCTGATATGTGTCTATTCTGTTTGCAAATATGTTCAAAGGCGAATCCATGGAGTTAAAGGTCAAGGCCCGTTTTTATTCCAATGACAATTTTGTTTAATAAAACAATGACTATTTTAACACCAATGTTCACTATAAAAAAGTGTGCTGATCTGTTTACTGCCATTTATAGATTTCAGTTGCTGTTCTTATTGTCCCCCAAAATGAAAGGGGATTTGGCTATTTGAAGTGAACAGTTTATGGTACCTCTGATGAACATGCTTCAACATTTTCGACGAATATTGGATATGTGTACAAATGCTGAAGCAGCTGTAAAATCGTGGTGGTCTGATCAAACATTTTTTTCCATCACTAGTATTAATTGTGATCATCATATTCATCATAAATGTATGTACCAAGGGGATGGTGCCTTTTGTAAGTAGTGACTGATGTTTCTGCAAATTGAATCAATTGTCTGGAATATAGCACCGATGGTGTCTTCAAAGAACATGTCTTCATTCAGGTTTAGGTACAGTGAAATAGACAGTTATCTTTTGTTTTGAATTTTTCACCCTATTCCAGCCCTTGTTTAGGTTTTAGTTATTCTCTTAACCCATTCCCTCCTAGACTATTTACAGACCCAGACTCTTTGAATAAATCTACCGAAAAGGAGCATTTACTATAGAAAAGGAAACGTTTAGAATTTTGTTTTATAAAAAGTTAATCTCTGTTTCCTTGTATAGACTATTTTAGATCCTCTTTGATTGAATCTAGGGAAATGGAAACGTTTAGAATTATGCAGTATTAAAATATTGTGACATATAGAGCTCTATTTATCACAATGTTTTAAAAACATGTTTACAGCGGCGTCAAAAGGCGTCGCTAGTGGGGGGGGGGGGGGGGGGGTTAACCACTGTGTCCCTATAAAGGGGATCCAAATTATGCATTCCCAACAACATTGTACCATATCTTGCTATGTCAATAATATATATGATGGCCAACCAAATGTCATTATTGATACGCATTTTAGGTTTCGAGCTTGAATCTGACTGGTTGAGATTCTGTCGTTCGAGTCATATTCATAGCCATATTCGGGCTCGTTAAACAAACCTTCTTGAGACTGATTTTTAATTAAGAATAAACTTATCTCAAGATCGGCTTCTCTAAAGCAAGTTCAGACAAAACTGGAATTTTTAAATACATCGTAACATGTAAACAACTAAAGTCTATGGAACCCATGTTACATTCGTTTGGTCTGAATGCGGCCGTTTATGTAAGAAAACAATATGACCCGGTCCTGTTCGATTTGGTCCGATTCGGTGATTCTTGATACCCGGATATTACTGTTTTTATTGACAAGAGACGACAATTACGTCTCGAAATGACGAGTTCTTCCCCTAAAATCACTTAACTATTGACAAAATAACACAAGCTTAAGACCGATATTCGGTTCAAAGAATCGGGATCATCATGTGCTTCATGAACACCATTTTTATCCGACTCAAGTGAGACTGAAAATGAAGCTCAATGATCCCGAGACTGACACTGGCCCTGAGGTTATAAAACGTTTTGTTTGAGACTGAGATTATTCTCAAGTATCTGATTGGCCAGATTCTGAGTTTGCTCAGAATCTGACCAATCAGGTACTTGAGACTCAGACTCAGAATAATGTTTTTATAACATTAGGTCTTGGTTTTCTATTTTTATAACACGGAACCTTAACTGTCCCATAAGACATGTCTCCCAGACATGTATCTTTTTGTATTGCACCTGCTCATTCCTTTTAATGGATGATACCAGTTCCAGCATGTCGTTTTGCTGGATGATCATATTCTTTGCCGATGACATTTCTTGCCAATATAAGAGCCACATGAGCACAAATCCCCACCCGAGTTGCGCGCATTCATTCCTGCGTCGCGAAATGGGTTGAACATGCTTAAAGTGTTATCTGCGTGGAACCACTTTCCCTCGTCATAAAGGTGTCCCTCTTTTAACGTTACATTTCCTCGCAACAACGCCTGCTGTGTTATGGTGAGCTTCACCTGGGCTAAACGTAGTCACCTCTTCACATATTGCCACCACCGGGATGTTATCGGGCAGAGATACATACAAGTTATCATATGTATATGTTTCTGAACCAGGTCTGTAATTTTGAGCAGTTGAACTGCTTACCACTGCATTGTCTTAACCCATTCCCTGTTCTATGTTTATTCCAAATTTTAGCATCTAATGAATATTAATTAACAAAATAGCTATAAAGAAATATGGAAAGTTGAACATCGTAGGCATTTTAGAAAGCAAAGAAACAGATCCATCAAATTCTATTAGCAAACAGAGCAGACCCTGATCAGACGGCTCCTCTAGGAGCCGTCTGATCTGGGTCTACTCTGTTTGCAAATGCGGGAAAACACGTTTATATGAGGGTAAGGGTTAACACTTTGCTCCATGAATATGCATGTAAGAAAAAATTACATCATGAATGTTATTTAGAGTAATTTTCATAATAGAACAAAGAGGAATTATTGGAAATGGCAGAAACTGTAGAATCATGTCTATATTATTTTATAAGCAAACAGAGAAAACCCTGATCAGACGGTATCTACAGGAGCCGTCTGATCTGGGTTTACTTTGATTGCAAAGACGTAGAAAGGCGTATTTATGGAGTTCAGGGTTAAGTTTATTACACATTCAGTGATATTTTAAATACATGTACGTACGAAACAGACATCTATATAGGCCACGATCAATGATTGGTCAGTTGGCAAACAGACAGCTATATAGGCTACTATCAATGATTGGTCAGTTGACAAACATTGTAGTGCTACATGTACATAAATACGCCGAGTATGGATCTATGTACTAACATCTTGTAGTAGTGTATGAATACACTGAGTATGGAACTATATGCTAACATCTTGTAGTAGTGTATGAATACACTATGGAACTATTTGCTAACATGTTGTTATGACATAATTATAAATACGATGAATATGGAACTTTTTGCTAACAACTTGTAGTAGTGTATCAATACGCCGAGTATGGAACTTTTTGCTAACATCTTGTAGTAGTGTATGAATACGCTGTGTATGGAACTATTTGCTAACATCTTAAGAGGAACTACAGACCGAGTGTCAAACACCGTTATTCGACGTCTCGTTGGAGTCTAAAACGTTTGCAAATGCCAGTGAGGTCGCGTTTAACCCAGTCACTCATGGGGGTATTTTTTATACCAAACCTCTTGAATAAATCTATCGAAAAGAAGCATTTAACCCTTTCACCGCCGCAGTCGCATAAATGCACCACTACAAATAGTGCAGTCCCAGATCAGACGCCGCCTTTTCAAGGCGGCATCTGATTAGGGACTTCACTATTTGTCTCAAACTCGTCTTCTATATCTGCGCTTTATTCCTTTGAAATTTGCATTTATTTATCTCATTTCCTTATTTTACCAAAATAACTTAACAAAAAATGCATTGCAGACGACAATTAGAAATTTGGCGCCGAAAGGGTTAATAGAAATAAGATTTATTTTAAAAAATGAGTAGTTTTGAAACCACTGTGACAAAAAGAGAATTTCCCCAATAAAAGCAAATGCTTTATCACAATGGCTTCGAAACGGCGTCAATTAAACGGTGTCAGAGGCATTAAAAGGCGTCAATATGAGGGAACGGGTTAAAGGATAAAGAACCGTATAAAAACCGGTTTCCTGACAATAAAACTAAAACAAACATACGGCATTTTCTCACAGTGTTACATTGATACAGTGTGCATAGTTATGTTGTTAAAGGTGATATATGAATATCCAGAGTCTTTCAATGCAAATTAGCAAAGGCTCATAAGAATTTCAGCACCATTTTAGACTTGGTCCCGAGGTTTATAAATAGTTTTGCTTGAGTCTAGGTTTTGCTTGAGTCTGAATGTTGATTGTGTCTTGATTCGTTCTCAAGCATCCGATTGGCCAAATTTTGAGCAAGCTCAAAACCTGACCAATCAGATACTTGAAAATGAGCACAGACTGAGAATGTTTAAAACCCCAGAGCTTAGTCTACAGTTTATTTATGTCGTAGCTCTTCTGTACAGCATGCAGTCTGTTTCTGAAAAATAGAAATAATAAAAATAATAAGATGCCTTGCCCAGTATTTTGAAGACAAAGCTGGCAAGAAAACACGCATTGCACTCGTGCCTAAAGTCCCTGGACTAAGGATTATACGACTGAAGTTATTACATGTTAGAACGTTCCAACATTTCTGTTGTACGAAGTAAGCCAGGGCGACAGATAAATGTGCGTACTTAGATATTAAAATCGCCATTTCTTCACCAAACCCTATGTTATGACCACTCTTTAGAGTCGTCTCTTCGAGACGATCCTAAAGAGTGGTCATAACAGCTTTTGGTGGAAAAATGAAAGATATATTCTTGAAAATGCTTCAGTTTACGCATCCATCTTATCTTGATCACTGAGCTTAATTTGTTTCAAAATAAACAGAGCGATAAGTTCTGCTATGAATATTAACGATCGTCCTGAATTGGGAATTCCAATAACTTTGGTCGTACACTGTCTTTAGTATGGCCCCTAATACTGTGTAATGCTCATGATTGAGTTATCTATACACAGCCTATCGCCATTTAACATTATTCAACGCATAATAATATTTGGTGTATGTGATAGATTGTATGACACTCTTATTAATATAACATCCTAAATTCATCAAACAATACATCCTTGGATTGAATATAGTCTCAATATATACAGAAAACCTTCATTATACCGGCATTCGTTACAATGGCACCCTCGTTATACCGACAGTATGCATTGAAACTAAATTACAGTTAATTCTTTGAAACAATCACTGAATAAATAGGTGCAATGTCAATAACAGGTGATCGCTTAATGCAGAACACAAGAAGTGCAAAAAGCTCCCTTAGGGAGCTTTTGCACTTCTTGCTATCACCTGTTGGTACTAGTTTAAAATTGGCCATATGGTTCCTTTCATATTTAAACTCGTTATAACTGCAACCTCGTTATACCAGCACAATGTCTGGAAACAAACACTTCCGTTGTAATGAGGGTTCACTGTAGTTGTATACTATATTGCATATAATCCAAGCAGACATACCTCGTACATGAATCTGGCATTGCAAATAGGTGAGACGTAGATCAGTAGGCTTCATTATGATCCATCTGATCAGTATCTGTCCTGTTTGTCATTCAAAATCTTAGAACAAATCAAAGCATTTCATACTGATTCAACTATGTAGTTAAACTTCCACTTTAAATATTCATCATTCAAAGAATTAATCAAAATAATCCTTTATTGCATAGATCCGCCTTTCTGTGCCTTTGCAAATAGAGTAGACCCAGAAGATCCTAGAGGGGCCATCTGATCAGGGTATTCTCTGTTTGCTAATGCCATGGTATGGATCTGATCTATACACTTTCCGTCTTGGTTAAATATTCCTGTGTTCATATGTCATTATGAAAAATACAGCTAATTAATGTGCTCGTTGTATTTAATTCTTATTCTTACATAAATATACATGGAATATGTCTCATGGCGTATGTACAGTAAAACCTGTCTATAACGACCACTAAAATACATCAAGTATATTGTGTTAAAGGCAGGTGGATGCTTAAAGCAAGGTGAAAGTAAAACAGAACGCTCCTATTGGAGCGTTCTGTTTTACTTTCACCTTGCTTTTAGCAACCTCCTGCCCAAAAGACCAACTAATTAACACAATTCAGTGGTCGTTATAGAGAGGTTTAACTGTATGTTACAAATCTTTATATATTATACGCCAATCTATAAGTTCTATACATGTCTATGAATTGCAGTAAACACTGTCTAAACAGAACTTATAATAAAGAAGCCTTATGATCCGTTTATGCACGTGGTTGCTGAATGCAGGGCGAAAATCATGCAGAAATCTCCTGCGTTAATCTGTCTTAACCATTTCGGCGCCAAATTTCTAATTGTCGTCTGCAATCCAATTTTTGTTAGATCATTCGGTACAATAAGGAAATGAGATAACTAAATGCAAATTTTAAAGGAATAAAGCACAGACATATAAATAGAGATTGAGACAAAAAGTGAAGTCCCTGATCAGACGCCGCCTTGAAAAGGCGGCGTTTGATCTGGGACTGCACTATTTGTCTTGGTGCATTAATGCGACATCGGCGGTGAAGGGTTAATCATTTTCGTCAGTGGTAAATTTTGGTATAACGCTCTGTTTAATTAATTCTCAGAAAAGGATGACCCAGTTCTAATTATTCAGCAGATTAAGAGTTAACGTACAAACAACAGGTAACATACCCTCCATTCTTCAGCTTGACACACATAGCGATGATTATGATTAGAAAAAGGACGTCAAACGGAAGTAATATACCAAGAGTTATCGCTCTTTCTCGACCTCGACCCAATTTGGATGCCTCACAGTTGTCTCCCTTGTATATCTTGCCACTTGTTTCCTGGCATCTACAGCAAGAAATAAGAGGACAACAATTGTTACCTGTCAATTCCTTTATTCCTTCCTTCCTTCGTTTATTTATTTAATCATATTTATTTATTTATATTTATTTAAATTAATTTGCTTAGTAAATATTAAAGTTTGTGTTTACAGTTGATGAAAGATAAAAATAACGGTCGTTTTGTTAATTTATTGACTGGAAACTAATCACGCCACGCAAATAAAGGACTGTCAATTTAGACGTTATTTATGAAATATTAAGACATAACTTTTGCCATTGCAAAACAGTCTGGATTCAGATGAAACGCCGAATAACGCGTCATCTCATCTAGATCCAAACTCATTGACATCCTGCACGCAAGAAGAGTTGGCATTGAAATATGATTTTAGTGACAATTTCTTGCAACGAAAAGTTTTTCCCCTGTATTCCGTATCCCACTATCCACATTCTGACTCGCATTTGCACGCAGCTTGGATCCAGATCAGATGCTGTGTTATCCGACGTCTCATCAGGATCCAAATTGTTTGTCAATCGGTTAACTCTTTCCCTCTCAAGCTATTTTTAGATCCAACCTCTTTGAGAAAAATCTACCGATAAGGAGTATTTACTAGAGAAAATAAATGTTTTAGAATTGTGAAGTTTTGAAACCATTGTGATAAAAAGAGCATTTGCTCCTATGGAGCAAATGCTCTATTTATCACAATGGTTTCAAACAGTGAATTTTACTGAGGCGTCAAAATGCGTCAATATGTGGGAATGGGTTAATATATTCGCTAAATCTTGTTCGAATCGGAAATAATCAATAATGCATAAAATCAAATTTTGAGCAAATGCTTTGCTTCTACAGCGAGTGTGGGGATTAAAAGGCTGGAACAATACAAATACCAGACACTGAACAAGGAGAAATGGTAAATGAATGCACGAACCTGCATCTAGCCACCGTCTCATTGTTGACGTCCACCTCTATATAACACTGTCCGCCATGTTGGCAATCCTTGTTGCCACACAGGTGCATAAATGTGTTGAGGGCTGCGTCAGTACCGTTGTCTGGAAATACACGTGAAGTGTACAATCATTTGTAGCATGTTTCTGTTGAATGTCTATCATATACATGCAATCTTATTCCAATATCTCCAAAATGTCGATACGATGTGTTCTTAACCCATATGCTCCCACGATCCCATATATGGGACGTAGGCAAACAGTGTAGACTCTGATCAGACGCCGCATAATGCGGCGTCTGATCAGAGTCTTCACTGTTTGCTGATAGGAAATTCAATATAAAACAAAACAAAAATGAAAATTTAGACCAGACAGCCTTTAGATAAAAGATAGACTAATCCAATATATAAGCATGGAAGAATCCACTGGAAGCAAATGGGTTAACAAAAGCTGCACTGCTGACACTCGGTCAACAGTTTCCCTAAAGCTTGGTGGAATCGGCAGTAGTCGAACTTGCTTATTGAACGTTTATGGATCTGGCTCTACAGTTTCTGCCATGACCATTCATTCCCTGTGTTCCATTATAAAGCTAATTAATATTCATACAGGCAAAAATTCTTAAATGAATATTCATCAAAAAAATACAGTGAACCCTCGTTACAACGGAGATGTTGGTTTCCAGACATTGTGCTGGTATAACGAGGTTGCCGTTAAAACGAATTTAAATATTAAAGGAACCATATGGCCAGTTTTAAACTAGTACCAACAGGTGATCGCTTAATGCAGAACACAAGAAGTGCACAAAGCTCCCTTAAGGAGCTTTTTGCACGTCTTGTGTTCTGCATTAAGCGATCACCTGTTATTGGCATTGCACCTATTTATTCAGTGGTTGTTTCAAAGAATTAACTGTAATTTTGTTTCAATGCATACTGCCGGTATAACGAGGGTGCCATTGTAACGAAGACCGGTATAACGAGGGTGCCATTGTAACGAATGCCAGTATAACGAGGGTGCCATTGTAATGAATGTCGGTATAATGAGGGTTTACTGTAGAACTATTGACCAAGTGTCAAACAGCTTGGATCAAAGCTGTCTGATTTTGGCATACTTTGTTTACAAAAGCGTGAACATGCGTTTCTATCAGGTAAAGGGGCAAAGCTTTGACACATGTAATACACTCCTTTGTTTTACTAAGCCACGTAAGTGTCATACTATTCTTATCATATAAAGAGAGGATCTTATATGAGTGTTCATTACACATTATGTTCGAAACGAATTTACTATAATGAATATTACACTCGCTTAAGCTCGTGTCATATTATTATAGTAAACTCGTTTCATGAAAACAATTTGTAATGAACACGAATGTAAGATTCTTTTTATCACATAACCCTTTAAAAGTGCCATAGAAAGTAAAACAGACTACATGTATATATGAAGGCTGCTTCGGTCATTGTTTACAGCGTAGTACAGCCGGATTCAAACTGCTCATTTGCATACAATGCACTCGTGCATTTCCGCGATTTACGGCACTCTGTTTCGGCACTATCACGCGGTAGATTATGCGATAAACACCAATATTGGTCTTATTCTGTCGTTTTTTCCGGTTTATGTGACAGGCTTATTTTTCAAAATCATAAGTTTCCCATCTCAAATGCAAACAGGGTATTTAACACTGGATCCTGGTGAAATGCCGACTTACTCTATTCTGACGGTAACCACCTTTTTGCACTTAGAAAGTTTTGAAACCCTATACAGTAAAACCCCATTAAACGTTAATTTTAGTATAAATATCGGTCTTGGAGATGAGGTGGCAGCTTAATGCATGGTGAAAGTCATGCAGAAAGCTCCTGTAGGAGCTTTCTGCATGACTTTCACCCTGCCTTAAGCAGTCACCTGTCTAAAATTATCTAAACTCTTCTCTACTAGAATTCCGGTTAAGAGGGGTTTACTGTACCTCATAGTAACACATTTTGACCCCTTTGTAAACAGATAAGACCCAGACCAGACGGCTCCTGTAGGAACAGTCTGATCAGGATCTGCTCTGTTTGTTTATGAAATAATACAGATCAGATTTTGTCTATGGCGCCATTATACAAAATTAAGCTAATTAATATTCATAAAATATTAATGTGTTACATAAATATTCATCAGGTACATGAGGTCACCAGATTTGATGTGGTTGATTTGACTTGATTTATGTTGATGACAACACTATGGCTATGACAATAGCTCGACCTTCTTGTTTGAAAACAAAACCCTGACGAGCTTAACCTAAATACAATAATAAGCTAAAACCCCTCTAAACCGGACTTTCAATTTAATATAAATATCAGTCTTGGAGACAGGTGGCAGCTTAATGCAGAGTGAGCTTTCTGCATGACTTTCACCCTGCATTAAGCAGCCACCTGCCTACACGTATCTAAATTGTTCTCTACTAGAATTCCGGTATAGAGAGGTTTTACTATGTAACATTTTAAGGCATCCGTTTAAAGCGGAACATCAATATCTCGAGCTTTGAAGGACAATATCAATTACTTCGAGATAACGGGGGTTCGAGTCATCCAGTGTAACTTGGAAACTTTCTCGACGTTATAGCTTAATGCAGATCACAAGTAATGCTGAAAGCTCCTAAGGAGCTTCCAGCATTACTTCGGACCTGCATCAAGCTATTGCATGTATTTGGCGAAATTTAGAACAATTTTGTATAACAATTTTTTAAATCGAGTTATATCGAAGTTCGTGTTATATTGGCATCTTCATATCGAGGGCTTGGTGCAAAACTATTCTAACTCCTTCACTTTGTGAAGAAGTTAGAATAGTTTTGCACCAAGCCCTCGATATGATAAATATAATTTTATGTTAACAGTTACCGGCAGAAACTGTTGACGCTTGCGCTGTCGCTGACACGACTGTCAATGTGGATGAACCAGCTACAGTTGAGTCAGATCCAGATGTAGTGGGTGGTGATTCTGTAGTTGACACTGGTTCAGTATATCCAGAACCGGATGAGTTAGTAGAATCAGGAACAGAAGCTGTTGAAAACTCTGCTGTCATTGTTCCTTGCGGTTCAGTTGTAGTAGTCATGTCCGCATGAGTTGAAGAATCGTTAGATGATGTTGAAGTTTCTGTTGGGTTTGTAGTACCATCTGGTTTTTCTGTTGTTGCTGCGCTGCTACATTTCGGTATAAGCCAACACGCGATGATGAAAAATGCACACGAACACAAATTTCGCTTACGCTTCATACCCGACCAACTGTCATTCAAGTATACCATGTTCCTTTGTTCGTTGTTAAATACAGTAGAACTTCCCTATATCGATCATATAATCAATAAAAATGGATGTCTTTAAATGTGTACTGTTCCTTAATGCAGGACGAAAGTAATGCAGAAAGCTCCGATGGGAGATTTATGTGTAACTTTGCCCTGTGTGCTATAGAGACAGGTTGTTGTATAGTCAAACGCTGTTGTTTAATCAAACATGTTAAAATTACAATTACAGTAAAACTTCTCTATAACGGCCACTAGATTGTGTTAATTAGTTGGTATTTAGGGAAAGTGGCTGCTTAAAGCAAGGGGAAAGTAAAACAGAACGCTCCTATAGGAGCGTTCTGTTTTACGTTTACCTTGCTTTAACCAGCCACCTGCCTTTAATACAAAATACTTGATGTGATTTGGTGGCAGTTATGGAGAGGTTTTACTGTAAAATATTCCAGAACTGGGACTTTTTGGTGAGAGTGCGACAAAATAAAACAGTACCGTGCAACAGTACCGTGCAAAGAGAGGCGTAGATATAATGCGTTTAGGTAACCCTAACATTGTCCTGAAAAAAAAATGTTTGTTCAACTTTGGATCTTGTGCAATTTTGACTACATCCCGATTCGACCAAAATTATGGATCTGGTGTCAAACAGCTTGGATCCTGATGAGACGCCGAGTTTCTCAGTGTCTCGTCTGTATTTAAAGCATTGTAAATGCTTAACCATGACGTGAGAAAGGTTAAACTTTTGTTTTAAAAGAATAGCTTCATTTATTTCTCCACCAAACCTTGTGTTGTGTCGCGGTCTCGAAAAATCCCGTATTTTGAAATGCGCCCTTTTAGCTTTGTCATACACTAAATATGCTTTGAACACAACACTTGTCTTATCAGTTCGTCTGACTGGTTCTACGAACGTTAACCATTTATCTAATGTGTATAAATAAAATAATTCATAACTTCATGAATATTCATTAACCCTTTCGCTGCCAAATTCTGTCGTCTGCTAACTTTGTCGTCTGCTACAAAATTTCATTTTTTTTTATTTTTTCAATTTTGTTTCAAAAACATAGTAACAGTAACAAACATTTTGGATCCTGATGAGACGCCGATGTTTGCATAGGTAATCACAGATCCGGCATTGGCAGCGAAAGGGTTAACCTAGTTTTATAATGGCCAACGCAGAAAGAAGATTTTATCATTGCAGAAACTGAAGAATCAGATTTGTACTAATCTATAATTAAACAGAGTATACCCTGATCAGACAGCTCCTATAGGAGCTGTCTGATCTGGGCCTACACTGTTATGCAATTTGCAAAGGCGTCGGAGGTGTCTATTTTATATAAAGGGTTAACCCTTTCACCGCCGCAGTCGCATAAACGCACCAGGACAAATAGTGCAGTCCGAGATCAGACGCCGCCTTGATCAGGGACATCACTATTTGTCTCAATCTCTATTTCTATATATGTGCTTTATTCCTTTGAAATTTGCATTTATTTATCTCATTTCCTTATTTTACTGAATGATTTAACAAACATAGCTTGAAACCTGTTCTTTTTTTACTGGTGTCCTTACATATACATATACATGTACCTTTGATTGTGGAGAATCTAGCCAGTAGTCCAAGATTAAGAAACTACTCACAGTTAAATACGGAAATCCGTTCACGTTCCCGGAACCACGAATTGAAACAAACAAGTCATGCAACGATCCCAAAACTTTAACCCTTATCTCGCTATTCACAACCTCACTCGGATTTGCAAATACAGTAAAACCCCGCTAATGCGACCACCAAAAAGGGGCATACTTCTGGGTGACAGAGGCAAGTGGTAGCTTAATGCAGGACGAAAGTTATGCAGAAAGCTCCTATAGGAGCTTTCTGCATAACTTTCGTCCTGCATTAAGCAACCACCTGCTTTAAACGGCGCCAGTGGCTGTTTATTAAGTGGTCGCATTACCGGGGTTTCACTGTAGCTTGATTCCAGTTGAGACGCCGAGTAACTCGGCCTCTCGCAGAATCTATGCTGTTTGACCCTCTGTCATTGGTTTCTCAATAGCTTGATCGAATCAAAAGTAGACAAAACTGCACCATATCCAAACTAGAGCAGACAATAGTTTCAAAACGGGATAAGGGTTAAAATGGGATGTTTTTTCGTCTTTTATCATATTTGGCACAAGCTATTGAGGCCAGAGACTACTAAAGATGTTTCCCATAGCGGTCCATTATGTCGTTTATGTTGATACTGACCTCTCCAATGTTTCGTTGGTCAATAAGTTAAACACCACCAACCCTCTCACACTTGAAAGTTCCACCCAAGCTCTTTTTCTAAAATGAAATTCACTACATGACTCGTTAATTGGCTGGTTGAGATATTGGGTGCCAAATAAGTAACCCGCAATTCTATAACTTTTTTTCCCAGCGTATGTCAGAACATGCGTACCATCTAAAGTTTCGTTTAAAAAATCCCCAATGCCTACCAATCACTTCATTATTAAAGGTATACGTATATTAATAGGTTAAGATTCACAAAAATAAAATTGATTAGTTTTTTTATCAATCAAAACATGCCATGTTGTAAACATTAGCCACGGATTTAGTAGTCTTTGACCTGACATCACCGCCACTCAAACCAGTTCATAATATGGCGGGTTAGCCGAAACGTTTATCATTAAATGAATACAGTAAACACTCTAATTCTGTCATAGGTAGATGGTAGCTAATGCAGGGTGACAGTTATGCAGAACTCTCCTACAGGAACTTTCTGCATAACTTTCGTCTTGCATAAACCCATTCTCTCATATTGACGACTCTGTAAAAGTCACTTCGTGAAACCATTGTGATAAATAGAGCATTTGCTACTGTAGGAGCAAATGCTCTATTTATCACAATGGTTTCAAACTACAAAATTCTAAAAATTTCCTTTTCTCTAGTTAATGCTCCTTTTCGGTAGATTTATTCAAAGAGGTTGTATCTAAAATAGCCTATGAGGTAATGGTTTAAAACAACCACGTGTTTTTATAAAGACAACTATATATATTCATAAGCTGTTCGCTTTAAAGGGCTCTGCTGTATTTTAACACATTTCTTCATAAATACGCCTTTCTACGGCTTTTCATACAGAGTAGACCCAGATCAGAAGTTTCTGCCATGACCAAAACGTCACGTGTCCATGTGATAATACGATATTAATCTAATTGATATCCACGAGGTCATTATTTCTTACATGAATATTCATGGAGTAAAGAGTTAACTGTCCGTTATATAGAGACTCTACAGTGTGTGGAGGCCAATGTGAAATAAGAGATAAAACTAATATGCAAGATTAGGATACTTGGGTCACAGATAAAACTGATACACGAATACATGAGATAAGGACATCCCGGGTTTGATCTGTGTGGAACAATTTCACATTTGTTATCTTAGATCACAGGTGCTTGGGCGTAATATATGTAAACCACGTTCCTCTTAACATCAACAGTAGCCATCCTTGATTCTTTGAAGAAAGTCCTCCCATTGGCGTATGAGGAGTTGGACACACGAGAATTGGCAGGACGCTCGTACGGACTGGCGCACGGACAAGAGCTATATGCCTTCCAACTTGTGAGGGCATACAAAACGAATTTAATTTTCTACATCACGTTTTGCGGATCTTAATGTCATCCAAGGAAGGCAAACAGTATCGACATTATTGGTACATCCGTTCATTTTTTTCAATGACTTTTTATTTGGTTAACGCTTTCCATCGTGAAGAAATGACAATGAATAGTTATTATCTGATTTTATAATGGTGTATGAACACAGGGTTGTTTGGTCATGGCGGATACTATAGAATCAGACCTATATTATTAAATAAGCAAACAGAGTAGACACTGACCAGACCGTTCCTAGTCGTATTATCTGGGGCTACTCTGCAAAGGCTTGACAAGGCATTTCTATCAGTGGTTCTTTTTGAAAACCAGAAGGAAAAGAATATAAGAATTTAAGCAGCGAGCAGTTGTGCTGAGAACTACTCGATGAGACGTGTAAACCCTTTACTTGTTGAATATTCATGTAAGACTCCGCCCATTTTGAATGTCAATTCAATTCTTGTTTTAAAAATATGAAATGTGCATTGAAAACAGTAGAATATAAGATCTGCGACATAAAACAAGGAGAGATCTTGATCTGACAACTTTTGTCAGAACTGTTTGGTCTTGGTATACTGTTTGCAAACACACATCTTTATCAATTAACTCTTTACTCCGTTTAATACCTCTACAAACAGTGTAGATCCAGATCAGAAGAATCTTGTAGGGAATCGTCTAATAAGGATCTGCTGTTTGCTTTTGGAATCCTACAGCTTTTACCAGGGCCTAAACGTTTATTCATACGCCATTATAAATATTAAGCTAATTAACATGCATACACATAATTATATCATTTCTTACATGAATATTCATGGAGTAAAGAGTAAAGATATATATATGCCACAGAGGCGACATTAACCCTTTCCCTGTTCTATGTTTATTCCAAATTTCAATACCTACTGAATATTCATAGACAAACTAGTTATAATGAAATATGTAGACATTGTAGTCATTTTAGAATGAAAAAATGACCTATCAAATATCCATAAGCAAACAGCAGACCATGATCAGACGGTTCCTATAGGTGCCATCTGATCTGGGTCTTCTCTGTTTGCAAATGCGTGAAAACACATTTACATGAAGGAAAGGGTTAACAAGAGCACCGCAAGCGGGTGCCAACGCTCGTCTGTAGTCATTGTCAAGACGAACATGCATATCGAAAATGAAGGTTGTAAATGAAAATTGAAAAAGTTAATGTCAATGTTAAGATTTCGGACAACGACGACGCGGACGCCGGAGTTACGACAATAGCTCGTGATTTCTTCGAAACAGACGAGCTAAAAAATTAGCATTTTCAGTTGTATTCTAATACATCAACTGGCAAAGATAGGTTGTACCTATTCCATTCATTGCCCTACACAATTCATTAAACTCATTCTACTGGGTGGTTCTAGTAGGAAATTCCTGATCTGATGCCAGTCTCTGTTGTTTGCAGATAGATCTACAGTAAACCCCTTCTAAACCGGAATTCTAGTGCAGACAGTCACGCATAAAGCTTCTCGACCAAAATGTCTATAGAATTGGGTATATTTTCTCATGGTTTCATATATCACAAAAGTGGTAGGCTACATTGAAAACTCGATACTACAAAATTTAAGTCACGAAGATTGTATGTCTTTGTAGGCAGGTGACTGCTTAATGCAGGGTGAATGTCATGCAGAAAGCTCCTAGGCTTTCTCCCTGCATTAAGATGCACAAATAACGATATTTATACTAAAATGAATGTCCGGTTTAAAGTGTATTATTAAGTTTACTCAGTCCGATTTTGAATGACAAACTGTGCAGAATCTGATCAGAGGGTTCCTCTACACGGTTTTCAAATGACACTATATGTGTGCACCGCATTAAAAGGGTTAACCCTTTACTCCATAAATACACCTTGCTACGACTTAGCAAACAGAGTAGACCCACTGATCAGGGTCTGCTCTGTTTGCTTATGATGTAATATAGATATGAGTCGGCAGTTTCTGTCACGGCCAATAATTCCTATCTCCATGTCCTATCATAACAACTTAATCTAATTAATATTCATGATGTCATTTCGTACAAGAATATTCATGGAGCAAAGTGTTAAGCTCTCCTCTCCAGTCGCTTTCAGAAATATACCAGTATGGAGAGAAAACAACATCATAAATAGAGATTGGACTTTTTATTTAACCAAAAATAAACCTTTGTAAACCAAAGTAATTGCATTCTCTTAAACATCACATTGATAAATGCATATCTTTATATAAAAATAAATATATATTCATGGTTGTCATCTTATTTTATTATTAACAATGAACAGACTAATACAAGACCTTCAATGAATGTGGTTGAAAAGCTACATGAATGAAATGCTGGGCAGAAAGGAGAAGAATGCTGGATCTAGCTTTTGGTTATAGAGATGAAACGAGCCTAACGAAAAGTGCATGTAAAACAAGTGTTACGTAAAAGCGCAATGAAATATGGCAAGAAAATGTGATAAAGGTTGAAGACCAAGACCAGATATCTTATTAACAGTCTGAATGGTGAATTTCAAAGTAGAAAGGTTTTTTTTCCATCAATGTTTAACAATAGAGTCCATTCAGTATGAAAGAGTAAGCCTTAAAACGGACTTTGGATGACAAACAGTGTAGACCCTGATCAGAGGGTTCCATTAGGAGCCCTCTGATCTGGATGAACAGTGTTTGCAAATGACAGCTAACTCAATCCCGCATTCAATGGATTAAAATGGGATATTTGTTTGGAGTATGCCTTGTTTGCCATAGTAATGGACAAAACACTTTAGTTCTGGCAAGTAAAATAACTCTGATCAGACACCACAATCTGGCATTGATCTGGCTCTACGTCAAATACATGATACTGTTGGTAAATATAAAGACTGATTCATACTTAATATGTGGCAATCTATTGCACATAGCTTATATTTTTTCATCAATATATTTAATAAATAATATTTCTATATAAAATTTCTGTAAATGCACAGTACAACCTTATAAATGCTTGAATCTATAGAAAAAAGAGTGATACACATTAATTATGTCAAGAAAAAATATACATGTATATGATTTAATCTATACCATGTTAAGTGCAGATGTTAAGTATTAATTCAAGATTTAGACATTTTTTCACAATTGAAAAGAGTCTGATTTTCAAATCTAAAACAAAAGATTATACATTAAGCTATAGAACAGATGGATATAATTTTGATTTTTGTCTTGTATGTCAGATAGTTTACTAATTTAATTCTTCAAATGGTACAAGTTCAAAGAATAACAATACATATATGTACATAGAAACATGTAAATGTGTAGAAAAAAATACATCTGTAATGGACGGAATGTACGAGTCAAATGCATTGTGTATGTAACTTGAAATATGAATCAGGACGGAATAGTTGCAGTATCACATCGGAGTCTCACGGATAACCATATACGTTATACACTGATCCTCCCTATCAACGTGTCTGTAATGAGACAGATGCTAAATAATGGTACTTAACCCTTTACTCCATAGAAATACCTTTTTTGAACCTTTGCAAACAGTGTAGACCCAGATCAGACGGCTCCTATAGGAGCCGTCTGATCAGGGTCTGCTCTGTTTGCGTATGAAATAACACAGATCTATTTCTACTGCTTTACACCAAGGAAAAAACCATGATGCCATTATAAATGTTAGATTGATTAATATTCATTCAGTAATTATTTTGTGACATGAATATTCATTAAGTAAAGGGTTAAATATGTATAAAATGAATTAATGAGTACAGGGTGAGACATGATATAGACAAAACGTCTGTCCATTGTTAATTGATGTTCTAACATGTATTTCATTTATAATATTCTTTTAATTATCCATTGATGTTATATAGTACAAAGGTTTTCTTGTAAAGTCTATATACCAAATACCGAAATTTAAACATTTGTAAAAAAAACCACAAAAATAAATTAAATCAAAACATTGTGAATTTTATTTTGTCAGAGTTTCTTGTAGGTACTGCATACAATACTCCAAGTTTTTAAAGTTTTGAATCAAATTACAAGTGTATATCAATTGTTTTTCGTCACGTTTTACAACATACGTGTACTAAATATTCTTGTAAAATATGAAAGATTACCAAGTATTGAGCATTTTTTTAACGTTTTATATTTTACAAAACTTAAATATGTCAAGGAAGTTAATATGTAATAATAAAACTCAATATACTGTATGTTTCGTATAACACAATGTGTCAAATTGTTTTCTAGGTGTTCTTTGTAAAATTATTCCATTAATTCTTTAAATTTTGTCAAAAAATTACATTAAAAGCATTTTCTTCTAAAAAGGTAATTTAGAAACAATACACTTCTGATTTTACTAATCAATAATAGTCAGAATTTGCAATAATTTATTATTTTCAATCATTAACACAATTTGTTTTAAAATAAGGTAGGTTTTGCAATGAGATTGTCAAAGCGATATAGACCTCAAGATACTGTGACAATACAAAATAAAGCAGTTTTCTTTGCACACTCTGTAAAACTTGACCCTTACAATGCTGAATTTCAAATGGACTATTCCAAAACTCAAACAGGTCAGCCTTATGGTTAATATTTAGGGATTTTTTCTACAGAAAAGTGTAACATGACAAACTGTGCAATCCCTGATGAGAGGACTCCTTTACAAGCCCTCTCATCTGGTTCTACGCTGTTTGCAAAAGGCATTAGTGACTTGTGTCTCAAACTGTAAGGGTTATGTATGGAAATTTGGTAACAGTTAATGAATATTTACTTAATTTCCAAAATCAACTCATTAAATTCTTGAAGAAACTACATGTAAGCCTATAAGAGCAGATTTTGTTGGTTGGTTTGGGAGATTTTTTGTGTGTATACAAAGTGGCAAAGGGTCTGCAAAGCTCATTGTACACATTCTATTTAGAGTTGTCTAAAACATAGTCTTGAAGAACTACTGAACATGTTTCTCTATTGCTCTGACATACTTAAATGTGTTACTTTGTTATTGTATTGACATTATATTTTAAGACCAGGATAAAGTATGTTCAATTTTCAAAATTTTGTTTGTAAAGCTATGAAAATTGAAAAGTTGCTTTTCAAAATAGAATGAATACAAGAGCTAAAATATAACAGAAACAAAACATTGATGACAATTTTTCACTACATATCATGGGGACTTTTTTTCTTCAACAAGTGAATAGTTTATTATAATGTATGTTTTACCAAAACCTTTTTCCATAATTACAGTCTAACTCGTTTTGGACTTTACTATTGTCATCATTGTATTTAATATGTAACCCCAATTTCACTTTCTATTTAGTTGTCTGTAATTTACTGAATGTCTTACTGTCTGTAACTTCAGTTTGTTCACTTTTCTATAAAGTCACTGGTTACTAATGTGTCTGTGACCCATTTCTTTGTTTGTCTGTAAATTCACTTGTTTATTGTGACTTTATTAGTGTCTGTATTTGTCTGAAAATTCACTGTCTATTTCTTTGCTTCCTTCTCCTTTTTCGTGATCTCTGATTCTATTGAACCAATTTGTTTCAGAAGGTCTGCTTTTCTCAGTAACTGCTTTTCTAATTGTTCACTAGCAGACTGCACACTCTGTTGTTGTCTTGGGTCCTTTTCCATATCTTTGATGCCTTCTTTCAGTGCTGCTTCTATTTTCAGAACTTCTGCCAACTCTTCATTGATGGAGTCTGCTTTAGTGTGAAGGTCACTCAGCTGCCTGCTAACAACATCTCTCGAAGAATGCACTGGTGGTGCCACTCTCTTGTGAAGACTGAAATATATAATAGTATAAGTTTAGATTACATAAAGTTATTGAATCTTTCCCCCCCGCTACCTAATTTTGTCCACCCAGTCTCCCCCTTTAATTCGTTGTTATCTCATAGGCTATTTTTAGATCCAGGCCCCTTGCATGAATCTACCGAAATGGAGCATTTTCTATAGAAAAGGATTTTTTAGAATTGTGTAGTTTTGAAACCATTGTGATAAATAGAGCATTTGCATAAAAAATTGACATATACAGATGCGTTAAAAGGTGTCAATATGCAGGAATGGGTTAATGGGTTTGTAAGCTGAATAAAATCAATATTGTACCATTGTGATATCTTTAACCCTTCACTCCATGAATATTCATGTAAGAAATAATGACATCATGAATATTAATTAGATTAAATTTTATGACACACAAACATGGGAAGTTTTGGCCATAATAAAAACTGTAGAATCATGCCTGCATTAAGCTGCCACTGACTACAAAAATCGATATTTATACCAAATTTAACATCCTGTTAAGAGACGTTTTACTGTATATCTGCTGCAAGTTTTACTTTATACCAATTGATTCAAACTTGTGAGAAACCTAAGACCAATTGACAAACAGCTTGGACCCTTATGTTACTCCGCGTCCCATTTAGATCCGAGCTGTCTGCCAAAGCTAATCAGGCTATACTTAGCAAGCCGGGTGTTAAAATGGTGGCAACAAGAATCAATCAGTTATTTGCTTACCTAGACCTAGGTGTGGAAGGTGCTGCCGACCCCTTCAACTCTGCCATACGCGTTGCTACGAAATCAGAAGAAGCCATGTAGCCTCCCTTGGAAGCCAAATATTGGCGTAGTCGAGCATTGCTCGTGAGATTCTCACTGCCATACACACGCTGTCCCATACGCTGCAATATAGAAAACAATGTATATTAGTGCTCGTGAGATTCTCACTGCCATACACACGCTGTCCCATACGCTGCAATATAGAAAACAATGTATATTAGTGCTCGTGAGATTCTCACTGCCATACACACGCTGTCCCATACGCTGCAATATAGAAAACAATGTATATTAGTGCTCGTGAGATTCTCACTGCCATACACACGCTGTCCCATACGCTGCAATATAGAAAACAATGTATATTAGTGCTCGTGAGATTCTCACTGCCATACACACGCTGTCCCATACGCTGCAATATAGAAAACAATGTATATTAGTGCTCGTGAGATTCTCACTGCCATACACACGCTGTCCCATACGCTGCAATATAGAAAACAATGTATATAAGTGTACATCCAACTTATATCAATCCTTTATTTGATGAATATTTATGCCAAAAATAAGGACTTCGTGAAAATTAATCAGAATAATATCAGACCAGGATCTGCTGTTTGTTTATGAAATTTTAATAGGTCTGACTCTAGTTTCTACCAATAACAAAAAGAAACAAACGTGTACCTATGTCATTATAAAAATATTCAGCTAATAAATATTCATGATGTCATTATTTCTTACATGAATATTCAACTGGGAAATGGTTAAATGTAGAAGAAGCAGTGCAGACAAAAATGCTTTTACAAGCCACCCAACCCAGAACCAAAGAAAACCATAACTACCTCTTTGGAGAAGTCCTTCCTTGAAGGTCCATCTACCTTCATGTCGACAAGTTCACCAATCACATTGATTTTCTCATCTGTCTTCTTAGCCAGTGGAGCAAGAGCCTGTTCAAGAGCTGCCCTACCATTGGTTCCCTGTGGACCAGCCACAGACTGTGTAACAGGAGAGCTCTTTGACCTTGAGAAGAACATGTCCTGGCAGACGACCTTCAAACTCTGAAAGAGAAAAGAAGAATATGAACACTACTAATATATTTTATTTTTCAGACTGAAAACACAATTTGTTTTAATTTTCTTTGTGAGAAACTAAAGTTTCCATGAAACAGCCCTGGAAATTTAACCCTTTCCTTCATAAAAACACTTTTTCACACATTTGCAAACAGTGTAAACCCAGATCAGATGGCTAATACAGGATCTGTCTGAGCAGGGTCGGCCCTGTTTGCTTATCACATTCTACAGTTTTTGTCAGAGCAAGCTGCCTACTGTCTGAAGGACCAGTATTGATACTGATTTTAACGTCTGGTTTAGAGAGGTTTTAAAGTATATCAAACGTTAAAAGTGGATCTTGGTCATACCTTGTAGAATAGCCGCAAGAATCTTGCATTGCTGTCATCTGTCATTTCTCCAACATGAATGTGGGACACTGCGTGTAATATTAGCACAACAAATTCACCAATAGAGTCCATTCTCTCTTTCCTCACAAACAAAATGTTTCTGGCATGTTCATAGAATATTGAGTTCCTGAATGCATTTCGATCATAGTTGTTTGGAGGCAAGTTGGTGGCAAGGAGGAGTGAGACTTCAGGGGTACCTAAGGAGAAAAAAACAAAATATCACAATTCTTGTATGGAATAATATTCTAAATATTGAGATGAACATAGGAGCAGTTTGTTCTAGGTCTACACTATTTGCCATCATACTTGACAATTTTAACCTTTTCCTCTATAGGCTATTTTTAGACCCAACCTCTTTGAATGAATCTACTGAAAAGGAGCATTTACTAGAGAAAAGGAAAATGTTAGAATTGTGTAGTGTTGAAACCATTGTGATAAATAAAGCATTTGCTCCTAAGGAGCAAATGCTCTATTTATCACAATGGTTTCAAGAAGTGACTATTACAGAGGCGTAGAAAAGCGTATTCATGGAGGAAATGGTTAAACCAATTCAGATTTACAACCTAATTCGGACACACTGGGGAAAATAGTGTATACCTAATTACCTAGATCAAATTGCTCTAGAAGAAGCAGTCTGATCAGGATCCACACCATTTGTGACTCTTTAGTTTCATTTATAGTTATCAAAAAGGTGCCATATTGACTTATTCAACTTTACAAACTGGATGACGCAGAGGGGATATTGTGTATCCGAATAGCTCCAGTAATTATGGTACCTCAAAACAATTTCATAAATCTTTACTCCATGAATATTCTTGTAAGAAATAATGACATCATGAATATTAATCAGATTAATTGCTATAAAAGCACATGGCCATAGGAATTTTTGACCATGGTAGAAACTGAAGAATCATATCTATATCATAAACAAACAGAGTAGACCCTGATCAGATGGCTCCTATAGGAGCCGTCTGATCTGGGTCTACTCTGTTTGCAAATGCATAGAAAGGAGTAAAGGGATAACAATACTATAACAGTTTTTTCAATTTTTCAAATGTAAAGCATCTCAGATGCAAAGTTACTCAAAACAAGACCAAACAAGACAAACCAGACTCACCAATTTGCTGATGCAGCAATCTAATCACAAACACTCCAAAGCGGTACACCACGTACTGACTGGGAGAGACCTGGCTGGAGTCTACGGGCACAAGGTCACCTGAACACATCCACTGGGCATCCTTCACATCAATGTATGGCTGATTATAGTCTGCACCTGAATCAATAAATTTCTAAACATTTCAGACAATGGCTGGTTAATAAACAGCAGTACTTTTAACTCTTTCCTCCATAAATACGCATTTCTACGCTTCTGTAATAACCACTTTCTGAAACCATGGTGATAAATAAAGCATTTGCTCCATAGGAGCAAATGCTTTATTTATCACAATGGTTTCAATACTAAACAATTCTAACATTTTCCTTTTCTCTAGTAAATGCTCCTTTTTTGTACAATCATTCAAAGAGGCTGGGTCTAAAAATAGCCTATAGAGGAAAGGGTTAACTCTTTACTCTATTAACTCTTTCCCTGTTGAATATTAATGTAAGAAATAATTACATCGTGAATATTCATTAACTGAAGTACATGTATTGTAATGGCATATGCACACAAAATTGATTGAAACTGGTAGAATTGTAGAGTTAGATCTATTAAAATTTCATAAGCAAACAGAGCAGACCCTGGTCAAGTGAGCAACAGGAGCAATCTGAGCTGGGCCTACTCTGTTTGCAAAGGTGTAAAAAGTGGGATTATAGAGTAAAATGACAATCAATTCACAAACAATGTAAGACCTATAACTCCTGCCTTACCTTTGATATGTGGACGAGTTGGCTCCCCTGACATATCAGACTTCTCCAGCATGTTTTCAAGATCATTGATTTGTTTAAACAAGGGTGAGGCCATGAGAAGGTTAACCCAGTCCTGCTCCGAGTTACCAGATGATGGTACACCAGGTGCTTCGGGTCTATTGCTCTGTCTGCTGGATCTGGATCTGGATGCACTCTTTGTTGCAGGTCTTGTTGCATTGGTTGGCAACTCTCCAATCAGCACATCAGATGTTTCTGTTCTGTTTGTGGAGTTATCTCCCATGAGTGCTTTCTCCTGTTCTTTCTGTGCAAGGTTCTTTCGTAGCTCTGTGTCTTCCTCGAGTTGCCGGTCTTTGCCCAGTTTAGCAAGGGCTGCGTCATTTCTCTTCTTTTTCCTTGCTTCAAGTTTTGCTGAAAGTGCTGCCTTTGATCTGAAGCAAAACAAAACACAAGCATGTGAAATCAGTTCTCATAATTCTTCGATTTACAGCAGTTGTATAAAGTGATTTTATTAACCATGGCCTACTGATTCAAGTTTGACACCTCAACAATTTCTTTTGTTAACCCTTAACCCTTTCCTCCATAAATACGCCTTTCTACGTCTCTATAAAAGTCACCTGTTGAAAACCATTGTGATAAATAGAGCATCTGCTCCTATAGGAGCAAATGCTCTATTTATAACAAGGGCTTCAAATTACAAATTTCTAAAAAGTTCCTTTTCTCTAGTTAATGCTCCTTTTCGGTAGATTTATTCAAAGAGGTTGGATCTAAAAATAGCCTATGAGGTAATGGGTTAAAGTATGGGAACCATGCATATAAGACCTTTGCAAACTGTAGACCCAGATAAAAGGGGTTCTTGCTGGAGTTCTTTGATCTGGGTCTGCATTATTGTCATAAAATCATTTTCTTCAGTGTACCATTTTAATACATTTGTTAAAATGACTCAGAGCTCCAGGTAAGATGCGTAAATTAAATAATTTTCAGGAATAACTTCTTTATTTCTCCATTAAACCCTATACTGTGACCACTCTTTAGAATCATCTCGAAGAGACAATTCTAAAGAGTGGTCACAGTATAGGGTTTGGTGGAGAAATAATGATTTTAGTATATGGGTACGCACCTTTATCTGTAGGTCTAATGAATTCTATGATATTGTGACAATTAAGTGTCAATCCATAGAAAGTAATATGTTCGTCTGTTTGTATCAGGGCTTTACATTGCTTTAACAGTATTTCAGTTATATCCTGACATCCAGTTAATTACAAGTGAAGGAAGGCCACTGACAAGTGCTAAACCATGTGTTTATTATACGCCCACCTAATAAAGGTGGTCGTATATTGTCGTGGCCCTGTCCGTCCGTCCGTTCGTTCGTCAACATTTTGTTTGTCCGCTGTTTTCTGGGAAAACTATTTGACAGATATTAATGAAACTTCACACAAATGTTGAATGCATCAAGATCTGAAGCTGAGTTGATTCTGAGGTTCATTTGATTTTTCATTTCAGAGTTATGGCCCTTGTCCTTAAAAAATATGCAAAGTTTGTCCGCTGTTTTCTGGGAAAACTATTTGAGAGATATTAATGAAACTTCACACAAATGTTTAATGCATCAATGTCTGAAGCTGAGTCGATTCTGAGGTTCATTTGATTTGTCGTTTCGGAGTTATGGCCCTTTTACTTAAAAAATAATGTAAATACATGCAAATAGTTTGTCCGCTGTTTTCTGGGAAAACTATTTGACAGATATTAATGAAACTTCACACAAATGTTTAATGCATCAAGATTTGAAGCTGAGTTGATTCTGAGGTTCATTTGATTTTTCATTTCAGAGTTATGGCCCTTGTCCTTAAAAAATATGCAAATAGTTTGTCCGCTGTTTTCTGGGAAAACTATTTGAGAGATATTAATGAAACTTCACACAAATATTTAATGCATCAAGATCTGAAACTAAATTGATTCTGAGGATCATTTGAATTGTTGTTTCAGAGTTATGGCCCTTGTCCTTAAAAAATAATGCAAATAGATTGTCCGCTGTTTTCTGGGAAAACTATTTGAGAGATATTAATGAAACTTCACAAAAATGTTTAATGCATCAAGATCTGAAACTAAATTGATTCTGAGGATCATTTGAACTGTTGTTTCAGAGTTATGGCCCTTGTCCTTAAAAAATAATGCAAATAGATTGTCCGCTGTTTTCTGGGAAAACTATTTGAGAGATATTAATGAAACTTCACAAAAATGTTTAATGCATCAAGATCTGATGCTGAGTCGATTTTGAGGTTTATTTGAATTTTCGTTTCGGAGTTATTGCCCTTTTACTAAAAAAAAATTGCAAATATATGCAAATAGTTTGTCCGCTGTTTTCTGGCAAAAATGTTTGACAGATATTAATGAAACTTCATACACATGTTTAATGCATCAAGACCTGAAGCTAAGTCGATTCTGAGGATCATTTGATTTGTTGTTTCGGAGTTATGGCCCTTGCACTTAAAAAAATAATGCAAATCTATGCAAATATGAGGATGGCCATAACCTTTTCATTTGAAATGATATTTACTTCAATTTTTTTATATGGTTAAACCTTAATGTGAATTTTCACATACATGTATATTGCAGGGGTTTTGATATGTCATTTTATTCTAAAGTTATGGTCCTTGAACTTCGTGTGTTCGTTGCTTTGTTAGTCAGTCAACTTTTAGTTTGTCTGTTGTTTTCTGGGAAAACTATTAAAATGATATAAATGAAACTTAACACAAATGTTTTAAGCAAAAAAATTTGAAGCTGAGTTTATTTTGAGGTTCATTCAGTTTGTCTTTACAGAGTTATGGCCATTGCACTTTACAAAAATCTGCAAAAATGAGGATTAGCTGTAACTTTTTTATTTAATAAGATAATCACTTCATTTTTTTAAAGAATAGTATCACCTTAATATGGAAATAAAGATCTGAAGCACAGATTAGAAAATGTCAACACTTATAAGGCATGTTGAATCAGTAAGTTTGCAAGTGGGCGTATTATGTACCGTATGCGGTACTCTTGTTATTTTTACCTACAGGAGCCGTCTTATCTGGGTCTACTATGTGTGCAAAGGTGCCAAAAGTTTTCTCTATGGAGTAAAGGGTTAAGGTTTGCAGCATTTTTTCTGTAATCAAACCTACCGACTCTGTTCCTCTATAAGATTCTCCTGCAGTTTCTCCATATTCATGGTGTGTTCTCGGAGTAGTCGCTGTTTCTCGTCCTCACTCTGGTTCGATTTCATGATCTCATCAGCCTGGTTACGCTGCCGTTCCTCCAATTGTTTTTGTTTCAGCCTCTGTTTCTCCTCTTCTCTCTCACGCAGTTTCTGCTCCTCTCGTCGATGTTCCTCCTCCAAGTCTGCTTGTAATTTCCTGTTTAAAAAACCAGACGCTTTTCAATTCTATATTACATATTTTATATAACATATGATATATTACATACATATGTTATTTTACATATGAATGATGTATTACATATGTTTTATTCGCCGATACATTATATTACCTGATCTAATTATCTCCATACATAAACATGCAATGCATCCCAAAATTCTGTTTAAAACAAAATGCATTTTCCATAATTAAAATAAATATTTCCATATTAATTCACTTTTCCATGCCTTTGCAAACAGAGTAGACCCAGATTAGACAGCTTCTGTAGGAACCATCTGATCAGAGTCTGCTCTGTTTGCTTGTGACATAATATAGATCTGATTCTGTAATTTTTGTCAAGGCAAAAACTTCCCAAATTGTTTTTACATTATAACATGTGTTAGTGAAACACTATGCCCCCGATATGACCTTTAATCTTGATGTATGACCTTGATCTTGATAAGTCATCCCTGAAAATGTTTGCCTACATAAGTTGCACATGTATGTGCAATGGCGACAAAATTATCGCCAACATTAAAGTTGGGGCCAAACCGGCAAACCAACCAACAGAGCATAAAAATTCAGTCAATAAATATTGCTGATGTCATTATTTCTGACATGAATATTGAACAGGTAAAGATTCTATTGTATCTCCGATTACATTTTTTTTAGCTCACTTGAGCACATTCTCAGTATGGGTCAATGTTACTGCTCACTGTCTGCCACTGCTCAATGTAACTGCTCACTATGAAGAAAAGGGTTAAAAGTACAGTAAAACCCTTCTATACTAGACATTAAATTTAGTCTAAATATCGGGCTTGGAGACAGGTGGCAGCTTAACTCATTCTCTCCTAGGCTATTTTTAGACCCAACCTTTTTTATTGTATCTACCGAAAAGGAGCATTAACTAGAGGAAAGGAAAAATTTAGAATTTTGTAGTTTGCAGCCATTGTGATAAATAGAGCATTTGCTCCTATAGGAGCAAATGCTCTATTTATCACAATGGTTTCATAAAGTGACTTTTATAGATGTGCAAACATGCGTCACTAGAGGATAATGTGTTAATGCAGGGTGACAGTCATGCAGAAAGCTTCTCTAGGCGCTTTCTGAATGACTTTCACCCTGCATTAAACAGCCACCTGCCCAAAACTATCTAAAATCTTCCCTCCTAGAACCCTGGTTTAGAGGGGTTTTACTTTTAATAGTTCCAGCAAATGTTACTTTTGATCTCAATTACATACTTGTAATGCTCTTCAAGCTTTCTCTTCCTTTCTTCTTCCTTCTCTCTTTCTTCCTGCTTTCTTTTTTCGAACTCTGCTTGCATCTTGCGTAGAACCTCATCTCTGAATTGTTTTGCTTGTAAGGCTGCAAGTTTGGCTTCTTCTGCATATTTCTTTTTCAGTTTGTCAGACGGTGTGTAGACTGTCATAGCATCAGAAAGTTCCGTCAGTTGTTTCTCCTTTAGCTCTAGCCGCTTATGGGTCTGCTGAACTTCGACCTCTGGTATCACATCTTTTTCTGCTTGGTCAGCAAGTTGTGCAGTGAGCTTGTCAAAATCACGCCGCTGTCTCTGAAGACATTAAAACAATCAATGTTTATTTAATCTTTTACTCTATGAAATTTCAGGTACAAAATAATGACATGAATATAAAAAGAGGAATTCTTATATCAACATGTGAACACTAGAAGTTTTGGCCATGGCAGACACTGGAGAATCAAATCTATATTATTTTTGAAACCATTGTAGTTAAAGAGCATTACAGCTCCTGCGGTTATCACAATGGTTTCAAAAGTGAGTTTTACAGAGGCGTCAAAATGTATCAATATGAGAGAATGGGTTAAGTCAAATTGTAGCTTTTTTGTTTAATACAAATGCAAATGCAAATATAAATTTAGAAGAAAAATTGCAGCTCATCTTGTTTTAAGTATTTTCCTACCTTTTGCTCCCGCTTCAGATCATGTTTCCTGGCATGCAGTTCCTCCTCAGACATTCCCTTAGAGTTAGCCACCAGGTCAACCATCTCCTGCAAATACACATGGTAACATATATTAGTCCACTATCCCACTGTGAAACAAGATGTGTTTGTGAAACACTATGCCCCCTCAATATGATATTTGACCCTGAAGGATGACCTTGACCTTGACATGTCACCCCTCAAAATGTGCGGCTTTATGAGATACATATGCATGCCAAATATCAAGTCTCTATCTGTACTGGCTCAAAAGTTATGACCAATGTTAAAGTTGCTGACAAACAAACAGACAAACAGACAGGGCAAAAACAATATGCCCCCCAGATCTGATCTGGGGGGCATAAAAACAGGCACTGCATCTGGTTACCAATACTCGTCGGTTCTATTGAAGCCCTTGTGACGGTGAACAAGTGTGTAAAGTTTCATAAGATTTGAATGAAAAGTAAGGAAACTAGAAATCTGACTCAGTCAGAGAGGGCCCTATAATGCACAAATTACAAACTCTAGACATAGTAATCTGATTAAACCCAAAAACTACAGGACTCTTCCTCTGATCATACTAAGCATATGACCTTAATATGAAAACAATATGTAAAGTAATGCTTGAGTTATCGCTTCACATCAAAAGTGTTGACGGAAGAACAGACCACTGGCACTTGATCGAAACAGACTAAAGTTGTGTAATATACATTTAATAGTTATATGATATACATGGTGCGGCAGCTGATTCGCCCATTGTTTCGTAGCGGCGTAAATTTCCGATATAAAACGCAGATCAACGCGAAATCTACTCAGCAGCCGGGAAGAAAAGACATTTATCTGTTTTCATTCCGTGTTAACTTCCGGTAACCTCCTCTGACCCCGAGAAAATGTTACGAGCCATTTGATTGGCTGCTCGAAGTCAAACTTCATGTAAACATAAATACTTGAATAGCTCTGATCTAATATTTTGACCAAAATACACGTCACATCTTTGTTACATGCATTCAGCCATAAAATCAAAGAGAACAATGTTGATTCAGCGTCATGGTGACGTTGGGTTGTTACTTAAAATGTCATGACGTCACCAAATGACGTCATGAGCGCGTCTTTCTTTGATAACATTGAAACGTCATCAAATAACAAAACATCCGTTCCCAAACATTCTGACGGACATGGTCCAATAACTCCAATTGCATCATCATCCCTCACTATCCTCGTCATAATGACCAGTAACCACAAGGTTGTGGCCTTCTAAGATGTTTTTATTGCAAAGATTTGCATTTTAAAGACAAATATTTGACAGACTGCGGGAACAACAATGCTTGACACACCTTTCTGATTTGTCCAATGAAAACGCCCTTTTCAACTGCAACAGTTGAAAACCGCTCAAACCGGAACTTGACTAGGAATGAAAACGGTGACAAAATCAAACACCATTTTCTCCTCCAAATATTTTCAATAGAGGCTTGTTTATGGACAAGAACTTATTGTTTCTACAGAGATAAATGTCTTTCCTTCCCGACCGCTGAGTAGATTTTGCCTTGATCTGTGTTTTATATCGGAAATTTCCGCCGGAACGGAATAGGTGGAGAATCTGCTGCCGAACCATGTAGTGTATTAATGTACTAGTTCCTATAAATAAACTATATAGTCTTTTTCGATCAAGTGCCAGTGGAACGGACAGACAGACAATAAATGTGATTCCTATTGGGCTCCTGCATTTTCAATGCAGGGCCCTAATAACAGTCAATGTTAAAGACTCTGGGCGACACTGATGACAAAGACAATGTGATATGTCTTATTGTTAATTATTTCTTTGAAAGGCAGGATAGACTCCAAGGATCCTGAGTACAAACAGTGCAGACCCTGATCAGACAGCTCCTACAAGAGCTCTCTGATCTGGGTCTACACTGTTTGCAAAAAGGCTTAGAGAAAAGGGTTAATCTGTTCATGCCTTTACAAACAGAGCAGACCAAGAGCTGTCTGATCTGGGTAAACTCTATTTGCTAAGGCGTAAAACATCTGAACTATCAAGCTAAGGATTAACACCTACCTGTTCAAATGCTTGTAAGAGTATTTCTCGTTCTCGTTGTCTGCCCTGTTCTGCCTCTGCTCTTGCTCGCCGTTTTGCTGCTGCCATTTCTCGTGCCAACTGATCTTCAAGGTGTATAGCCTCCTTCAAGTGACGTTGCCGCAGAACAGAGTACACCAAATTCTCCGCTTTCTCTCCATTGAGATGCTGGTGGTCAAAAACAACAAAATGTTGAAATGCATGCATAGGTAAGCAATTTATAAATTGCAGCATTCTTTTTAATATGTTTGAATGCATATGTATTTGGTGTTGTGTTTGGAAAGGAAAAAAAAGAATGATCATTTAAACATGCAAACAGGGTCTTTTTGTGTTTATTCATTTTAAAATTGATACAGAATATTTTAAAGAAACACATTTAAACCATTACCTTATTATATAGATATGCTTCTTGCAAACGTGGTACTCTCAAATTAAAAGACTCCAGTTGTAGCATTCTGATCAGGGTCTGTTGTGTTTATGAAATTTTAGTTTGTTACCATGGTAAAAAATTCCCTTATCCCATGCCTCCATAAATACGCCTTTCTACGCCTCTGTAATAACCACTTCTTGAAACCATTGTGATAAATAGAGCATTTGCTCCTATAGGAGCAAATGCTCTATTTATCACAATGGTTTCAAACTACAAAATTCTAAAATTTTACTTTTCTCTAGTAAATGCTCCTTTTGGGTAGATTCATTAAAAGAGGTTGTGTCTAAAACCCGCCTATGGAGGAAAGGGTTATTAATAATGCCATTATAAAAAAATAGCAATTACTTTTCCATAATTTGTTACATGAATATACATTAGGTAAAGGGTTAAAAAGGTTCCTTAACCCTTTCCCTCATATAAACATGTTTTCACGCATTTGCAAACAGAGTAGACCTAGATCAGACGGCTCCTATAGGAGCCGTCTGATCAGGGTCTTCTCTGTTTGCTAGTGGAATTTGATAGATCTGTTTCTTTAGTTTCTAAAACATATACAATGTTCCACCTTCCAGCTTCCATTATAACTATTTTGTTCATGAATATTGAGTAGGTATTGAAATTTGGCCTTAATACAGAACAGGGAACCAGGGTTAATCTAAATATATACATGGAAACCATGGAAAAGTTGTTACTCCGCTAGCAACAAAAGGTATAGTACTTGAGCAGCCGATGGACTGAATTAATCCTTTATCTGTTCAATATTCATGCAAGATATAATGATATAATGAATATTCATTAGCTGAATTTCAACAACAGTATATGAACACATAAGATTTTCATTTCTGACTTTTCTGATTTTCGTTTCTGATTTTTTTTTCTGATGGTATAATTATGAACACAGGAATTTTAAGGCACTGCAAAAATGGTAGAATCGGATGTATATCATTTCATCAACAGGCACAGCAGACGCTGATCAGACGGTTTGTACAGGAGGTATCTGGGTCTACAAAGGCGTAAAAGGTTAACCCATTAGGAGCAAATGCTCTATTCATCACATTGGTTTCAAAAGTACACAGTTCTAAAACTGCCCTTTCTCTAGTAAATGTTCCTAGCTCTTACCCCTTTCCCTGTTCAATATTTATTTCAATACCTACTGTATTGTCTTGGACAAAATATATATATAGTTATAATGAAATATGGACGATGGAAAATTGTAGCCATTTTAGAAAGTAAAGAAACAGATCTTTCAAACTCCTTTAGAAAACAGAGCAGACAGCTCCTATATGAGCCGTCTGATCTGGGATTACTCTGTTTACAAATGTGTGAACACATGTTTAGCCCATCAGTGGGTAATTATTGAGTTCATTCAGTAGTTGAGGATTCAATTTCACTACAGTAGATGATTTTCAATGACAAACAGAGCAGACCCAGATCAGAGGGCTCCTCTAGGAACCCTCTGATCTTGGTCTACACCGTTTCTGAATGACAGCCATCATGTATATTGCATTCAAAGGGTCAATACAATGGCATTGCCAATATGAGATACTTTTATGAAAACAACATCACACTACACACACACAACAAGAACAAAACATTCAACATTTACAACAATTTCATGTACGTATTTCATAATTAAATCAATTATATCATTATGGACTGATTTTCACATAAGTTTTCATCAACAAAATTAATTGTTCATAAACTATTTTAGTACAAATTCTTATGTCATGCGTTAATTTCTGAATCCCTTTCATCTGTGTTTTTGTTATTTGCAAGAGTTGTTTCCCTTAACCCATTCCCTCATATTGACATCTTTTGACGCCTATATAAAAGTCACTTTTTGAGCTAAGCATCCAATAGTATTGAATAACTACTTAATTCTAGACAAACGTTTTTCACTGCCCCTAATGAAATGCCAGGTTTTTCTTCAACAATTCACAAAAACAACCAATTAGACAAACAGCACACAAAACGCCACACACGAACAGCTTGTACACAAACATGGTTACACTGACTTATGTCCATGCCATGGCCACGTTATCGAAACAATGGCTTTACTTACGAGTCTGAACCTTGCTTTCTATCAAAAGGATAACAGTCAATAAATGTGTATTCCATAATTATCCTTTCATTTGGTAAAAGCAATGGAACAAGAAATCTATGATCTTCTATAGAGTACTGTAGAATCTGTCTTAACCCATTACCTCATAGGCTATTTTTAGATACAACCTCTTTGAATAAATCTACCGAAAAGGAGCATTAACCAGGGAAAAGGGATTTTTTTTTAGAATTTTGTAGTTTAAAACCATTGTGATAAATAAAGCATTTGCTCCTATGGGAGCAAATGCTCTTTTTATCACAATGGTTTCAAAAAGTGACTTTTACAGAGTCATCAAGTCGCCAATAGGAGGGAAAGGGTTAAGGGACCATTCATGTTTTGAACACAGGAGTCTTAAAAAAGCAGGTGGTTGCTTAATGGAGAGCAAATGTAATACAGAGAGTTCCTACAGGACAAAAAGCTCCTATTACTTTTTACCTGCATTAAGCTACCCCCTGCCTTACAAGCCCTTAATTAGACATCTTTTTTGTGAAAGCTTAAGTCAGGTTCTACCATACAAGATAATTTATAAACTCAAAGATCTCTCAAAATAACTAACATTTATCAGAATACAGTAAAACCCCACTCATCCAAAATTTAAGTAAAGAAGAATTGAGAACTTGAGTGGCTGCTTAATGTAGGGGAGAGCCATGCAGAAAGCTTTCTGCATGACTTTCACCATGCATTAAGCAGCCATCTTACAGACTGATAAAGATACTTGTTTGAGTTTCCCAATAAGCAAGGTTTTCACATTGCATTAAGCTGCAGTCTGTTTTAACCCTTTCACCGCCACAGTCGAGTAAATGCACCACAACAAGCAGGGACTTCACTATTTGTCTCAATCTCTATTTCTATATATGTGCTTTATTCCTTTGAAATTTGCATTTATTTATCTCATTTCCTTATTTTACTGAATGATTGAACAAACTTGGATTGCAGACGACACTTAGAAATTTGGCGCCGAAAGGGTTAAAGACCAAAACTGATACTTATTTGAGAACTTAGATTAACAACGGTTTACAGTATGTTATACAGCATTGGTCAATCAGACAGCAGAAATACACATAGATTTGAACATTAATTTAGTTGGGTGTATCAACAAAACTATAAAGGTGATGATGGTTGATGAGTGATGAGTAGATGATAAAGATGATGGATGATAATGATGATGGACATTGATAAAAAATGTTTTGGTTAACCTAACGAGCTGTAACACATCACATGGAAACATTACCTTCCTACTGAAATTTCAAATCATTAGAGCCCAACTTGACACTTTTAATGAACACTGAATCAGAGCGAAAGATAAAGGTGTGGATTCAAGTACTAAAATCTTCATTTTTCCATCAAACACTTTGTTGTTACCACTCTTTAGTATTGTCTCTGAGATGATTCTAAAGAGTGGTCATAACACAGGGTTTGGTAGAGAAATAAACAAAACTAATCTTGAAAATATTTTAAATAACATTACAAGATTTCAAATGCAGCCCAAAGATTTCAGTGCAGACTCCTCTGATCTAGTTTTATACTGTCTGCAATTGCTAATTACTGTAGAACCCCTCTAATGTGACCACTAAATGAATAAACATGGGTGTCTTTATAAGCAGGTGGTTGCTTAATGCAGGACAAAAGTAATGCAGAAAGCTCCTCTAGGAGCTTTCTGCATTACTTTTGTCTTGCATTAAGCTACCACCTGCATCTAACACCCAGAATTATACCTCTTTTAGGTGGTCGCATTAGTGGGGTTTCCTGCCTGCAAAGTGATGTAGCAGTGTCTCTACCGTCTACCATATACAAATGCCTTCATTTTCATTTCATTATTGGAATTAATCTTTGCAGAATATTCACAATACAATTTTTACAGAAAACACCTACCTTGGTATTCTTCTTCAGCTCTTCGTCCTCCACTTTACGTGCGATGCCTTCATTCATCTTGTCCCTCGCTTGTTGCTGCCTCGTCATCTCTTCTTCCATCTCTAAACGGTGCTTCTCTTCCAACTGGGAATCACGTTTCTTCTTTCTTTCCAGAATCTGGAAAAAGTTAATAGAGGATCTTACATGAGTGTTCATTACAAATTGTTTTTATAAAACGAGTTTAATAGTATAACACAAGCTTTAACCAGTGTAATATTCATTATAGTAAATAAGTTTCATAAAAACAATTTGTAATGAACACTCATGTAAGACTCTTTTTATCACATAACCTTTAAAAAGTGCCATAGAAAGTGAAACAGACTATATATTCATGTTTAAACCTTTTCCTTCATATAAACGTGTTTTCTCTGATTTGCAAAGAGAGAAGACCCAGATCAGTGTCTGCTCTGTTTGCTAATGGAATTTGAAAGATATGATTCTTTTCTTTCTAAAATGACTACAATGGTCAACCTTCCATATTTCATTATAACTATTTTGTCCTTGAATAATCTGTAGGTATTAAAATTTGGAATAAACATAGAACAGGGAAAGTTAATTTCTGCCAAGGTAAATATACCGTTGTTCATCATGACACTATAAAACAATGAGCTAATTAACCCATTACCTCATAGGCTATTTTTAGGACCCTACCTCTTTGAATAAATCTACAGAAAAGGAGCATTAACTAGGGAAAAGGAAACTTAGTTTGAAACCATTGTGATAAATAGAGCATTTGCTCCCATAGGAGCAAATGCTCTATTTATCACAATGGTTTCACAAAGTGACTTTTACAGAGTCGTCAAAAGTCGTCAATATGAGGGAATCGGTTAAACCCGTTACTCCATAATTATGTCTTTGCAGAAGACAGAGTAGATCTAGATCAGACAGCTCCTGTCTCCAGGGGCTGCTCAGTTTGTTTATGAAATAATATAGGATCTGATTATAGTTTCTGCTTTAGCAAAACTTTATGTGTTACTAGGACAATTTAAACATTAATCTAGTTAATATTTGTGATGTCATAACATGAATATCCATGGAGATCAGATCTAACTCATATCATAAGCAGACCCCAATCAGACAGCTCCTACAGAAGCCTTCTGATCTGGGTCTTCCCTGTTACAAAGGCTTTTGTATGAGGTAAAGGCTTAAAGGAAATGATCAAAATCAATCACAATCAACAGTTCACTAACTTACCTTATCCTTTATAGAGCGTTTCTGTCTGTCCTTCTCCTGTTCTAAGTTAGCAGCAAGGGCGGCTAACTCACGCTCATGCTCTGCTAACAGTCTCTTGTATTCCTCCTCTGTCATGTTCTGTCGGTTGAGCAGCATATCACGATCAAACTTGTTCTTTTGTTCTCCAACAGCCTGTAAAAAAATAAAAACAATTAATTAATGTCAGTCAGAATCCACAGTTTAACCCTTTCCTCCACGAATATTCATGTAAGAAATAATGATGTCAGGAATATCAAATAGATTACTTGGTTATAATATCATATTAACCCTTCATTTGCTATTTGCGTCAAATATACCTACCTGTAAATAGTGAAGACCCAGATGAGACAGCTCCTGCAGGAGCTGTCTCATCAGGGTCTGCACTATTTATAAGTTGATTGTGCAACCAGTGCACTCCACAGCAGTGATTGCATGGCCAAATACTTGTACACAGTGAAGATATATGTAATTATACAACAGGGCATGGGTAAAGAAGGAAAAATGTATTTTAAAATTCAGCAAGAGAAGGGTTAACAGAGAAAGTTTTTGCCATGGCAGAAACTGTAGAATCATACCTATATATTATACCATAAGCAAACAGAGCAGATCCAGATCAGACGGCTCCTATAGGAGCAGTCGGATCTGGGTCTACTCTGTTTGCAAAGGCATAGAAAGGTGTATTTATGGAGTAAAGGGTTAAATGAAGAAAAATACAAACGTCATGAAGGACATAAAATATGCAGGAAGCCCCATATACCATGCATATAAAATTTTGTGAATACTAGTATAATTAACCCTTTACTTTATAAATATTCATGTAAAAAATAATTACATCATGAATATGAATAAGCAGATTTATTTTACTGGCATATGGACACGGGAACTCAACTATAACAAGAGGGCCATGAGGCCCTGAAGCGCTCACCTGAGATAACCCTAGGGGCAGGGCCATTTTTGACCACAAGAAATCATGTGGACAACCTTGGTAGAGAACCACAAGGCAAAGCAGTATGCCATTAATTCCCATAAATGAGGCAGGGCCAAGTTTCACCATGTGGTCAGGGTCGTAAGTTAAACATTCTTGGCAGAGGACCACAAGCCACATTTACATATTTATAGAGGACCATTAGATCATGTTAGTCATACCAAATATCAATGGTCTAGGCCTTACAGTTTCAGTAGATTTTTAAACATTTTCCAATGAAAAACTGATAAGCCCTTGGGCGGGGCCATTTTTGGCCCGGGGGTCATAATTTGAACAATCTTTGTAGAGGACCATAAGATCATGCTACATACCAAATATCAAAGGTCTAGGCCTTAGTTTCAGAGAAGAAGATTTTTAAAGAATTTCCTATGAAAAACTGATAAGCCCTTGGGCGGACCATTTTTGGCCCGGGGGTCATAATTTGAACAATATTTGTAGAGGACCATAAGATCATGCTACATACCAAATATCAAAGGTCTAGGCCTTACAGTTTGAGAGAAGAAGATTTTTAAAGATTTTCCTATGAAAAACTGATAAGCCCTCTGGCGGGGCCATTTTTGGCCCGGGGGTCATAATTTGAACCACTTTTGTAGTGGACCATTAGATCATGCTACATACCAAATATCAAAGGTCTAGGCCTTACAGTTTGAGAGAAGAAGATTTTTAAAGATTTTCCTATGAAAAACTGATAAGCCCATGGGCGGGGCCATTTTTGGCCCAGGGGTCATAATTTGAACAATATTTGTAGAGGACCATAAGATCATGCTACATACCAAATATCAAAGGTCTAGGCCTTACAGTTTGAGAGAAGAAGATTTTTAAAGATTTTCCTATGAAAAACTGATAAGCCCTTGGGCGGGGCCATTTTTGGCCCGGGGGTCATAATTTGAACAATGTGTTTAGAGGACCATAAGATCATGCTACATACCAAATATCAAAGGTCTAGGCCTTACAGTTTGAGAGAAGAAGATTTTAAAAGATTTTTCTATGAAAAACTGATAAGCCCTTGGGCGGGGCCATTTTTGGCCCGGGGGTCATAATTTGAACAATCTTTGTAGAGGACCATAAGATCATGCTACATACCAAATATCAAAGGTCTAGGCTTTACAGTTTCAGAGAAGAAGATTTTTAAAGATTTTCCTATGAAAATTCCATATTACCATATATGGAAAAAATGACCACGCCCTCTGGCGGCCATGTTTTTTGCCGGATCAAAATTCTTTTAACAACTTTTGAAGTCTATCAACTGAGAAACATTTTGATGAAAACTATATCTAAATTGGACAAGTCATTCTGGAGAAGAAGATTTTTCTAGATATTGTGTACGGTTGCCATGGCAACAAGACCGATGGCCCCACCCACTATCTTTTAACAACTTTTGAAGCTCTCACCCACAGTATGTATCTGACCAAGTTTGGTTACAATTGGGCAGTCGGTTTCAGAGAAGAAGTCGTTTGAAATTGTTGACGGACAGACAGACGGACAGACGACGCCGGACGCCGGGGTATCACAATAGCTCACCTTGAGCACTTTGTGCTCTGGTGAGCTAAAAAAAACTGTAGATTCTATATACTTTTAAAAGCAAACAGAATAGACCTACATCTGGGTATATTATTTTGCAAAGGGGTAAAGCATTTAACCATTTCCTCCATAAATACCCCTTTCTATGCCTCTGTAAAAATCACCTATTAAAACCATTGTGATGAATAGAGCATTTGCTCCTAATGGTTTCAAACTACAAAAATCTAAAATTTTCCTTTTTTCTCTAGTTAATGCTCCTTTTTGGTAGATTCATTCAAATTGGTTGGGTCTAAAAATAGCCTATGGGGGGAAAGGGTTAATATTGGCAATTAGACTTCAACTGAGGGAGCACCATACAGGACATTTTACTGTACACATTTGGACCATTCATACCAGGCGTTTCTGCTGCTGTATCTGTGTTTCTATCGCCATTTCTTCCTGCACCATTTCCTCATCCAGATGTCTGTTCATTTCACGCTGCTCTGCTCTCTGCCGCTCTTCCAAGCCTTCTGTCTCCTTTGTCTGATCCTTCATGAGTTTGTCTTGCTCTGGAGAGAGTTTGTCGTTGTTGTTCACCTTGTCGTTAATTCCCATGATGACTTGTGCTGCATCAGCGTCTCCTTGTGACACCTGGTAAATATAGATAATAAGACTTGTAAGAAACAAATTTGTACTGTAAACCCTTTACTTCATCAATTTTCATGCAAGAAATAACTACATCAAATGCTCTATTTATCACAATGGTTTCAAACTAAAAAAAATAATATAATTTTTCCTTTTGTCTAGTTAATGCTCCTTTTCTGTAGAATTATTCAAAGAGGTTGGATCTAAAATAGATATTTCATAATGGCACACAAACACCGAAAGTATTGACCATTGCATAAACTGTAGAATCAGATTTATATAATTCCATAAGCAAACAGAGCAGACCATGATCAGTCGGTTCCTACAGGAACAGTCTGATTTGTTTCTTTGCTCGTTTGCAGGGAGGTTAAAAGATGTATCTATGGAGCAGAGCATTGACCCTTTACTCCATAAATACACATTTCTATACCTTTACAAACAGAGTAGACATAGACCTACAGTTTCTGTCAGGGTCAAATTTTCATGTGTTCAAGTGTCATCATAAAAATTAACCTAATTCATATTCTGTATGTCATTATTTCTTACATAAATATCCAACAGGGAAAGGGTTAAACTAGCTGACTTACGTGTCTCTTTGTAATTCTGTCCAGCTCCTTGGCCGTTACTTGCTCTTTTTCCATTTCTTCTCGCAGACGTTTTCTTGCTGCCAATTTCCCAACAATCTTGTCACGTTGCGACTGTTTGACTTCTTCTTGACGGCTCATGAGTTTGTCAACCTCAGACTGGTACTGGGCTAGGATCTGATCTCTCTGCTCTTCATTCATGTGGCGGAGTTTGTCTTGCATGGCTGCCTCATAGTCAAGGCGTTGTTGCTCCTTAAAGATTGACAAAAGAGAAACAGTTACCGAGGGATAAACTAGAGCTATTGGTCAAAATATCTCGATGTCCCATGTTTTATGACTAAATAAAGTACACCTTGTCAGTAATTGTCATTTGAGTTATGCCTCTTAACCTTTTCATTGTTCTGTGTTTATTCCAAATTTCAATACCTACTGAATATTCCTGGACAAAATATTTACAATGAAATATGGAAGATGGAACATTGTAGACATTTTAGAAAGTATAGAAACAGATCAATCAAACTCTATTTGCAAACAGAGCAGACCCTGTTCAGACGGTTCCTATAGGAGCTGTCTGATCTGGGTCTTCTCTGTTTGAAAATGCGAGTAAAAGCTTTTATATGAGGGAAAGGGTTAAGAAACTGAAAACTATTAACCCCTTGCATGCTCCTCAAACTGTTTGCATAGGTCATCACAGTTTCGCCGCTAGCGTGCAAAGAGTTAACAGTATTTAGGGTCAATTCGCGGAATAATTTGCAGGAGGATTTCGATTGACAAATTCTGCAGACCCTGATCACAGGGATCCTGTTGAAACTCTCTGATCTGGGTCTACACTCTAAATGTCTGCGCACTTGTTTCCCATATAGAAACCAGTTAACCAACATTAACCTTTTCAGATTGAAAAATTAGTCATTTATGTCATTTTCAAACAGTGTAGACCCAGATGAGAGGGCTCCTTGAGGTCCCATCAGGGTCTGCATTATTTGTTATGTTAAGTTTTCTTAAAAAATCCCTGAATTTTGGAACAGTCCATTGAAAAAAAAGTATTGAAAGGGTTTATAAAAAGGGTCACAGACACAAACCTTTAGCATATGCTGCCTAGCCTCTAGCAGAGCCCTGTCCTCTCTGTCCCTGTCTGCCTCTGACTGTAGTTCTCGGGCCTTCATCAGTGACCTCTGCTCATCCTGCGACAGTCCATTCTTCTCCTCATCTGACATTTTTGCTGGCCTGTTCCTGTCCTTTCGTTGCCGCAGAATCTGCTTCAGATTCTCAATCTGTTCCTTCAGGTGGTGGTTTCTCTCTCTGGCTTTCCTGATCATATCTTCTTTGAGAGCATCGTCAATGTCCAGCTTTCTGATCTTCTTCTCGAATTCTGGATCTATTTCTGGTACCTGCATTCAACAGAAATATTATTTAACTTTAGATATCTTTGTCATTGTAAAATTCACAAGTGGCTATTCATTAGTTTCAGGTTTCAAAACTGACTGTTCTCAATTTTTGTAACCAAAAGTTAGGTAACAGTGTCATTCTTAACATGACCGGTACCTTTGCAAACAGAGTAGACCCATATCAGACAGCTCCTGTAGGCAGTCTGATCAGGGTCTGCTCTGTTTGTTTATGAAATAACAAAAATACATGTATATCTGATTCTACAGTAACTGTCATAGCCACAAATACCTTGACTGTATGACATTTTAACCTATATTACCTCATATGCTATTTTTAGACCCATCCTCTTTGAATAAATCTACCGAAAAGGAGCATTTTCTAGAGAAAATAGAAAGTTTCGAATTGTGTAATTTTGAAACTGTTGTGATAAATAGAACATCTGATCCATAGGAGCAAATGCTCTATTTGTCACAATGGTTTCTAAAAGTGAATTTTACAGTGGTGTCAAAAGGCGTCAATATGAATGACAAAATAGTTATAACGATATATGGAAGATGGAACATTGTAGCCAATTTAGAAAGTAGGGTAACAGATCTATCAAATTCCATTGGCAAAAAGAGTAGACCCGGATCAAATGGCTCCTACAGGAACCATCCGATCTTGGTCTACTCTAATTGTAAATGCATGAAAAGCGTTTATATGAAGGAAAGGGTTAAAGATCATAAACAAAATTGTCTCAAGTACAAAATTATGACAATCAATACTACTTTGATATAGAAAATTATGCTATCACACATTCTAGTGTATGACAGAAATTGTCCTAAGTTCTATGATCACGACTTCCAGTTGCGGTCATCTTATGTTAGAACTTAAAACAATTCCAGTTGTACGAGCTTTATTAAAATAGGCCTGTGGTCTTACTGGGACGTAGGCTATTGACTTTTACAGAACAATCAAAGGGTTAACCCTTTCCTCCATTAATACGCCTTTCTATGCCTTTGCAAACAGAGTAGACCCAGATCAGACGGCTCCTACAGGAGCCGTCTGATCAGGGTCTGCTCTGTTTACTTATAATATAATAAATATATGGTTCTACGGTTTCTGCCACGGCTAAAGCTTCCTGTGTCCATGTGCTATCATAAAAAATGAATCTAATTAATATTCATGACGTCATTATTTCTTACATGAATATTCATGGAGGAAAGGGTTAATTGATCATTCCGAGGGTTAATGTTTGACATGAATTAATCCTACCTGAACGCTGTCTCTTGCATGTTCACCCTCACTCTGCATTTCAGCTAGTGTTCGCTCCTGACTCTCCTGTACTTGTAACAGATCCTTCATCAGATCGTCGTAACTGCCGAGGTTCACGTCTGGAACTGAATCAATACCCACTCCATGGGCTTGAGCCTCCTCGCAGTGCTTCCTGTACAACTGCTTCTTACGACTTCTTCTCTCCTCTAGCAACTTCTTCCTGAGGGACTCCAGCTGCTGGTGTTTCTGTCTGTCAAATGCATCATTGACCTTCTGGAGGTTTGTGGCATATTCAGTCATTATTCTATTACGTTCACCTTCATTGTCAATTTTTTCTAATTTCAGTCGCAAATCTTCACGAGCCTCGTCCATCATTCTCTTCTTCTTCTTTTCAAACTCATCTAGTGTGTCTTGCATTGATGTAAACTCATCTGATTTCAGATCATTTTCAAGTTTTGCTGCTGCATATGCCTGCTGCTCGAAAAGTTTCCTCTTGAGGTCATTCCATTTATCCTCATCCGAAAGCGTTGCAGCACCAGCATCTGATTTCTGACCCTTCTTCAAATCCTTTTTGTCTTTTTTATTCTTCTTATCTGAATCAACCGAAGTTTTCACAAGACCTGCAGACTGCAGTTTCACTTTGTCTTTGCCTGTAGCGTCACTATCGCGTCCTTCACCCTGACCACCCATATTGTAATTATTATTGATATTATTTACATTCTGAGCATTTCCACTGCCTGCAGCAGAATTGATCAAGTTCAGTAACTCTGTCGAAAAATAGAATGGTCCACCAGACTCTAACATGGCAATCAGCTGCTTCAACAAGGGAACTAGTTCTGAGTCACCTGAATCGGTGCTCTCTGCATCACCATACACACCAGAGAGCTGAGCATCGTAATCTCCAGCAAGAAGAGCACTATGGGTCAGCACGACCTTTGCCTCCTGGCAACACAGTTCTGACCTCTGGCGAGCGTATTCAAGTGCTGAGTGGGCCTCATCGAGCTTCTCCATGCGAGTGACTATCTGCCCTTGTAGGTCAAGTAGCAGGCGTGTCTTGGCCTGACGGTAGCGCACCACCTGTAGGTTCTCTCCTTCCTCACCTGGAATATGAACAAAAACAAACCCATAAAAACAGAAAAATGAAATAAATAGACAGGTTACATTACCTACCCCTCGAGTAGAATATGTAATAGTGTTTTATAATGGTTCTCTCTATCCACCGCTGGAATATGAGAGGAAAAAAACCCCTCAGACTAATGACATACAGAGAAAATACATATTCCTTTCAGAAGAATATGCAATGATGCTTCACAAGTTTCATGGTGATTAGAGTAAAACTTGTCTATAGCGATAAAGATTAAGCATGGGGGTCTGCAATTACAGGTGGTTGCTTAACCCATTCCCTCATATAGACACCTTTTGACACCTCTGTAAAAGTCTCCTTTTGAAATGATTGTGATAAATAGAGCATAATGAATATATACAAAGGGTATATATAAGTGCAGGTGGATGCTTAAAGCAGGATGAAAGCAATGCAGAAAGCTCCAAGAAGCTCCTAGAGGAGCTTTCTGCATACTTCCATCTTGCATTAACCCATTCCCTCATAGGCTATATTTAGACACAACCGCTTTGAATAAATCTACCGAAAAGGTGCATTAATTAGAGAAAATTAAAATTTTAGAATTTTGTAGTTTGAAACCATTGTGATAAATAGAGCATTTGCTCCTATAGGAGCAAATGCTCTATTTATCACAATGGTTTAACCCATTCCCTCATATTGACGACTTTTGACGACTCTGTAAATGTCACTTTGTGAAACCATTGTGACAAATAGAGCATTTGCTCCTATAGGAGCAAATGCTCCATTTATCACAATGGTTTCAAACTACAAAATTAAAAAAAAACACCTTTTCTCTAGTTAATGCTCCTTTTCGATAGATTTATTTAAAGAGGTAGGCTCTAAATATAGCCTATGAGGTAATGGGTTAACAAAGTGACTTTTACAGAGTCGTCAAAAGTCGTCAATATGAGGGAATGGGTTAAGCTAGAATTATTACTAATTTTAATGGTAACTATGTAGGAGCTCTCTGATCAGGGTCTGCTCTGTTTGCTTATGGAACAATATTGGTCTGACTCTACAGTTTCTGAAATGGCCAAAAACTCCCATGTTAATTGGCAATTTAATTTTTTTTAACCCTTTCCCTGGTCTATTTTTAGTCCAAATTTTAATACCCATTGAATATTCATGAACAAAACACTTATAATCAAATCTGGAAGGTGGTACATTGTAGCTATTTTAGAAAGTAAAGACACAGACCTATCAAATTCCATAAGCAAACAGAGCAGACCCTGATCAGACGGCTCCTCTAGGAGCCGTCTGATCTGGGTCTACTCTGTTTGCAAATGCGTGAAAACACGTTTCTATGAGGGAAAGGGTTAAGTCATAAGTTCTTGTTAAAATATTCATGAGATAAACAATTAACAATTTCACTCACTAATATTTATGAAAAAAGTCATTACTTTATGAACATTTAAAATGGCTTATAAACACATAACTTTTTGACCATTGTAGAAACTGTAGAATTAGATTTATATAATTCCAAATTCAAACAGAGCAGACCCTGATTAGAGGGCTCCTACAAGAGCTGTCTGATCAGGATCTACTCTGTTTGCAAAAGCATGAAAAGGCACATGATTTAAAAGACCACATAATTGTTTTATTGTTTGTGTTGATTAACATTCGTTTCTGCTCACTATGGGCTAATTGGATGCAGACCACATAAGTGTGATTATTTCTGAAAAATAGTATTAATACAAATTAGCTCAGGCATTAGACAAAGCTTAGACTGACCTTCAATATTGTCCATCTTATCTTTGAATTTCTTCTCCTCTTGTTGCAGTTTGTTGAAGAACTTCCTGATGGTATCAGCAAATTTCACATGTGCTGCTACATGGCCCTCTTCTTTCTCTGCCTCCTTGGCATCACAGTTTGTGAGCACGGCCACAACCTCTGGTGGCAGCACAGAGCTGTACTCCTGTTCCGCAGCTCCACGTCTTTGGAACTCCTGTTTACCGGCTTCTTCCAGCTGGTTAGCTCCTGAGTCAATCCTCTCCAAGGCTGCTGAGACGGACTGGACTGTGACACTATCAACATCTTGCAGAAGCGTCAAAGCAAGCTGGTGTTCTGCGACAGTTACATCTTGTTCCTTGTGGCGTTGACGTCTCCAGAAGCTTCTTCTGGTTACTATCTCCTCCTCGAGCATGGCCATGGCTCCTGGTGGCGGGGTTCGTTTGCGATGAGCACTTGAGGACAGGGTTATGGGTAATACAGTGGCACTGTCTGGGCTCAGACGAGCACCAATCACTGGACTTATCTCCCCTGTCACTGGATCTACTGCTCGATTGCCAATGCTTATTGGTACAAGACCTGTAATGAAATGTTATGATATGGAAATCAGTCATAGTATTCAGCTTTATGAAGACTTTGCAAAATTTACAATCATTACAAACAAACTTTGTTCTACATTATGAAATCATGATTTTGAAATCTTTGTGGGGTATCAGTGAATCAATTATTTGATTTGATTCAGACTGTTTAACAGTCTACCGTATTATCTCCAATAAAAGCCTTTGAGCGAAACATTTTTGCATGGAATTTTAGTTGCTTTATTGATTGTTAGCATTAGAGCTACAGATAAAGGTGTATACCCAAATACTAAAATTGTCATCTCCGCCAAAACCTATACTGTGACCACTCTTTCTACAATGGCTAAAGAGTGGTCACAGTTTAGGGTTTGGTGTAGAAATAAAGGAGTTATTCTCGAAGTGTTTTTAATTTACACATCTTATCTAGAGCTCTAGTTAGCATGATAAGAGTTAAAAGTACAAGGCATACCTGCTCCCTCTGGATCTTCCAGAGTTCCTCCAAGAGGAACAACTTTGCCAGTCTCCTTGTGCCTCTCAGCTCCAAGAATTGGTACTTCCTGCCCTGAGCCTGCTGGGTCCAACATGGTAGTTCCAACCAGAATTGGTAGTAGCTGACCTGTCTTGGAGAACTCATACATACCTGAAAACAGAGATTGGCATTGAATTTCTAATCTGTACAACACTAAGAACAATTTATAGTGCCTAACTACACTAGGTATCCATACACCCAGTCCCTTCTCTTCATGGGTTTTTAGCACCATTCTAATTACTTGAAATTAGTCTGACATAGTAGCAAATTATGTGGACCATGGTCCAACTGCTCCTCCTGGAGAAGTCTGATCTGGTTCTACACTATTTGCCCAACTTGTTTACCTGAATCAACCCTTTCCCTCATACAAATGCTTTTTAATGCCTTTGCAAACAGAGTAGACCAATATCAGACAGTTCCTGTAGGAGCAATGTGATCAGGGTCTACTCTGTCAGTTTATGTACCGGGTATGCCAATTTTTAAAATATATCTTTAAACTTAGCACTCCTAAACATTTGTTTGCTACTGGTGCTTTTTCTGCTCTGTTTGTTTATGAAATTATAACTGATATAACTCAACAGTTTCTTCCAGTACCAAGATAATCATGTGAATGCATCATTAAAAGGTCAGCTAATAAATAAATTTAATTTTCATGATGCCATTATTTCTGACATGAATATGCACCAAGTAAAGGGTCAACTCATTACCTGATAAATATTCATGTAAGAAATCATGACATCATAAATACAATTTAGATTAAATTTTATAATGGTACATGTATATAAACACAAGATGTTTTGGCCATAGCAGAAACTGTACAACCAGATCTATGTAATTCCATAAGCAAACAGAGCAGACCCTGAACAGATGGCTCTTATATGAGCCATTGGATCTGGGTCTGCTTTGATTACAAAGGCATCAAAAGGTATTTCAATTAGGTAAAGGGTTAGAAGAATACATCAAAATTTGAGGAAGGGAAACAACTCATACCTGGGGAACCGCCAGTGATTGCCAGGATATGAGCCCTCTCCTGTCTCCTCTTGATGTCCTGCTGGTTACGGAGCAGGTTCTGCTTCATGTTCTCACGGGCCTGTTCTAGTTCCTTCATCGCTGACTCTAGTGCAGTCTCTTCATGGCGGGTGTTACCACCTGAATCGGCCACATCTGAAATGTGTAATAAACAACCATCTAGTAAAAAGTTTTCTGACATGGTTTAAGTTTGTGTTTTAACTTAACAGTCACCAATAACGCATGAAACACAACACACACCAGTAAATCAATCTTTATTGAGTACAGCAAATTAAAAAAAAATCTTTCGAAATATCTGAAGTACATGAAAAATATAACTTTATATTCTGCTCCGGTTTGCTTATGAAATAATATATAGTTTATAATAATATATAGTTTATAGTTTATGTATAGTTCATTCTTGTGTTCATATACCATAATTAATTAACCAAATTACTAATGATGTGATTGTTTCTTTCATGAATATTCAAGATGTAAAGGGTTTAGGCAAACAACTATGCATATATACTGTAGTGATAAGTATTAACCCTTCGCTTGCTATTCACGTCAATATACCTACCTGTAAATAGTGAAGACCCAGATTAGACAGCTCCTGCAGGAGCTGTCTCATCAGGGTCTGCACTATTTACAAGTTGATTGTGCAACCAGTGCACTCCACAGTAGTGATTGCACAGCGAAATACTTGTACACAGTGAAGCTATATGTAATTATACAACAGGACATGGGTAAAGAAGGAGAAATGTATTTTAAAATTCAGCAAGAGAAGGGTTAAGTTAAATCTGTTACTTACTGGCCAAAGCCTCCATGTACATTCTGACAGCATCACTGACACGGGCCTCACAGGCAAGGACGTTGGAATCCAATAAGCCTTGGTAACCACCAGCAGATGGCTCCACCTGTGCATGCACCAGATGACCTCCATGAACGCGGACTGTTTTCCTGCTTAGTGGTTCCTGGAAGGACTCGCCAGGAATTATGGGAGCATTGTTGGCATGCACGCCCCCTACTGGTACAACTAGACCTTTGAACAGAAAAACATTTAATCAAGTTGTGTTTGCTTTTCAGAATAGAATCTGTCTGGATGCTGTGAAAAAGTCATCAAACTTTTGTCCTCTGTTACAAATTCTTAAAATTAAACTTCTCCATTGTTTGTTTCTTAACCCTTTATTCCATAAATATGCCTTTCTACACCTTTGCAAACAGAGTAGACCCAGATCAGACAGCTCTCTAGGAGCCATCTGATCAGGGTCTGCTCTGTTTGCTTATGAAATAATATAGATATTATTCTATAGTTTCTGCTGTGGATGAAAGTTCCTGTGTTCATAAGTCATAATAATAAAATCTAATTCATTCTCTCCTAGGCTATTTTAGATACAACCTCTTTCAATAAATATACCAAAAAGGAGCATTAACTATAGAAAAGGAGAGTTTTAGAATTGTGTAGTTTTGAAACCATTGTGATAAATAGAGCATTTGCTCCATAGGAGCAAATGCTCTATTTATCACAATGGTTTCATAAAGTGACTTTTATAGAGGTGCAAAAGTGCGTAACTAGGGGGTAATGTGATAATTGAATTATGATTCAAGATGCCATTACTTCTTACATGAATGCTAAAACATTATCACTGTGTCACCCAGTTTGGATACTAATGAGGTGCCAAGTTACTTGGTGTCTCATCTGGATACAAACTGTTTTCATTTGTTGCTAGGACTTCGACAAATTGGATATATTTAGGAATAATTATGATTGTTCCTGTTTGCGAAATAAGATGTGTTTGTGAAACACTATGCCCACAAAAGACAATCTGATGTAAATCTTAACCTTGAAGACAATACGGCACCGAAAGGAGCATTTACTAGAGAAAAGGAAAATGTTAGAATTGTGTAGTACTGAAACCATTGTGAAAGAGTATTTGCTCCTATGGAGCAAATACTCTATCTATCACAGTGGTTTCAAGAAGTGACCATTACAGAGGCATAGAAAGGCGTATTTATGGAGGAAAGGGTTATCAAACATCTATGATGTTATTATTTTCTTACATCAATATTTTAAAAGATTTGACAGGAGAATCCTTTTAAGTATTATATAATTAGATAAAAAAAAAAGGTCATACCTGATTCCGGATCAAGGGTGACAGACAATATAGGCACAGGAAGACCAGAATTGGGATCCACCATCAGTGAGCCTACTTCAATAGGTGTTGAAAGTCCGGTGACAATGTCTATGTGGGTGCCGCCTACTGGCAGAATCTCACCAGTCTGTGGGTGCAGGGTGACTGCAAGGATGGGCACGTGCAGGGAGGTTTCTGGGTCTGACATTGGTCCACCATATTTGAGGTCTCCAGCATGTGGCATTGGGCGGAGCTTGGTCTTCACTGACTGTCCATTCATTGTTGGGTAAGGCACAAATGGAATGAAGGGATCTGAAGATCTTGATGCCTCTCCTAAAAATTGAAGACATGAATTGATTAACCTTTCGATCACTAATTTTTTAAAATGGAATGGTCCATCATTGTTTAACCCATTCCCTCATATTGACACATTTTTGTGCCTCTGTAAAACTCATTTAGGGCTGTTCCATTTAAATGTGTATTGGGGGCAGGAAGGCACTTTAAAAAACAGCTATGCATGGATGAGTTTTGCTGCAAAAATGGTACTAATTGGTTCAATATAAAAGAGGATAGTATTGCAAGAGGATTTTGAATGACAGTGAAAACCCTGATCACAGAGCTCCTCTAGGATCCCTCTGATATGGGTCTACACTATTTGCAAATGTCAGTGCACTTGCTGCCCACATTCAGAGTTGATTACAACTGTGCAGTTGAACAGCTTTCAGCATTACTTTAGACCTGCATTAAGCTGTGAACTTAAGAAATGAGATAACTCAAACTTTTGTTATCTCGAACTAATTTGTATGGTCCCTTGAAGTTCGAGATATCGAAGTTCAACTGTAGTCTGTACTCATAAAGAAAATCATAAAGAAAGTTAAAATATTTCATTAACCATTTACTATATGAATTTTTATGTAAGATATAATTAAAACAAATAAATTAGTAAGCTAAATTCTTTCCTGGCAAAAGCAGAAGAATCAAACCTATGTAGCCGGGTAGAGATTATGGTGAAATAAGTTGATAGGCTTTACTGTGTGGCTTGGTAGCTCAGTCGGTAGAGTGTTGGCATGGTAAGCCAGAGGCCCTGGGTTCGAGTCCCAGTCGAGTCACAACTTTTTCACCATGTTACACCTATATTATTTCTTAAGCAAACAGAGCAGGCCCAGATCAGACAGCTTCTACAGGAGCCCTCCGATCTGGGTCTTCTCTCATAGCAAGGGTGCCAAAAGGTCTCTAATGAGAAAATATAGATATTATTCTACAGTTTCTGCCATGGTCAAAAATTTCTTTGTTGATAATGCCATTATAAAAAAATAGTTTAATATTCATATATTCATTATTTATCAATAAATATTCATGGAGTAAAGGGTTAATGAATATTCATGAAGTCATTAAGTCTCATGTAAATATTCATGAGGGAAAGGGTTCAACCGTTTGTTGGTATACAAAAACATCAACACTGGAAGACAAATACTCAATATGGTAAGTGTTTTAGTCAATACCTGTTGCTGAATCCACCATAAACACCAGTCTGGAGGTCACAGGGTCAAATGCCACATTGCCCTGTATAGGGAGGACATTTCCTGTCTGTGGGTGGATAAAGTTATCTGTGGGCACAGGCCTGACACTTCCATCTGCCAGCATCATCTGGGCTCCACTTCGGGCTCTCAGAAGCCCGGTAGCCTTGTCTGTCTGGATGATACTGTCCACTTTGCCTAACAATGCAAGAAATGAGAGAATTCTGTATGAAAGAAACAAATTAAATGACAGTTGCAAAACAGCGTAGGCCTAGATCAAAAGGTGCAGTAAAAAAATGGAGTAAAGGGTTTAACCCATTCCCTCATAGGCTGTTTTAGATCCAACCTCTTTGAATAAATCTACCGAAAAGAAGCATTATCTAGAGAAAAGGAATTTTTTTTAGAATTTTGTGTCTGAAATCATTGTGATAAGTAGAGCATTTGCTCCTATAAGAGCAAATGCTATATTTATCACAATGGTTTCAACAGGTGACTTTTACAGAGGTGTAGAAAGGCATATTTATGGAGGAAAGGGTTAACCCATTCCCTCAGGCTATTTTTAGACTCAACCTCTGAATAAATCTACTGAAAAGAAGCATTTACTGGAAGAAAAGCAAAAATTAGAATAGTGTAGATTTTAGACCACCGAGATAAATACAGCATTTGCTCCTATAGAGCAAATGCTCTATTTATGACAATGGTTTCAAAAAGCAACTTTTACGGAGACGTCACAAGATGTCAATACAAGGGAATGGGTTAAGTGTGCATGTGTATGTAAAAAGAAACAAAATCATTAATGTCCAATATATAACCAATTAACTCATAAACTCTTTGAATGCATCGACGGAAAAGGAGCATTTACCAGAGAAAAGGAAACTTTTAGGATTGTGTAGTTTTGAAACCACTGTGATAAATAGAGCTCTATTTATCACAATGGGCAAATGCTCTATTTATCACAATGGTTTCAAACAGTGATTTTACAGAGGCGTCAATATGAGGGAATGGGTTAACCCTTTCCCTCATATAAACGTGTTTTCACGCATCTGCAAGCAGAGTAGACCCAGATCAGACGGCTCCTAGAGGAGCCGTCTGATCAGGGTCTGCTCTGTTTGCTAACAGAATTTGATAGATCTGTTTCCTTGCTTTCTAAAATGTCTACAATGTTCCACCCTCCTTATTTCTTTAAAACTATCATTGTTCATGAATATTCAGTCGGTATTGACATTTGGGCTAAATATAGAACAGGGAAAGGGTTAAAGACCTGTTCCAAGGTATACCTACAGAAATTATACCTAGTACAATGTACATGCAAACAGATTATTATCAATGTATTTATAGAAAAATTATTTTAATGATTCATACAAACCTCCAAAAATTTCACTCCTGGATACAGGTGTGCTTCCTGACAGTAGTTGAGCACCAGTTCCTTGTCCGAGTACTCCCCAGCAGCCTAGACGCTGGCTCTCATTGGTCAAGTCAGTGGACATCTTCTGGTTCAATGTGGACACCCGGGCTTCCATAGCCTTGTGGGCAGCATGGTCAAACTGACCGTTACTGTCCACCACTTGTCCACGCTGCAATTTCTCAGTGTAGTCTTGGAGAGTGCGCACAGCTTCACGTAGTGCTGCTTGGAAACTGACCTGTCATTCGAAATTGACACAAATGTACATGAGAGTCACAGGAGCAATTGTATCTAAATAGCTCAATGTCCCTTATAGGTCAATAAGTCAATAGAACATGTTTATTGTTGAAGTGTTTTCACTTCTTTCAATTACTTACAAGGCATAGACAGAAAAGAGGTTATAAAAATATGGATACGAGCACCATGTACTGGTGCAAATGCTTGCCTGTTCAACTACAGTAAAACCTCTCTATAACGGCCACTAAATTGTGGTAATTAGTCGGTATTTAGGGCAGGTGGCTATTCCAAATACCTACTGAATATTTATGTATACACAAATTAGTTATAACAAAATATGGAAGGTGGAACAGTGTAGCCATTTTAGAAACTACAGGAATATATCTCCAATTCCATTAGCAAACAAATCAGACCCTGATCAGATGGCTGCTATAGGAGCTGTCCGATCTGGGTCTACTCTGTTTGCAAATATGACGGAAAGGGTTAAAACAGGTTTGCACTCAGTTTTGTCATAACATGAGAAATAAGAATTTGACACCTACTTGATGTTCCTCTCTGAATTTTTCATCTTCGTCCGCCAGGTGTTGCTGTCTATCTAGCAGGGCCTCAAACCTGTTGCCCACTTCCTTGCGTCTTTCCAGCTCTTTCTCCAGGGCGTCCAGTTTATTGTCGTAGTTAGCAAGGTCTCCTTCCGTAGCAAACACAGCCATACCCTTCAAGTTCATTTTTGCGGCCCAGAGAGCCTTAAGTGAGTCTGTCTGAGAAGCGACTTTGTTGTACATTTGTTTGACCTGAAGAGACAAAAAAGTTTATGGTAAAATCCGATTAACTCTTTATTCTAATAATATGCCTTTTAATGTACATGTAATTCCTATTTGAGCCGTCTGATCAAAGTCTGCTCTGTTTTACTATAAACTATAAAATCTATATCACTTCATAAGCAAACAGATCAAACCCTGATCATATGGCTCCTACAGGAGCCACCTGATCTGGGCCACTTTGTTTGCAAAGGCATAAAAAGGCATTTCTATCTGGCAATGGTTACTTAACCCTTTCCTTCATGTAAATGTGTTCTCATGCACTTGCAAACAGATTAGACCCTTATCAGACGGCCCTTATAGGAGCCGTCTGATCAGGGTCTGCTCCGTTTGCTAAGGGCATTTGAAAGATCTGTTTATTTACTTTCTAAAATGTTCCACTTTCCATATTTCATTATAACTATTTTGTCCATGAATATTCAGTAGGTATTGAAATTTGGAATAAACATAGAACAGAGAAAGGGTTAACTGAATTTTAACAGTCGCATATATATTGAACAAGGAAATGATGGCCATGGAAGAAACTGTAAAATCTATATGACTTCATAAGCAAATGGAGCAGACCTTGGATATCAAGCAGCCAATTTTTATAATAGCAAATAAACACGGGAATTTGGCCATAACAGAAATTGAAGAATCAGATCTATATAAATAATAACGCCATGATCTTGGTCTACTCTGTTTGAAAAAGTGTCAAAAAGCACCTTTATCAGGGAAAATGGTTAACCCATTACTCTATAAATATGCTTTTCTATACCTTTGCAAACAGAGTAGACCCAGATCAGATAATTCCTTCTGATCAGGGACTGCTGTTTGCTTATTATATAATATAGATAGTTAACCTTCAGTCTGCTGAGAAAATTATTTTTACAGAATGTTTCACCTACTACATTTTTAAAATTCAAGCTATAATTAATTTATCTACCAAAATTCAATAAGAGTGTCAAACTGTTTGCTCGGTGTCTCATCTAGATCCAAACTGTTTGCATATATATTCACTTATCCGCCCATAGCAGGCTATAGGTTAACCCTTTCCCTCATATAAACCTGTTTTCACACATTTACAAACAGAGTAGACCCAGATCAGATGACTCCTAGAGGAGCCGTCTGTTCAGGGTCTGCTCTGTTTGCTCATAGAATTTGATAGATCTGTTTCTTAACTTTCTAACATGGCTACAATGTTCCACCTTCCATATTTCTTTATAACTATTTTGTCCATGAACATTCAGTAGGTATTGAAATTTGGAATAAACATAGAACAGGGAAAGGGTTAAACATGTAGTTTCTACTATGGCCAAAGATTCCTGTGTCCATGTACTTGTATATGTACTCATAGGCTACATTTAGATTCTATCTCTTTAAATATAAATCTACCGAAAAGGAGCATTTACTCGAGAAGAGGAAACTCTTAGAATTGTGTAGTTTTGAAACCATGGTGATAAATAGAGCATTTGCATATACCTCGTCTTTCTGTTTGGCAAGGGTCTGTGTAGACTCTCGGGACTGTTTCGCCAGTGTGTCATACACCCTCTTAGAACTGAATCCCTCAAGGTCAACTTGTCGGTTATAGTCCCAGAAATCATCCTCTTGGTGTTCTGCAACATTGCCTTAGGAAAAAAATAAAAAATAAACGTGATTGAATGTAAGTACGGAAATAGTACAGTAAAACCCCTCTTAACCCTTTCCCTATTCTATATTTATTCCAAACTTCAATATCTACTGAATATTCATTAACAAAATAGTTATAAAGAAAAATGGAAGGTAGAACATTGTAGACATTTTAGAAAGCCAATAAACAGATCTGTTGAATTCTATTAGCAAACAGCGTAGACCCTGATCAGACTGCTCCTCTAGGAGCCATCTGATCTGGGTCTACTCGGTTTGCAAATGCATGAAAACATGTTTATATGAAAGAAAGGGTTAACCCTTTCCCTGTTCTATATTTATTCCAAATTTCAATACCTACTGAATATTCATGGACAAAATAGTGATAATGAAATATCATTATATTATTAATATCCTGTAGGAGCGGTCTTATCTGGGTCTACTCTGTTTGCAAATGCGTGAAAACACCTTTATTTGAAGAAAAGGGTTAACCTTTTTTGGCCTCTCTTAAACTGCTGATTGAATGTCAAATAGTCTCGGGGTCCTGACCAAACATCAAGTCACTTAGTGCTGTTAGATCAGGATTAGCACAATTAGGGAATATCCATTCAAATCCCTCTGTCTTATAACCAGCTTTACCTGTTTGTGGTGGAGCTGGGAGGAAGCCAGCCATGCCTCCAGCCTGAAGAGCGCCCATGTTTCTGTGGTATTTGCGAACAGGATACACAGTGGAGCCTTTACTGGCATAGTTGTCGAAATCATACAGAGATGTCACAATACGGTAGTATGGGAACAAGTAGGTAGATTTGAGCCAGCCATACTTCCTGAACAGTATCTGAAAAATTAACCCAAACCATCAAGAGCATGAATATTCACGAAAAAAATAATGCCGTCATGAGTAGTATCCCTTTCTCTCATAAAACCCTTTCCCTGTTCTATATTTAGTCCAAATTTCAATACCTACTGAATATTCATGGACAACATAGTTATAATGAAATATGGAAGGTGGAACATTGTAGCCATTATAGAAAGTAAAGCAAAAGATCTATCAAATTCTATTAGCAAACCGTCTGATCTGCATGGGTCTACTCTGTTCGCAAATGCGTGAAAACACGTTTATATGAGGGAAAGGGATAAACACCTTTTCAAGCATTTGCAAACAGAGTAGACCCAGATCAGATGGCTCCTATAGGAGCCATCTGATCAGGGTTTGCTCTGTTTGCTATTGAAATGAAAAATATCCGATTTTACAGTTTTTGTCAAAGCAAAAAACTTCATTTAAAAGTTTACATTACAAAAATTCATGATGCCATTATCTTTACATGAATATTGAACAGGGAAAGGGTTTTCTCTTTAGCTCATAAATATTCATCATTGATATCAATTAACTGAATGTTTTTTACAGTGGTGTATGAAGAAGGGAATTTTTGGTGACGGAAGAAACTATGGAATTCTATTGGTCTTATTCAATTAGCAACTGGAGCAGATACTGGATCAGACAGCTCCTATTCAATTAGCAATTGGGGCAGATACTGGATCAGACAGCTCCTATTCAATTAGCAATTGGGGCAGATACTGGATCAGACCGCTCCTATTCAATTAGCAATTGGGGCAGATACTGGATCAGACAGCTCCTATTCAATTAGCAATTGGGGCTGATACTGGGTCAGACAGCTCCTATTCAATTAGCAATTGGAGCAGATACTGGATCAGACAGCTCCTATTCAATTAGCAATTGGGGCAGATACTGATCAGACAGCTCCTATTCAATTAGCAATTGGAGCAGATACTGGGTCAGACAGCTCCTATTCAATTAGCAATTGGAGCAGATACTGGATCAGACAGCTCCTATTCAATTAGCAATTGGGGCAGATACTGATCAGACAGCCCCTATTCAATTTGAAAATGTTGTAAAAGATGTATCTGTGAAGAAAAAGGTTAAGGTAAACACCAAACCTTCTTATAGCAGAACATTAATGCTTTCCTTCATATGACACCTTTTGATTCTTCTGTAAAAGTCACTTTTTGAAACCACTGTTATAAATAGAGCATTTGCTCAATTGGAGCAAATGCCCTATTTATCACAATGATTTCAAAACTACACAATTCTAAAATTTTCCTTTTTTCTAGTAGATGCTTCTTTTCTGTAGATTTATTCAAAGAGGCTGATTCTAAAACTAGCCTATGAGGGAATGGTTAAAATTATTTGAAACACTTTAACCCTTTCCCTGTTGCATGTTCATATAAGAAATGGGGACATCATAAATATTAAATAGATAATTTTTTACAATGCCATATAAACAAATGACATTTTGGCTCAGACAAAAACTAATAAATCATATCTATATTATACCATAAGTAAACCTGATCAAAGAGCTCTGACAGAGCTGTCTGAATTGGGTCTACTCTGTTTGCAAATGCGTGCAGAGGCATTTATATGAAGGAAAGGGTTAACCCTTTCCCTCATATAAATGCCTTCTCACAACTTATGACCTCTGAAACAAAGCAAAGAACATCATTAGGAATCCTAACTCTTTAATCCAATATTAGAAATTGTGAGACCCATTTCACATCTTTGCAAATACAGTAGACCCTGATCAGGTGGCTTCTGTAGTAGAAGTTTGATCAGGGTCTGATTTGTTTGCTCATAGAAAAAATCTACCTTTTTGAATCTGATTCTACAGTTTTTGCAAGACCCATCTGACCTAGGTCTACTCTGTATTCAACAGGTTATCTATCTATGGTGCAAAAGGTTAACCCTTTACTGAATATGCCTTTCTATCCCTTTGCAAACAGGGTAGACCCAGATCAGACAGCTCCTGTAGGAGCTGTCTGATGTGGGTCTGCTCTGTTTGCTTATTGGATGATACAGATCTGATTCTACTGTTTCTGCTATTGCATAGAAATATTGTTTATCCCATTCCTCCATAGATACACCTTTCTACACCTCTGTAAAAGTCACCTGTCGAAACCATTGTGATAAATAGAGCATTTGCTCCTATAGGAGAAAATGCTCTATCTATCACAATGGTTTCAAACTACAAAATTCTAGAATTTTCCTTTTCTCTAGTTAAATGCTCCTTTTCAGTAGATTTTATTCAAATGGAGGAATGGGTTATACTCTAATAACTATTCATGGTATCATTGTTTCTTTCCCGAGTATTCATGGAGTAAAGGGTTAAAATAGGTTTTACTGTATTCAACTTCGAATATGAGGCAACTCACCAGTGCTACGATCATGAGCATTATGACGAGGACTCCGCAGGCCAATAGAGTGAGGATGATTGGCCAGTCTGGTTCTTGGAGAATGTCCTGGTTCAGGGAAATACCCATAGCTACAATGTTTGCTGAGGTCACTGGGAAGAAGGGACCTGTGGAAGAACACTGGGTGCCCTGTTGCATCACTCGGATATACTGAAAATAAAGAAATAACTCATCAATATGCTCTGTTTGCAAATGCTTAACCCATTTACTCCATTAATATGCTTTTTATGCCTTTACAAGCAGAGTAGACACAGATCAGACGGCATCTCCATTTCATCAGGGTCTGATCTGATTTTTTAACTTCTACCTATGCTTATTTTCCTATTTTCAAATGTTATTATAAAAATACCGCTGATTCATATACATGATGTCAATACTTCTGACAAAAATATTCATGGAGTAAAGGGTTAAATAAGCTTTTTTTACAAGTAAAATGTAAGGAAATTGTTATCCACACATATTATTGTTTTTGTTGTCAAATAAGAATATTTCTTCCATTTCTTCTGTCCATGCAAAATAAAGTTATGGACTGACATGGTCAGATATGCATACACTCTACCATACTAACAATCGAGTTGACCACAGATAGGCTCACCAAGCGACCAGTTGCAAACATATTAGATCAATAATAATAGTAAACCCTTCTAAACCAGAATTCTAATAGAGAAGAATTTAGATACTTTTAGGCAAATTGCAGCTTAAAGGGGAAGTTCCTACATTCGACACGTTTCAAAAATGTCTAAAACATACAAAACTCATTTGTTAATATGCCAAGAAGAAATATATCACAAGAAAAGTAATCGAATAAACACCGAAAAAGAAACAACTTTCATATCTTTGATATGTTATTCGGAAATGTATTAGTATTTATTCAGCTCATGTTTTAGTTTCATTAACTGTTCGACCAAGGTCGATAATATTGTGTTGTAGAACAAAAAATATAAGTGTTCATGATAACGGTTTATTTTGTATAACAGGGGCATTTTTACGATATAAGTTCAAATTGACAATCTTCATAATAATGATTGAACATAACAAATATCAAGTTTTATGACATTATTGAAAATATGCGTTCATTGTAGGGACTTCCTCTTTAATGCAGGGTGAAAGTCATGCAGAAAGCTCCTAGAGGACCAAAAAGGTCCTGTTTACATATGCCATTATTAAACTTCAGCTAATAAATGTTCACAATGTCATTATTTCTTATACGAATATTCAACAGGGAAAGGGTTTCTCATGACTTACAATCTTTGCGTATATGTTTGAACTGGAGTAGAAAACGTAAGTTCCCGGATCTGTGAACTGGTAAGCAAACAGTGTTATGGTCGTAGATGTCTGAGTCTGGGCAACGATAAGTGCACGGAAGCCACCATAGTCGAAGTTAGTGTTGGTATTCATTAAGTTATTCCTGCGGAGACAAAACACAACAGTGATATCATCTTCTATAGTTTTAACCCGTTCTCTCATAGGCAATTTTTAGACTCTACCTCTTTGATTAAAGAGAAAAGGAAAATGTTAGAATTGTATAGTTTTGAAACCATTGTGATAAATACAGCACTTGCTCCTATGGAGCAAATGCTATATTTATCGCAATGGTTTCAATAAGTGACTTTTACAGAGGCGTAGAAAGGCCTATTTATGGAGGAAAGGGTTAACAGGGTAGACCATTTTCATATTAATTATCACCTTGAAAAAAAGCTCTATACAGCTTAACCCTATAATTTCCTGGAAGGGGTTAATCCTTTACCTCATGAATATTCAAGTAAGGATCCTGTAGAAACTAATCTGGATCTACTCTGTTTGCAAAGGCGTAGAGAGGCATACTTATGGAGGAAAGAGTTAATACTAAAATAGAAGTGTATTAACCCATTCCCTCATAGGTTATTTTTAGACCCAACCCCTTTGAATAAATCTACCCATACGGAGCATTTACTAGAGAAAAGGAAAATTTTAGAATTGTGTAGTTTTGAAACCATTGTGATAAATACAGCATTTGCTCCTATGGAGCAAATGCTCTATTTACCACAATGGTTTCAAAAAGTGGCTTTTACAGAGGCATCAAAAGGTGTCAATATGGGGGAATGGGCTAATCCTTTTGCTTATGAATATTTATGCAAGAATCCTGTAGAAACCGTCTGATCTGGATCTACTTTGTTTGCAAAGGCGTAGAAAGGCGTACTTATAGAGGAATGAGTTAATACTAAAATAGAAGTGTATTAACTCATTCCCTCATATTCACATTGACAACTTTTGATGCCTCTACAAAAGTATCTTTTTAAATAGAGCATTTGCTTCTATGCAGCCTACTACCTAGGTAACTGTTCTAGTCATGCGTGTTTTAGCCAGTATTTTGCCTGTTTTATAGTCGTGTCAAGTCATTGTTTTCCAAAGAGTTGAATTTTTCGGTCATTTGAATCCAAAGCTCTTTAATTTCACATACATTGTTTTACTCTTGAATTGTACAGTTTTGAGTACAGTAGAATCCCTCTAATGCGACCACTTAAACAAGAGCCGCGTGCGGCGCCAACGCTCGTCTGATTTAGTGCTTGTCCAGCCAAATTAAAACAAATTTGAAAACAAAAAGGGCCACAACTCCAAAATTTTGAAATCAAGAGTTATGGTTCTTATGTAGTGGCCTTCCCCCTCAATGAGATCTACTAACCTATGAAGTTTCATGTTGATACCTTTCATACTTATTGTATAATGAGCTACATTAAAGTTTTTGCATGCCAACGACAATAACGCCTACGACCCAGTGATCACAATAGCTCGACTTTTCTTCGAAACAGACGAGCTAAAAATAACCATAGCTGTCTTTATAAGCAGGTGGTTGCTTAACGCAGGTCAAAAGATATGCAGAAAACTCCTATCGGAGCTTTCTGCATAACTTTTGTCCTGCATTAAGCTACCACCTGTCTGCCACCCAGAATTATGTGCCTTTTTGGTGGTCGCATTAGAGGGGTTTTACTGTATCAATTATTATGCCCCTTTACCCGTTCTATGTTTATTTCAAATTTCAATACCTACTGAATATTCATGGACAAGCGAGTTAAAATGAAATATGGAAAGTGAAACATTGTAGCCATTTCAGAAAGTAAAGAAACAGATCTTTCAATTCTAATAGCAAACAGAGCAGACCCTGATCAGACGGCTCCTATAGGAGCCGTCTGATCTGAGTCTACTCTGTTTTCAAATGCGTGAAAAGACGTTTATATGAGGGAAAGGAATAATCTAGATAGCTAAGTTGACTGTAATATTTTTGGCAGTGAATGTTACAGTGCACATACATGTATTCATAATCATGAATAAATATTTGTATTCACCACCCTGTATTCATGATATGCATCGTATTCGCCTCTTGGGTGTTTTCGTTACAGCCCTACTGTATGCCATAATAAATATTCATGATTCTCACACGAATATGCAACAGGGAAAGATAATGCAGTAGAAACTCGATACCAAGAACCCTCAAATGTGTACCATTATTGATCTTTAACACAGGTGGCCGCTTAATTTCACCCTGCATTAAGCAGCCACCTGCCTACAAAGACTTAAATTCTTCATTACTAAGATTTCGTCGTATCGAGTTTTTACTTTATTCATACATACACGTCGTAAACTGGATAGTTGGAACTATCAACGGCAAACATCATGTACTCTGCATATTCCAGACATACAATGGGGTTGGAGATACCAGAGAAGCTCGTGCCACTGAAGGTTGTAGTTGCCAACAGGCGACGCCTACTCGTTGTGCTATCATTGGTGGCAATTCCTGAGATGTTTCGTCTTAAGTTTGGAAGAATCAAATCAACAAGTGAATCTGGATCTGGATTGTAAACTCCTGAAAGGTGTTACACAAAACAAAACAACATAAAAAATGTAATTATCAATGCATGGGATTAACCTTTAAAAGTGGAATGCTCCATCATTGGTTGAATATTCATGTAAGAAATAATGACATCAGGAATATTTATTAGTAGAAATTTTATAAAACAATATGTACACAGGACATTTTGGTATTGGCAGAAACTATATAGAGTCAGATTTATTATAATTTCGTAAGCAAACAGACCAGACCCTGATCAGTTGGATCCTTTAGGATCGGTCTACTACGGGCCTTCTCTGCAGAGGTTTTTGTATGAGGGAAAGGGTTAACTCTTCCAATGAAGAATTTCAGAATGGAATAGCCTATCAGTGTTTAACGAAAGAGTCAACTCAGTATGAAAGGCTTAAACTTGCCAGAGGATTTTGAATGACAAACTGTGCAGATCCTGATGACACTAGGAGCCCACTGATTTTGGTTGATATTGTCTGCAGATTCCTGTGCATGTGTGTACCCCATTCAAAGTGTTAACAATGAAATACATACAGTATTAAAGAGTACAATTTGCAAGATGATTTTCAATGACAAACACTGCAGACTCAGTGGGCTCCTGCAGGTGCAGACTCAGTGGACTCCTACAGGTGCAGACTCGGTGGGCTCCGGCCTACAGGTACAGACTAAGTCGGCTCCTACAGGTGCAGACTCTGATCAGTGGGCTCCTAAAGGTACAGACCCTGATCAGTGGGCTCCTACAGGTACAGACTCTGATAAGTGGGCTCCTACAGGTGCAGACTCTGATCAGTGGGCTCCTACAGGAACAGACTCTGATCAGTGGGCTCCTACAGGAACAGACTCTGATCAGTGGGCTCCTACAGGTACAGACTGATCAGTGGGCTCCTACAGGAACAGACTCTGATCAGTGGGCTCCTACAGGTACAGACTCTGATCAGTGGGCTCCTACAGGTACAGACTCTGATCAGTGGGCTCCTACAGGTACAGACTCTGATCAGTGGGCTCATACAGGTGCAGACTCAGTGGGCTACGGCAGGTACAGACTCTGATCAGTTGGTTCCTACAGGTGCAGACTCAGTGGTCTCCTGCAGGTGCAGATTCTGATCAGTAGTCTCTTGCAGATGCAGAATCTGATCAGTGGGCTCCTACAGGTGCAGACTCTGTGGGCTCCTACAGGTGCAGACTCAATGGGCTCCTACAGGTGCAGACTCTGATCAGAGGGCTCCTGCAGGTGCAGACACTGATCAGTGGTCTCCTGCAGATGCAGAATCTGATCAGTGGGCTCCTACAGGTGCAGACTCTGTGGGCTCCTACAGGTGCAGACTCAATGGGCTCCTACAGGTGCAGACTCTGATCAGAGGGCTCCTGCAGGTGCAGACACTGATCAGTGGTCTCCTGCAGGTGCAGACTCTGATCAGTGGGCTCCTACAGGTGCAGAATCTGTGGGCTCCTACAGGTGCAGACTCAATGGGCTCCTACAGGTGCAGACTCTGATCAGAGGGCTCCTACAGGAACAGACTGATCAGTGGGCTCCTACAGGTACAGACTCTGATCAGTGGGCTCCTACAGGTACAGACTCTGATCAGTGGGCTCATACAGGTGCAGACTCAGTGGGCTACGGCAGGTACAGACTCTGATCAGTTGGTTCCTACAGGTGCAGACTCAGTGGTCTCCTGCAGGTGCAGATTCTGATCAGTAGTCTCCTGCAGATGCAGAATCTGATCAGTGGGCTCCTGCAGGTGCAGACTCGGTGGGCTCCTACAGATGCAGACTCTGATCAGTGGGCTCCTACAGGTGCAGACTGTGGGCTCCTACAGGTGCAGACTCAATGGGCTCCTACAGGTGCAGACTCTGATCAGAGGGCTCCTGCAGGTGCAGACACTGATCAGTGGTCTCCTGCAGGTGCAGACTCTGATCAGTGGGCTCCTACAGGTGCAGACTCTGTGGGCTCCTACAGGTGCAAACTCAATGGGCTCCTACAGGTGCAGACTTTGATCAGAGGGCTCCTGCAGGTGCAGACACTGATCAGTGGGCTCCTGCAGGTGCAGACTCGGTGGGCTCCTACAGATGCAGACTCTGATCAGTGGGCTCCTACAGGTGCAGACTCTGTGGGCTCCTACAGGTGCAGACTCTGATCAGAGGGCTCCTGCAGGTGCAGACACTGATCAGTGGTCTCCTGCAGGTGCAGACACTGATCGGTGGTCTCCTGCAGGTGCAGACTCTGATCAGTGGTCTCCTACAGGTGCAGACTCTGATCAGTGGGCTCCTACAGGTGCAGACTCTGTGGGCTCCTACAGGTGCAGACACTGATCAGTGGTCTCCTGCAGGTGCAGACTCGATGGGCTCCTACAGGTGCAGACACTGATCAGTGGTCTCCTGCAGGTGCAGACTCGATGGGCTCCTACAGGTGCAGACACTGATCAGTGGTCTCCTGCAGGTGCAGACACTGATCAGTGGTCTCCTGCAGGTGCATACACTAATCAGTGGACTCCTACAGGTGCAGACTCTGTGGGCTCCTACAGGTGCAGACTCAATGGGCTCCTACAGGTGCAGACACTGATCAGTGGTCTCCTGCAGGTGCAGCCTCTGATCAGTGGTCTCCTACAGGTGCAGACTCTGTGGGCTCCTACAGGTGCAGACTCAATGGGCTCCTACAGGTGCAGACACTGATCAGTGGTCTCCTGCAGGTGCAGACTCTGATCAGTGGTCTCCTACAGGTGCAGACTCTGATCAGTGGTCTCCTACAGGTGCAGACTCTGTGGGCTCCTACAGATGCAGACTCAATGGGCTCCTACAGGTGCAGACACTGATCAGTGGTCTCCTGCAGGTGCAGACTCTGATCAGTGGTCTCCTACAGGTGCAGACTCTGATCAGTGGGCTCCTACAGGATCTGGATTGACACAGTTTGCAAATGCCTGTACATTTGCATCCCTCATTCAAAAGATTCCTTTTTGACTCCGGTCCAGTGCAAATACTTGACAGGGTATACAATCTGCTATTTTAATAACCAGGGGCCATAACTCTGCAGCAAGAATGCTTTGATGGCCCTGTACTGCTCACCTCGTTAAAAAGCCAAATGATCTGTACATACATCTATCAAAATTGCCCAGGAATGTGTATTTAACTTTGACAGAGGATCATCTATGGACCATTCCAATGAAGATTTATCAAATTCTGTCTGCAGTTTAAAAGCAAATGTTGTTTAACCCTTTCCTTTTCATATAAACACCTTTTCACGCATTTGCAAACAGAGTAGACCCAGATCAGACGGCTCCTATAGGAGCTGTCCGATCAGGGTCTTCTATGTTTGCTAATGGAATGATCAACGTCTGATCAGGGTCTGCTCTGATTGCTAATAAAATTCGATAGATCTGGGTTTTTTTAGTTTCTAAAAATGGCTACAATGTTCCATCTCCCATATTCCATTGTAACTATTTCGTCCATGAATATTCATGGAGTTAAGGATAAACAACTAGAACTACCACTAAAGCTGATGAATACCCCCACTAGCACATTTGACACAGAAATGGGGGTTATAGAAATATATCACTATAATATCTGCTACAGTTTAGAAAAAATCCGGAAAACCTGAAATTTTCTGAAAATTTCTAAGTCAAAATGCTGTAATTCCATTAAAAATCAATGTAGTGTAACAAAATTTAATCTTGATCTGTAACTCTTTATTATAAAGATACATACCAAATATCACATCAATATCTGCAAGGGTCTAGGAAAAAACTGCGGTAACCCTGAATTTCTGGAAAATTTCTAAGAAAAATCACTGTATTTCCGTGAAAAATCAATGAAGCGTAACGAAATTAAAACTTGATCTGTAACTCATTATAACAAGAGCTGTCTGCAGACAGCACAGCACGCTCCACTTTCTTTAGTGCTGGATAGTGTAGTGGAAGTCTAAGTCAGAAAGGGGAGATAACTATAGCAAAATTAATTTTAGGGTTATCTGCCCTTGTGAAATAGGTCCCCCTTGTAATAGTTAACATGTATACCAAAGTTGAACCAAATATCTTGGACAGTTTCTGAGACATGAACCTGAACATAAAACTTAACCAATAATGAAAATTCTAAGTTGAAAAAGGGGCATAACTATGGCAAAATTAATTTTAGGGTTACCTACTCTTGTGAAATGGGTTCCCCTTGAAGAAGTTAACATACATACCAAATAAGATCCAAATAGCTTTGATGGTTTCTGATAAAAGGACCTTAACAAAAAGGTTAACCAACGCCGACGCCGAAGAGAGGGTTATGACAATAGCTCCACCTTTTGAAAAAGTGGAGCTAATAAAGCCACAAACCAAATATCACTTCAATATCTGAAAAGTTTCAGAAAAAAACTCTGGAAAACCTGATTTTCCGGAAAAATTCTAAGTGAAATCACTGTATTTCCGTGAAAAAATCAATGAAGCATAACAAAATTGAAACTCGATCTGTAACTCATTACAATAAAGCCAAATACCAAATATCACTTCAATATCTGTAAAGTTTCAGAAAAAAACTCTGGAAAACCTGAATTTCCGGAAAAAATCTAAGTGAAATCACTGTATTTCCGTGAAAAAATCAATGAAGCGTAACAAAATTGAAACTCGATCTGTAACTCATTATAATAAAGGCAAATACCAAATATCACTTCAATATCTGTAAAGGTTTAGAAAAAAACTCCCGAAAACCTGAATTTCCTGAAAATTTCTAAGTTAAATCACTGTATTTCTGTGAAAAATCAATGAAGCGTAACGAAATTCTAACTTGATCTGTAACTCATTATAATAAAGCCGCATACCAAATATCACTTCAATATCTGTAAAGGTTTAGAAAAAACTCCCGAAAACCTGAATTTCCGGAAAATTTCTAAGTAAAATCACTGTATTTCTGTGAAAAATCAATGAAGCGTAACGAAATTCAAACTTGATCTATAACTCATTATAATAAAGCCACATTCCACATATCGCTTCAATATCTGTAAAGGTTTAGAAAAAAAACTCCGGAAAACTGAAAAATAGCAAAGGGCAATGACTTCAAAAATACTGAAGACAGAGTTACAAACCTTGTGCACTGCACTTGCCGTCAATGTGATCTATTTATATACGAAGTTTGAAGTCAATTGCTTTTATACTTTGGAGGTTATGATCCGGACAAGGCGGACTGATGGATGGACAACCAGACTGACATGGTGACTCCAGTATAACCCCCCCCAAAACTTCGTTTGTGGGGGTATAATAAACAGTAATTTTTCGTCCGCAACTCTTGTCATCTGCTTCAACTCTTAAAGATAAATTTCTCTCGTTTCTTTACAACAATATGGTCAAAGTCACAAACAGTTTGGATCCTGTTGAGATGCTGCACAATTTTTCAGGATCAAAACTGTCTGCATAGGTAATCACCATTTCGCTGCTATCAAGTTATTTTAACCCATTTGTGCCCAGTGGATTCTTCCATGCTTATATAATTACATGCATTGGATTAGACCATTTTTTATCTAAGGGGTGCCTGGTCGAAATTTTTAATTTAGTTTTATTTTATATTGAAATTCCTATCAGCAAACAGTGTAGACTCTGATCAGATGCTGCATTATGCCACCTATGTCCCATATATGGGATCGTGGGAACAAATGGGTTAAATTCCGATCATTGCCAACTGGTAGCAGAGAGGAATTCTTTTTTGTTAACACTTTCCTCCATAAGTAGGCTTTTCTATGTCTTTGCAAACAGAGAAGACCAGGATCAGACGGCTCCTATAGGAGCAGCCTGATCAGGGTCTGCTCTGTTTGCTTATAATATACTATAGATAGTTTTATTAGATACCATTCCACAGATTCTGCCATGGCCAAAACTTCCTGAGTTGATGTGCTATTACAACAAATTAATCTAAGTTCATTTAATGACGCCATTATTTCTTACATGAATATTCATGGAGGAAAGGATTAATATCAAGAGTCAGCGTACATTTGCCCTCAAGTTACCTAAAAAGCCGCTTGTGCTTGCACCGGCAATCATCAGGTACACTGCTGTCTCACTGTCGTCTCTAGTTAAACATGATGACGCTGAGAAGCTGTTGGCGGAGTTGATGACTCCAGAGAGAGCTGAGGCCACAATCTGTTTCTGTAAGAAGACAACAAAATACAGTTACACCTGTCTTAACCCCTTGCTCCATAAATAGGCCTTTCTACACCTTTGCAAACAGAGTAGACCAAGATCAGACATCTGATCTGGGTCTTCTTTGTTTGCTTATGAAATTATAACAGACCTGACTCTTTGGTTTTTACCAATACCAAACAATCCTGTATACATATACCAATATAAAACAAGAGCACCACAAGTGGGTGCGAGCGCTCGCATGTCGGCATTGTCAAGCTGTCGGCATTGTCAAGATGAACATGCATACAAAAAATGAAGGTTGTAAATGAAAAATTGAAGAAGTTATGGTCAATGTTAAGATTTCGGACGACGATGACAACGACGATGCGGACACCGGAGCTACGACAATAGCTTGTGATTTCTTCGAAACAGACGAGCTAAAAATTCAGCAACTCAATGTTCATAACATCATTATTTCTTACATGAATATTGCACAGGGAAAGTGTTAACCTTTTACCTCATAGGCTATTTTTAGAAAGCTGCATTACTCCTACTCTGCATTATGCAACCACCCACTTTTTAACCCTTCGCTTGCTGAATTTTAAAACACATTTCTCCTTCTTTACCCATGCCCTGTTGTATAATTACATATATCTGCACTGTGTACAAGTATTTCGCTGTGCAATCACTGCTGTGGAGTGTACTGGTTGCACAATCAACTTGTAAATAGTGCAGACCCTGATGAGACAGCTCCTGCAGGAGCTGTCTCATCTGGGTCTTCACTATTTACAGGTAGGTATATTGACGTGAATAGCAAGCGAAGGGTTAAGATTTCTGTGTTCAAGGAATAAATAGACTCCATAAATATGCCTTTCTACTCTTTTGCAAAAAGAGTAGATACAGATCGGACGACTCCTGTAGGAACTGTCTGATCAGGGTCTGCTCTGTTTGCTTATGAAACTAGAACTGTCACTAAAGGTGATTAATACCCCCCTTTAGCACATTTGACACAGAGATGGGGTTATAGAAATAAATCTGATGTTGACCTAATACGAGAATAGACTGCCACATATCTACCTCACATACCTAGGTCTCTGTCTGCACAGATCTATACACTAATTTAACCCATTCCCTCATAGGCTATTTTTAGATCCAACCACTTTGAATAAATCTACCGGAAATGTGTGACAGACAGACAGACGGAAAGACGGACAGGACAAACAGACAGATGATGGAAAAGTGATCCCTAAGTGACACACTGCCTCTCGGTAGGTGACACAAAAAGGGAGATAATTCATTTATGCACGAAGTGACGAATCAAGACCTTTATCACAGGTGCAGAACTTCAGATGGTGTTCAACAATGCTGCAAAATTTAAAAAAGTTCTGTTGAGGTATGACAGAGAAAAGCTCCAGACAAAATTTCATTAATTAAAATTAAGAAAAGGGAAATAATTCATGAATGAATCAAAAACGCAATTGCAGGTGCACAACTTCAGATGGTGTCCAACAATTCTACACAATTTAAAACTAGAAAATTGTGTCTGTAAGACACAGTGATACCCCAATGGCAATGCCTGACAATGAAAATGCTGTGACAACCAGCTGCACATACAAGTGTGACACACAGACAGACAGACTGACAGGTGCAAAACATAATGCCCCCTGACTATTGTCAACTGGAGCATATTCAAGAGCTGTCACAGGACAGCGCGCTCGACTATTCTCAGAATTGTTAGTGTAAAAATGCTTGATGGTGGCCTAAAATGGTGTCAAATGACACTAGAAGCAAGTAATCAAAGTGTCAGTAAAATATCTTTAATAGTATTCAATATGTAGTATCTCTTTGAAATCTTTAATGAAAAGAAAAACCTTAGTTAAAAAGGGCAATAGTTTCTATTAAAATGATTGACAGAGTAATGTGCTCTTGCCTACAGATAAAGCGTGTGATGATGAACAAATGTTCCAAGTTTCAAAGCTTTATCTCAAAGGGTTATGTAAATAAGTGGACTTTAACAAAAACCTTAACCAAAAATTATAAGTTAAAAAGGGCCATAATTCTGTGAAAATGCTTGACAGAGTTATGAACTCTCGCCTACAGATGAAGCTTGTGGTGGTGAACAAGTGTTCCAAGTTTCAAAGCTTTATTCCAAAGGTTAAAGGCAAAAAGTGGACTTTAACAAAAACCTTAAGCAAGGTGTGACGTGGACGCCGGGCAAGTAGGATAGCTCTACTATTCTTCGAATAGTCGAGCCAAAAAACTATGTTGAGACATGGCAGAATAAAGCTCCGGACAATATTTCATTAGTTAAAATTACAAAAAGGGAGGTAATTTAAGAAGGAAGTGATGAATCATAACTGTAATCACAGGTGCAAAAATTAAGATGATGTTCAAAAATACTGTAAAATTTAAAGAAGTTCTGTTGAGGCATGACAGAATAAAGCTTAGGACTAAAATTCATATATGGTATTAAAATTACAAAAAGGGAGATAATTCAATAATGAATTGACAAATCAAAACTGCAATCACAGGTGTACAACTTCAGATGGTGATCAACAACAATGCGTAATTCAACAAGAGCTGTGTGTGGCACCAACACTAGTCTGATTTGGTGCTTGTCCAGCTAAATTAAAATGTTTTGAGAAAAAAAAGGGCCATAATTCCAAAATTTTGAAATCAAGAGTTATGGTTCTTATGTAGAGGCCCTCTCCTAAATTAGATCTACCCACCTATGAAGTTCCATGTTGATACCTCTTATACTTTTCGAGTAATGAGCTACATTAAAGTTTTTGCACGCTGACGATAACAACGCCAACACCTATGACCCACTAATTACAACAGCTCGACTTTTCTTCAGAACAGACGAGCTAAAAATGTTCCTTGAAGAATGGCAGAGTAAAGCTCCGGACAAAATTCTGTCTACAGACGGACAGATGGAGTGATTCAGTATACTCCCCCAACACTTCGTTGTGGGGAAGATAATAATATAGATGTAATTCTGCAGTTTCTGTCATGGTCAAAAATTCCTGCGTTCATATTATGCCATTATAAAAAATAATCTAATCAATATTTATGATGACATTATTTTTTACATTAATATTTATACAGATTAACCCTTTCCCTCATATAAATGTGTTTTCACGCATTTGCAAACAAAGTAGACCCAGATCAGACCGCTCCTATAGGAGCCGTCTGATCAGGGTCTGCTCTGTTCGCTAATGGAATTTGAAAGATATGTATCTTTACTTTCTAAAATGGTTACAATATTCCACCTCGCATATTTCATTATTACTATTTTTCCACGAATATGCAGTAGGCATTGAAATATGTAATAAACACAGAACAGGGAAAGGATTAAGGGTTAGACAGGTTATAAATGCTGTCTGATCAGGGTCTGCCAACTTTGCTAATGGCAAATAATTAGATATGATTGTAGTTTTGCCACGGCCAGAACCTCGTTCATATGCACTACAAAAAAAATCAGTTCATTAATATTTATTTATTTCTATCATGAATATTCATGAAGTAAAGAGTTTAATACTTACAAGTACTGTGTCATTTGAGTATTGTACTTGCAGATGTGGTTCTACTGGCTCTGAAGCGCATACCCACTTGATGGTCTTTTTCTGGGCTATACGACACACAGGATTGCATATTAACTCTAGATCATCTGGCTTACAGATGCACATGGCCTGATGTTCGCTGGCCTCGGTGAAACTGTTATTTGTACAAACCTAGAAACAAAGAAATGAGCTACAGATAAAGGTGCGCAGTCAAATACTCATCATTTCTCCACCACTCGTTCAGACGATTCTAAAGAGTGGTTACAATATAGAGTTTAGTAGAGAAATAAAGAAGCTATTGTTGAAACTGCTTGAATCTCCACATCTTATCTATACTTCTGAAAGAACACATGTCATGACTGTAGATCAAATCTGTTTGTGTAAATTCACATCCATTTCTGCTCAATATAGGCTAATTGGACGCCCCAGAGAGGGGGGGGGGGTGATGATACAGAGAAACCCTGGCATGATACCCTACTCTTATTATCAACAGTTTCTCTGGTTCTTTTAGATGCTCAGTGTAAAGAACTGATACCCCAGACCTCAATTTATAGTCTTGTCCAAAGGACTTGGTCTAGCGGGGATCGAATCCGAGACTCGTGGTAATGTATTTGAGTGTGTTAATCCTTTCCTGTTCTATATTTATTCCAAATTTTGTTAGTTATTGAATATTCATGGACAAAATAGTACAATGAAATATGGAAGCTAGAATAACGTAACCATTTTAGAAAGTAAAGAAACAGATATTTCAAAGTCCAGTAGCAAACAGACCATACCCTGATCAGGTGGCTCCTATAGGAGCCGTCTGATCTGGGTCTACTCTGTTTGCAAATGCGTGAAACAATGTTTATATGAGGGAAAGGGTTAACCATATGACCACATCTGCCGGTATATTAGATCTGTACTGATCTCTTATTAGAATCATCTTGGAGGGCAATTCTAATGAGTAGAAGCAAGACAGGGTTTGGATATTAACTTTTTCCATGCATTTGCAAACAGAGCCGACCTAGATCAGACAGCTCCTATAGTGACCCTATGTGATCAGGGTCTGCTCTGCTTGTTAATGAAATTACAATGTATAACCCTTACCTCCATAAATATGCCTTTCTACGCCTCTGCAAAAGTCACTTTTTGAAACCATTGTGATAAATAGAGCATTTGCTCCTAAGGAGCAAATGCTCTATTTATCACAATGGTTTGAGAACTACAAAATTCTAAAATTTTCCTTTTCTCTAGTTAATGCTTCTTTTTGGTAGATTTATTCAAAGAGGTTGGATCTAAAAATAGCCTATGAGGGAATGGGATAAAATGAGGACTCAACAGTATCTATCATTATAAAAAACACCTGTGAACATATTATGCCATTATAGAAATTCAGTTAATAAATATTTATGATGCAATTATTTCTTAACCCATTCCCTCATAGGCCATTTTTAGATCCAACCACTTTGAATAAATCTACCAAAAAGGAGCATTAACTAGAGAAAAGGACTTTTTTTATAATTTTGTAGTTTGAAACCATTATGATAAATACAGCATTTGCTCCTATAGGCGCAAATGCTCTATTTATCACAATGGTTTCAACAGGTGACTTTTACAGAGGCGTAGAAAGGCGTATTTATGGAGGAAAGGGTTAAACATTTCCTTGTTCAATATCCATGTAAGTAAAAATGACATCATGAATATTAATTAGATTAATATTTATAATGGCATATGAACACAGGACCATTAGTCTTGGGTAGAAACTATAGAATCAGGGTCCATGCTTATAAAACTTTTGGTTGAGTCTGAGAACGTTCTCAAGCATTTGATTGGTCAGATTTGAGCCTCTGGCTCAAATCTGACCAATCAAAAGCTTGAGAACTCAAATCTGACCAATCAAAAGCTTGAGAACGAAACTCAGACTCAACTAAAAGCTTTATAAGCATGGACCCTGATCTTTATTATACCATACGCGAACTGAGCAGACCCTGATCAGGGTTTTCTCTGTTTGAAAAAGTATTTTTATGAAGGAAATGGTTAAATGTATATTCAACAGGGAAGGAGTTAAAAACATTATTTGACTTAGCAGAGCTGTTAAAAGTAATTTTTCGTCTGCACCAATTGTCGTCTGCTACATTTCTTAAAATAAACTTTCTCTCATTTCTTTGCAAAAATATGGCCAATGTGACAAACAGTTTGGATCCTGATGAGACGCCGCATTATGCGGCGTCTCATCTGGATCCAAACTGTTTGCATAAGTAATCACAGTTTCGCCGCTAGCGTGCAAAGAGGTTAAATCCTTAAAAGTGTTACCAGCTTTTAAATACTAGCACTTTACCTTTTTCTTTATATAAACACTTTTTCAGGCATTTGCAAACACAGAATAGACCCAGATCGGACAACTCCTGTAGGATCAGGGTCTGCTCTGTTTGCTAATAGAATTTGATAGTTCTGTTTCTTTACCTTTTTAAAATGGCTACAATGTGTCACCCATCATATTTCATTATACATAGTTTGTCCATGAATATTCAGCAGGTATTGAAATTTGTGATAAACATGGGGAAAAGGGAAAGGGTTAAAGAAGAAAAAGACACTTTGACCATTTCCTCCATGAATATTTATGTAAGAAATAATGATGTCATGAATATTAATTATAGATAATAGCACATGGACACAGGAATTTTTGGTGATGGCGGAGACTGTAGAATCATATCTATATTATATCATATGCAAACAGAGCAGACCCTGATCAGACAGCTCCTTTTGGAGCTGTCTGATCTTGGTCTACTCTGTTTGCAGGACAGAGCAGACCCTGATCAGACAGCTCCTATAGGAGCTGTCTGATCTTGGTCTACTCTGTTTGCAGGAGCGTAGAAAGATGTATTATTCTTTCTACACCCAATATGGGTCTTCTCTGTTTGCAAAGGCTTAGAAATGAGTATTTATGGAGTAAAGGAATAAACTACCACACAAAGAGCATTAATCCTTTACTCCATAGATATGCCTTTTAATGTCCTTGCAAACTGATTAGATCCACATCACAAGACTCCCAAAGGAGCTGTTTGATTAGGATCTTTTTTGTTTGCTTATGATATAATACAGATCTGATTCTACAACTTGTGCAATGGTAAAAAAATCACTTCATCTTAGCCATTTACTCCATAAAAACGCCTTTCTATGCCTTTGCAAACACAGTAGGAGCTGTCTGATCAGGGTCTATTCTATTTGCTTATGATATGATATAGATCTGAACCTACAATTTCTTCCATGGACAAAATTCCGGCTACAGATGAAAAGCAATTTTTTTTCAATGAAAACCCCTAACTTTAAGAAATTGTAGTCAACAGAGGGTGCAGTAAACCTCCAGAAATAACTTTTGTAGAGGACCTGAACATGATGCTCTGTGCCAAATATGTAAGCTGAGAACCTTCCAGTTTCAGAGAAGATATTCAAAGATTTCACTATTTGTTTCTATTGAAAACTGACCACCCCCGGGGCGGCCCAATTTTGACCCCAGGGGCATAATTTATACAACTTTTGTAGAGGACCTGAACATGATGCTCTGTGCCAAATATGAAAGCTGAGAGACTTCCAGTTTCAGAGATCAAGATTTTCAAAGATTTCACTATTTGTTTCTATTGGAAACTGACCACCACTGGGGCGGGGCCAATTTTGACCCCAGGGGCATAATTTATAAAACTTTTGTAGAGGGCCTGAACAGGATGCTATGTGCCAAATATGTAAGCTGAGAACCTTTCAGTTTCAGAGGAGAAGATTTTCAAAGTTTTACTATATGTTTCTATTGAAAACAAGGCACCCCTGGGACGGGGCCAATTTTGACCCCAGGGGCATAATTTATATAACTTTTGTAATGGACCTAAAGATGATACTATGTGCCAAAGATGAAAGCTGAGAACATTGTTGATTCAGAGGAGAAGATTTTTAAGGGTTCAAATTGTTGACTGATGACGGACAACGCACGCCGAAGGACATCAGGCAATCACAAAAGCTCACCCTGATCACTTTGTGCTCTGGTGAGCTAAAAAAACTAGCCACCCCTGGGAGGAGACCAATTTTGACCCCAGTGGCATAATTTATATAACTTTTGTAGAGGGCCTGAACATGATGCTATGTGCCAAATATGAAAGCTGAGAACATTTCAGTTTCAGAGGAGAAGATTTTCAAAGTTTTCACTATATGTTTCTATTGAAAACTGAAAACCCCTGGGGCGGGACCAATTTTGACTCCAGTGGCATAATTCATAAAACTTTTGTAGAGGACCTATAGGTGATGGTATGTGCCAAAGATGAAAGCTAAGAACCCTGTAGATTCAGAGGAGAAGATTTTTAAAGGTTCAAATTGTTGACGCCGCACGACTAACGCAGACGGACGACAGACATCAGGCGATCACAAAAGCTCAACCTGAGCAATTTGTGCTCTGGTGAGCTAAAAATCAGCTTATTGATACAGTCATTATTTCTTACATATATATTCATTTGGTAGAGGTACACAAAAACTATTTAGCTTTGTATGATTACCAGACTTCTGCAATGATCTTCCATTTCGCCTTTTGTCTTGCATGTTCCGTCTTGCTGGCGGTTCTGGCCCTTCTTGCACAATGGGAAGACACGCCTAGCACAATCATTACCATTACCAGGGTCGTAGTAGCCTGCTATACATGGACACTGTCGATCGCTATTCTAAATTGTACAAAGATAATTATTAGACCTTTGAATTTTAACCCATTTCTTCATATGGAAGCCTTTTGACACCTCTGTAAAGTCACTGTTTGAAACCATTGTGATAAATAGTGCATTTGTTCCATTGGAACAAATGCTCTATTTATCACAATGGTTTAAAAACTATACAACTATAGTACCACAGTAAAACCTCTTTGTAACGGCCACTAAATTGTGTTAGTTGATATTTATGGAAGGTGGCTGCTTAAAGCAAGGTTAAAGTAAAACAGAATGCTCCCATAGGGGCGTTCAGTTTTACTTTCACCTTGCTTTAAGCAACCACCTGCCTTTAACAAAATATTTGCTGTTTAGAGGTTTTACTGTACCTGGGGTGTTTGGTGTTGGGAAAGGGGGAATCTATAGTATTGGGTAACTAAAGAGTTATGAAGGTGTTCGAGTTTATTTCATTCAGTTTTTGGAGTATGAAGATGAAAATGTATTTATTGGTGTACTTAGTTATCCAAATTTCTGTAATTCTATTACATGTAATTGATAGTTGTTGAAAATTTAAGACTTACACTTGGGGAAAATACCTTTAATTTTTTATACAGGAAAGACATACCGGTATATGCATTACTTGATAACTGAAACCATTACCCTAATAGATGTAAACCTAGAAATATGGAAAAAGTGGGAAAACCTGAGGTAGTAATGGCGGACACAAAGAAAAAATATTTTATCTCAATGTTTGCAAATTAGACAGATTAAATGTGACACAATTGAAAGATAACTTGCTGAAACATATCAGAGACATATACGTACATGTATGTATATATGTCTCTGGACATAATCAGTGTGTGATCGGGATAAGTCGGAAATTATAAAACGGGCGAAAGGGGTGCAAAATTCAGGATTTGGTACATTTAGTGACATGGTCAGTAAGAAGTTCATGTTTGTCCGGAGACACCACTCTGCAATATTTTCTACATCCGACAAAGTACCGTAACAGTCTGTCAATTTACCGGAGGTACGCCAGTTTACAGAACGGAATCTCTATAGAACACAATCTTGCTGTTTTCGAACTTAAAATTTGGCCTCGCATTCCTGCATTGGCGGAACCAGATATTCCTTTCCTTTCACTTAACCCATTACCTCATATGCTATTCTTAGATCCAACCTCTTTGAATACATCTACCCAAATGGAGCATTAACTAGAGGAAAGGATTTTTTTTAGATCTGTGTAGTGTTTAAACCATTGTGATAAATGGAGCAAATGCTCTATTTATCACAATGGATTCAGAAAGTGACTTTTACAGGGGCGTCAAAAGGCGTAAATATGAGGGAATGGGTTAAATTTGCTGGAAATCTGTGCATGGAAACGATTCTTCCATCTACAGTTCTCCAACATTTTTTCTTATGTTTTTTCTTTCGCAAACAGCATAATAGCTCTGATGGGACGACATTATGTTTCATTCAGGTTTAAAACAAAGCACTGGGCCATTTTACTATCCGGAAATAGATAAAACATTTTGTCAATCGCTTTCTTATCTTCGATTGAAGAGCTAATCAAGAAAAGATAACCATACTTTTTGAAAAGAGCTATAGAAGGATCTGCTGTTTCCTATGGAAGTACTTAAATCTTATTCTACGCGTATATTACATGTCACAACAATGTAGTCACTTGTTTTACAGAACAATATAAGAGAATTAATTAAATCAATATTCATAATGGGTGGAATCTGCATGAACTTTAAGTCAAATATTTACATTATTTCATAAGCAAACAGCAGACCCTGATCGGACGGCTCCTAAGGAGCCGTCTGATCTGGGTCTACTCTGTTTGCAAAGGTGCCAAAAGTCCTATATATGAGGGAATAGGTCCTTTGTTAATGTGACATTACAAAAATTCTGTTAATCCTTACAATGTGGAACACAAGTCACTAATGTCCTTTGCAAACAGTGTAGACCAAGATGAGAGGGGTCCTCTCATCAGGGTCTGCACTGTTTGTCGTGTTACACCTTCCTTTAGAAAAATCCATAAATATTCCCCATAACCTTGATCCGTTTGAAGTTTGGAATAGCCTATTTGAAATTTCAGCGCTGTAAAGGGTATATGCTTACTTATTAGATCAAACATCTTTCCATAAATATTGATGAGAGAAAGGGTTAAGCCCTATCAACCAAGTTTTACCTGGAATTGTCGCCCATTTCCTATACAAGTACACGCAGTCTGGCCCTCCAATGTCTGTACAGACTCACTGCCACAGTGGAAACATGCACTCTGACCAGTCAGGTGATTAAAGTGGTTAACTGGACACAACGAACATCCAGAACTTGATGTCACCCAGTCTACATCACTATACGTTCCGGCAGGACATGGCGTTGGTTCGGGCGAGCCCTCAGGACAGTAGTAGCCTGAAGTAGAAGGCTTCAATTAGCCAGCATCACAGACAGAAGGTACTCTGGCATTGGATATTCCTTTCCTTCATATAAATACCTGTTCATGCATTTGCAAACAGAGTAGACCCAGATCAGCCTTCTGATCAGGGTCTGATCTGTTTGCTTTTGATTTCATATAGATCTGTTTCCCCTGAAAAGTTTACAGTACAGTGAACCCTCGCTATGCCGGCATTTGTTACAATGGCAGCCTCGTTATACCGGCAATATGTATTGAAACAACATCACTGTTAATTCTTTGAAACAACCACTGAATAAATAGGTGCAATGCCAATAGCACAGGTGATTGCTTAATGCAGAACACAAGAAGTGCAAAAAGCTCTCTACAGGAGCTTTTTGCACTTCTTGTGTTCTGCATTAAGCGATGACCTATAGGTATTAGTTTGAAACTGGCCAAATGGTTCTTTTCATATTTAAGTTCGTTATAACGGCAACCTCGTTATACCAGCACAATGTCTGGAAACAAACACCTCCGTTGTAATGAGGGTTCACTGTATAAAAATTCAGCTAATAAATATCTCATCAGGGTCTGCACTATTTACAGTTATATATATTGATGTGAATAGCAAGCAAAGGGTTAAAGTCTATATGGCAACTAGAGGTTTTTGTCACAAAAACGGATGTCTCTCCTCTAATAAAAACAATATGTAAAGAGAAATCACCAAAAATGTTATGGTCTTGATGAATGATACTTCCCCTCATTATGCGCTTTCCACACTATATTTTTCAAGAAGAAAATGATAACAGCTAATAACTCCAAAAATACTGATACCAGATTTATGGCCCTTGTGCATGACACTTACTTTCATCATGCTCTTTCCAAAAACAAGAGATGTCACAGTCACGTGACAAATGCCCCCAAAAATTGTACCCTGTGACCTTGACCTTTGACCCATGGACCAGGGAGTTGACACATCGTCTTTGTGTGGTGAACATTTGTGCCAGGTTCCTTTGAAATCCATTCACAGATAAACAAGTGATACAAGAAATTTGTAACAAAGTAATTGTACCCTGTGACCTTGACCTTTGACATATGGACCAGGGAGCTGAACGCTACACATCGTCTCTGTCTGGTGAACATCTGTGCCAAATCATATTTAAATCCATTGATATATAAAGAAGTTACAGACCGGACACAAAATTTGTGACAAAGTAATTGTACTCTGTGACCTTGACCTTTGACCCATGGACCTGGGAGTTGAACGTGACACATTGTCTCTGTCTGGTGAACATTTGTGTCAAGTTATATTGAAATCCATTGATAGATGAAGAAGTTACAGACCGGACACGAAAAATGTGACAAAGTAATTGTACCCTGTGACCTTGACCTTTGACTCATGGAACAGGGAGTTGAACGCGACACATCGTCTCTGTGTGTTGAACATTTGTGGCAAGTTATATTGAAATCCATTGATAGATGAAGAAAATACCGACTGGACACGAAATTTGTAACAAAGTAATTGTACCCTGTGACCTTGACCTTTGACTCATGGACCTGGTAGTTGAAAGCGACACATCGTCTCTGTCTGGTGAACATTTGTGTCAAGTTATATTGAAATCAATCGATAGATGAAGAAGTTACAGACCGGACACGAAATTTGTAACAAAGTAATTGTACCCTGTGACCTTGACCTTTGACCCATGGACCTGGGAGTTCAACGCGACACATCGTCTCTGTCTGGTGAACATTTGTGTCAAGTTATATTGAAGTCCATTGATAGATGAAGAAGTAACAGACCGGACACGAAATTTGTGATAAAGTAATTGTACCCTGTGACCTTGACCTTTGACCCATGGACCAGGGAGTTGAAAGCGACACATCGTCTCTGTCTTGTGAACATTTGTGGCAAGTTATATTGAAATCCATTGATATATGAAGAAGTTACAGACCGGACACGAATTTGGGACGGACGGAAGGACAGACGGACGGAAGGACGGACAATGCGACTACTATATGCCCATTGTTGGGGGCATAAAAATCGAGATAATTCGGACTGGGATATTTCGTACTAAAATGGGACACGGGCGCATCGACATGGCAATTGTATGTGACATTTTCAATTTTTTTGAGACAATGGCGCAAGGCGCAGGGGTTTCCCAGTCACTGTTCAAGGCAAGTTAATTCTGCAATGCCTGGTGATAAACACATGAAAATCATGTGTTGCACATCTATTATTCTATATAAATAATTCTGCAATGACTTGTGCTTAACATCCAAACAATAGTGTTCAGAGGAACACATGTGTCACCTGCTTGCAGCTGACACAAAAACCTATTGTTAATATGAAAAAGGGGAATAACTCAAAACAAGAGGGCCAAGATGGCCCTAATCGCTCACCTGATTACCATAGATTTAAGATTTATGCAGGTTAGCCCATGGGTAGGGTCAATATTGAACTTAGGGACAATATATGAACAATGTTGACAGTGGATCATGAGCAGTGGTTCTGCATAACAAGATTTTCAAAGATTTAGTATATTGATTTTATCAAGACAATGATTCTGACCAATGAAGATTGGGCTAGAAATGTGCTCTCTAAAGTATTTTTTCTAAGATTTGACCTAGTGACCTACTTTCTATTCCCACCCAACCCATGATCACACTCAACCTTGATATCACCAAGACAAACACTCTGAGCAAGTTTGAGGAAGACTGGGCTATAAATGTGGCAACTGGAGTGTAAACTAGATTTCTCTAAGATATGACCCAGTGACCTACTTTTTGACCTCACATAACCCACTTTCAAACTTTCCAAGATTTTATTAGGACAATCATTCTGACCAATTTTCATGAAGCTTTGGCTATAAATGTGACATCTAGGGTGTTCACAAGGTTTTCGTACTATTTGACCTAGTGACCTAGTTTGTAACCCCACATAACCCACTTTCAAACTCGTTTGAGATTTTATCAAGACACTCATTATGACTAAGTTTCATGAAGATTGGACTAAAATTGTGACCACTAGAGTGTTCACAAGATTTTTCTACTGTTTGACCTAGTGACTTAGTTTTTGACTCCACTTGACCCACTTTCAAACTAGTCCGAGATTTTATCAAAACATTCGTTCTGACCAAGTTTCATGAAAATTGGACTAAAATTGTGACTACTAGAGTGTTCACAAGGTTTTTCTACTGTTTGACCTAGTGACCTAGTTTTTTACCCCACATAACCCATTTTTCAAACTCCTCCGAGATTTTATTAAGACAATCATAGAGGGTTCACAAGGTTTTCCTACTATTTGACCTAGTGACCTAGTTTTCAACCCAACTTGACCCACTTTCAAACTCCTCCGAGATTTTATCAAGACATTCATTCTGACCAAGTTTCATGAAGATTAGACTACAATTGTGACCACTAGAGTGTTCACAAGCAAATTGTTGACGACACACGACGGACGACGGACATTCAAGTCTCCCAAAAGCTCACCCTGAGCTTTGCTCAGGTGAGCTAAAAATATTGATGCTAGAGTTGTGGCCCTTGTGCATGACACTTCCTCTCATCATGCTTGTTGCATGTGTGAAAGCTCTATAATGATTAGTTTAGAAATGACAGCCAAAAAAAGAAAGTGTGACAGACAGACGGACGGAAGGACAACGGAAAAGTGATTCCTAAGTGACACACTGCCTCTCAGTAGGTGACACAAAAATGGGGCTACTACATGTGTTTATTACATATACCAAATTCAGTAACTTTCAAACTGAAGGAGATGTATGCGACACAAACCAGTAGTCTACCCATGTTCAAATGCAGACAAACTGACCACCTTATTGAACTTTGTTTGTGGGGATCTGTGGGAATTGTCAAGTATTTGGAGATAATACAGAACAGGGAACAGTCATGTATTTGGAGATAACACAGAAACAGGAGGATTATCATGTACCAGGTATTTTGAGATACTACAGTACATACCAGGAGGACAGGGGTATGAGTTGGTTGCGTTCACACCCCACAAATTCGCATAAATGCTGGTGTTAGACACTGGGACATCTGTAGTGGCTCCAGCAAGGCATACAACACCTGCCTGGCATGGAGAACATGTGCTACCATCTGCGGCGCTATACTTGCCGGCAGCACACAGTTCACATGTGTCATCATAGCTGATGCGGGGAGCTGCGATCTTCTCAGCAGTGCCTGGTGGGCACTGCACTGGGTTAATGGCCCCTGTAACAAGACAAGTCATAAACTATAACAAAGTAAAACTTTCATAATCCTTAACCCCTTCCCTCAGACTGATGCCGTTTGATGCCTTTTTTGTGTCTAAAAATAGCCAAGAGGGAAGATCAAGACCAAGGTCTGCACTGTTTGTTATAAAAATCATTTTCTTCAGAGTTAAAGTTTGATACAATCTAGTTTAGCGGACCCCGGAAATCATGAAATCACAAGAAGGCCATTGGCCCACTTTATCACTCACCTGAGTTATAGTGATATATTGACAATGTTAATTTTTCAGCAAACAACATTTCTAACAGATAACAGACACTCAGTGTTAAACCTATCACTGCTGGGCATGACTTGACTGAAATCAGCACATAGTTTGGATTCTAATCTGACGCATATTCTTATGTGGTTTGTACCAGAGAATTAATTGTAAGATTGATATGTATTAAGAACAGTGTGAACAAACTTAAACAAGCAGACAACAGTTCTGGAGCAGACAACATTACAGTACTGAAAGAATGCTAGAGTATAGTATAGCTGAACTTGTATTAAAAGGACTTCACAACAGATATACTTATAGGCTCTATATTTATATCTGACAGCTTAATGCAGGGCATAGATATGCAAAAAGCTTAACCCTTTCCCTCATATAAACTTGTTTTCACGCATCTGCAAACAGAGTAGACCCAGATCAGATGGCTCCTGTAGGAGCCGTCTGATCAGGGTCTACCCTGTTTGCTAATAGAATTTCAAAGATCTGTGTCTTTAACTTTCTAAAATGGCTACAATGTTTACCCTTCGATGTTTCTGTATTACTCTTTTGTGAATGAATATTCTTAAAGTATTGAAATTGGGAATAAACATAGAACAGGGAAAGGGTTAAAGAGCTTTCTGCATTTTGTTTAGCATGAGAATCATCCAGCTAATTTTCCCAATTTAAAATGAATATGTGTTACTTATATGTCTAAACACAATTTCTGCTGTACTGAGACTAAGGGTGAATAATAACATAACACTCACTGGCTAGCTGGAGTGAACTAGCTTCCTCTAAATAAAGAGAAACCTTTAAACTGTAGTACAAGACAGGCAGACAGACAGACGGTTATTGGTAATAACAGCTCGCCTTGAGCCTTCAGCTAAGGTGAGCTAATAACAAACGACAGTGCTGCGTTATTGAGTCAAGGATGTTGCTGGAGAAATTAAAATGCAACAACAGCATTTTGTTTCATTGCTTTGTCTTTACCTTTGGTCACTGCGGCGACTATTGTACAATAACTGGCGAACATAAATTGTTGAATAAACAGATTTCAAGCGAGGAAATTTTCATAACATTTTTATAAGCGGCTTTGATTTTCTGTATGGAAATAAGAAAATAAAACTGGGGTTTGGGTGGCAGCCCCCGACAGCAAAATCCCGCCATTTGCAAATATTCTGACGCCATTGATCTGTATAACGATTTTATTAATACTGCAAAGTTTAATATTTGTAGCAGTTAATTAACGTAGTTAATGTAGGGGTCGTTTTGCTTCCCCTCAGGGGACTCATACTATAAGGTAAGGGCTTGTAATATCTGTATAATAACCAGCTCATTACAATTGTGGATATAAAGGGATCTTCCAAGAGCATTAGTTTCTCAAAGGATTGAAAGAATCAGACATTAGTAAAACTTTTAGCATATAAGCAGACACTATTTTTTAGCACAAAAGGTTAAACATAATTGCATTTGGACGATGTCAAAATGACGGTTTTATAATATTCAAACAAATGGGCGTTGGAAGGAGCGGTTATACTGCAATTTACAGGTACGTGTACTGTGCATAAATAAAATCTGAATCGAATTGGTTGAGGTTTGTTTTTGTTAAAATGGGGTTTGAGGGCTAATCGGTATGTGCACAAGCACTTTGACAACATTTGCAGCATCAGAGCAGACTAGACATTCGCCACGTATCGGGTTATTTTACATTGTTATACAACAACTATAACAAAAATGTTTCTCAATGGATAAGTTTGTTCCACCCCAAACTCTTGTTATTTCGTTTGAGAGCTGTTGTTTGAATCAAATCGACGAAGTGAAGCTAGTCGGCCATTATTAGTTTGTTGTAGCAATGAAGCGAGGCCCTCGACAGGGGAAATTCCATTGTTGCTCATGACTCCGTATATACATCAGAATTTAGAGGGATACACGGCTTTTATACATGGCTAATTGACCAATCAAAATAGAGGATTTTACTTTGAAGTATAATAACATCCTTTATTTACCCAAACTAAAATAGCTGTATTATAATTTGCCAGTGGGCACAATATACGCCCGTCAAGGTCTTTTTCAACATAAACTGAGGTTAAGGTATTTGCTAAACGCAAATGCTAAACACAAATTCTAAGTCCATTTGTGTGGCCAAGTTTCCAGGCTTTATCACAAAGGGTTGTAAATAGGCGAACTTTAACAAAAGACCTTAACCAAATATTATAAATTAAAAAGGGCCATAATTTTTAGACCCAACCTCTTTGAATGAATCTACCCAAAAGGAGCATTTACTAGAGAAAGGTAAACTTTTAGAATTTTGTTGTTTGAAACCATTGTGGTAAATAGAGCATTTGCTCCTATAGGAGCAAATGCTCTATTAATCACAATGGTTTCAAGAAGTGGTGTAGAAAGGCGTATTTATGCAGAAAATGGTTAATTAATATTCAGAAAGGGAGGAGTCGGTTTTAATTCTTTGGCCATAATTATAACTAGGTTAAGCCTTCACTCCATGAATATTTATAGAAGAAATAATGACACCATCAATACTAATTAGATTAAGTTTTATAACGACACATGGACATAATAAATTGTTGGCCATAACAGAAACTGTAGATATATACATATCTACACCATTTCATAAGCAAACAGAGATGACCCATAACAGACAGCTCCTATAAAAGCCATCTCATCTGGGTCTACACTGTTTTTAAAGGCTTTATATAACCCATTCCCACACAGATTAACTCTTTGCATGCTAGCGGCGAAACAGATTACCTATGCAAACAGTTTGGATCCAGATGAGACACCGCATAATGCAGCGTCTCATAAGGATCCAAACTGTTTGTCATCTTGACCAAATTTTTGCCAAAAAAATGAGAGAAAGTTTGTTGTAAGAATTGAAGCAGACGAAAATTGTTGCAGACGAAAAATTACTTAGCGTGCAAAGAGTTAAGGTAATGAACAAAATATTTTACCTGCATCAGAGCAGTTGCATGTGTCAAAGTAGTCTCCAGTACAGTAGTGACCAGCTGGACAGCGTGTAGGTTCTGTGGAATTCTCTGGACAGTAGTATCCGGGCAGGCATGTGAGCTGAGTTTCTGAGTTGTTACAGTAATAGCCTGCAATGTATAAAGGAGAGTCATAAATAAAGGTGTACACAGCAGAATCCTTGTTCTATGTTTATTACAAATTTGAATACCTATTGAATATTCATGGACGAAATAGTTTAAATGAAATATGGAAGGTGGAGCATTGTACCCATTTTAGAAACCAAAGAAACAGATCTTTCAAATTCTATTAGCAAACAGAGCAAACCCTGATCAGATGGCTCCTATAGGAGCCATCTGATCTGGGTCTACTCTGTTTGCAAATGCATGACAAGAGCACCGCTGTGCAGCAAAATACGCCCGTCGGCAAAGTCAGTGATAAGCCAATTTAATAGGAAATTGAATCTGTTACAATGTGAAACTATCATTGGCAACTGCCTAGTAGAGCTATATATATAATATAGACCTGTTGTAACCAAATTAAATACTTAGCTTCATCACCATACAGGGAAGACAGCTATTGATTTTGTGACAAGTCCAATGACTTTTCCTGCAGTAACCCCCCTTTTCATACATAGATTTTTAAAAGAAAATAGAAAATACACTGAACGTTTCCAGGTGTATATATATATATGCATTCTGTGTCTAGTTATGAAGACAGGCGACTGTTTAAAGCAGCCATAACAGACAAAAAAAAACATAACAATTCCACTTAAATATATTAAAAAAAGGGGAGATAATTTAGTAGTGGGTGGGGCAATGTTGGTGATTATCGAACTTGACCAAGTCATTTTGACTATATACATGCTGACTAAGTTTGATGAGGATTGGATTTTATTTGTTTGAGTTAGAGAGCGGACAAAAAACGAATTTTGTTTAAAATTTGTTAAAAAGTTAATAAAAAAGGGGAGATAATTCAGAAGTGTGCAGGGCGATGATGCTGATTATCGAACTTAGCCGAGTCATTTTGGCCATATACATGCTGACCAAGTTTGAAAAGGATCCGATTCAATTTGTTCGAGTTAGAGAGCGGACAAGAGAATTTTGTTAAAAATTTATTAAAAAAGGGGAGATAATTCAGAAGTGTGCAGGGCGATGTTGCTGATTATCGAACTTAGCCGAGTCATTTTGGCCATATACATGCTGACCAAGTTTGAAAAGGATCCGATTCAATTTGTTCGAGTTAGAGAGCGGACAAACAAAAGTTCACGGACGGACGGACGGACGGACCACTTAAACGATATTTAGGGCCAGTTTACAAGGGGACATTAATAAAGGGCCTTTAAATTTCAAAATGGCCCAAAAGTACTGAACAGGCGACATTCAAGGGGCCATTTTGCCCTATGGACGTCCATAAATCCAAACCTGGACAGGTGTTTCTAAGGGCCAATTCTCTAATGTATTTTTTCCATACCCCCATGACCCCCTGATACCTTTAAGACGATAAAACAGGGGGCCACGGCCCCTTGTACCAAAATGGCTCCCTCCCATCCACTGGGCGTCATTTTAGGCCCCTAGTTACCGGACAATCGCACGGACGGACAGACAGACGGACGGACGGACGGACGGACAACGCCACGACATAATACGTCCCGTCTGAAGACGGGCGTATAAAAAGGTGTTTATATGAGGGAAAGGTTTAACTCTTTACTCCATGAATATTCCTGCAAGAAGTAATCACATCAGGAATATTATTTAGATTAATTGTTTTAACAGCACATGGACACAGGAGTTTTTGGCCACGGCAGAAAATGTAGAAATATATTTATATTATATCACAAGCAAACAGAGCAGACCTTGATCAGACGGCTCCTATAGGAGCCGTCTGATCTAGGTCTACTCTGTTTGTAAAGGTGTAGAAAGGCATGTTTATGGAGTAAAGGGTTAAATGGCCATCAAAATGAGGTCTAATTCAGAGTCTGTAAGGCAGGTGGTAGCTTAATGCAGGTCAAAAGTCATACTGAAAACTCCTATAAGTAGTGTAACCCAGTTCTATGTTTATTGTTTACCCTTCGCTTGCTATTTACGTCAATATACAGTATAACCTTGGTTATCCGACATACCTTCGGACCGACTGAGACTGTCGGATGCATCGGTGTGTCGGTTGTTCAAAATCGGAAGAGAAATATACAACGACGATAAACATTGACTGTTGATATTTATTTACATTCGGCATGAAACCCGTTAGAATCAAATGTTAACATTCTGCACGCTACGTAAATGTCGTAGGAAAAATGAGTGCAGCAATTCTGAAAGTTTATGAAAATAAATGCACACTGGAACTCTGTTATACCGAGGACCGTTTTACTGAGGTATCCGGTGGTCTGTGTCGCCGATTTTTTTTGTAAATACCTTATAATATGATTGAATATCGCAATGAAACATACGCTATATTTCACCCCAAACCCTATATTCCAACCCCATTAGACGGCCAGCAGACAGCCTGGCGGCCCGATTGAAAAGTGTGAAAACCCAATACACACTTTCAGAAGACTCGACTGTCAAAATGGAGGCTGAGCATCGTAACTTTCCGACATTACGGAAATCGTCGATCGAAATATCGTGACCGCTTCGGAAACTTCCGTTATGTTGGGAAAGTGCATAGATTGGCCGCGTCGGTGTATTTCGTTATGTCGGAAGTGAACGAAATAAACCAAGCGTTGATATTGGCCTAAGGGGAAGATTATAATCGATGGCCTGATAATCCTTTCAACTCTTTTACCTGTTAAATGTGCCAATATGGGGTGTTGAGAAGTTTGTGTGCACGTTACTTTAATTGCATGGCGTCGGGTGTTTATGAAAAACAAACATCATTAGAAATCTAAACCCTGACTCAGAGCGGGGTTGGAGGTTATATGCTAATGTAGAAAAGGGTGTGTACTCTTTGACCAATCTAAATTTAAAACCCCAATAAATCACACGCGACATCACATGTGACCTTTCATTTTCTGGAAACGGTGACCTTTCATTTTTTGAAAACAGCGAGAGGCATATTTATTGTTTTAACACAGCGAATTTTAATCGGATTAGGGGTTTGTGACAGGCCAAGAGGCAATTAACATTTTTCTCCCATACGCAAAATTTGACATCCTATCAACAAGTCAGTTTCGCTCGAAATTTCTTTATTTTAGGATGAGGGGGTTTATGTAAGTTTATGTAAGTACCCAGATAAATATCAGTGTGTCTAACAATTTGGATCCAGATGAGACGCCGAGCAATTCTGCATCTCATCTGTATGCAAATTGTTTTCATCAGTTAGATCTGGCAGAACAAGTAAAGTACATTTTATTTCAGATCGAGTTTACACCTAACGTTATTCAAACAACTATACATGTTTTCTATTACATGGATTAAGTGTGTGATCACAACGATAATAACCTGTAATTATAGATTTAGCCTGTACCCAAAATGTCGCGGAAGCGATAATTGCTCAGTTATAGGTGGTCCCAATTCAATACAACCGTCAACGTCGGATACGCAGGTGTGAAAAATGCCGCAATTATCACATTGGGACTTCCAAACAGTGTCGGATAACGGTTACGCGAGGATCCGTAAAACCAAGGTTTTAATTACATAGAACAAAGAAGGAAATGTTTGGGACCAAACATTGCTGTCGGATAGATTAGTTTGTCGGATGCAATAGGTTTCGGATAACCAAGGTTATACTGTACCTACCTGTAAATAGTGAAGACCCAGATGAGACAGGAGCTGTCTCATCAGGGTCTGCACTATTTACAAGTTGATTGCGCAATCAATGCACTCCAGAGCAGTGACTGCACAGTGATATACTTGTGTACATTGAAGATAATTATACAACAGGGCATGGATAAAGAAGGAGAAATGTATTTTAAAATTCAGCAAGCGAAGGGCTAATTTTGATATCCGAGTACCTGAATATTCATGGACAACATAGTTATAATGAAATATGGAAGGTGGAACATTGTTATATTTTAGAAAGAAAAGAACTGGGTCTACGGTACTCTTTTTGCATATGCGTGAAAAGGCGTTTATATGAGGGAAATTGTTACAACTCCTATGTTCAATAAATTTATGGCCGCTTGGACAGTTTCTACTGAAATTCTCCTTTCTCCACCAAACCAATTTTGTTACCACTCTTAGTCCTTTACTCCATAAATACACCTTTTTATGTCTTTCCAAACAGAGTGGATCCAGATCTGATGGTTCTTAAGATAGCCATCTGATCAGAGTCTGCTCTGTTTGCTTATGAAAAATATAGATGTTTTTTCCATGGCCAAAAATTCCTGTATCCATGAGCTATTAGAAAACTTAATCTAATCATTATTGATGTCATCATTCCTTACATAACTATTCATGGAGTAAAGGGTTAACCCTTTCCCTTTTCTATATACATGTAAGAAATAATGACATCATGATAATTTATTAGCTGAGTTTTCATAATCCCATATGTATATAGGAGTTTTGGTATTTACAGAAACCGAAGAGTAATATCTATTATAATTTCATAAGCAAAAAGAGCAGACCCCGATCAGACGGCTCTTATAGGAGCCGTCTGATCTCGGTCTTCTCTGTTTGAAAATTCGTGAAAAGGCGTTTATATGAGGGAAAGGGTTAAGCATCATCTCTAAGAGACAATTCTAAAGATTGGCCACAACATTTATGCTTCATCAAAACCAAATGTATAAAATACAGCTATAGTGTGTATTTAAATACAGTAAAATCTCGATTATTCGGAAAAAAAATTATAGAAGAATTTATTGAGACCCTTTTAGGCATGTGGCTGCTTAATGCATGTTGAAAGTTATGCAGAAAGCTTTCTGCATGACTTTCACCATGCATTAAGCTGCCACCTGTCTATCTCATAGGCTATTTATAGATCCAACTTCTTTTAATAAATCTTATGAAAAGGAGCATTTACTTGAGAAAAGGAAATCTTTACAATCATGTAGTTATGAACACATTATGATATATAGAGCATTTGCTCCTGTGGAGCAAATGCTCAATTTATCACAATGGTTTCAAAAAGTGACTTTTATAGAGGCGTAGAAAGGGGTATTTTATGGAGGAAAGGGTTAAAGATTGACCATATGTATTTTAGTGAATATTGAGATTTTACTGTATTAAAATCAGCATTTCTCCAACAATCCTCATGATGTTACCACACTGTAGAATGGTGTATTAGTTGAGTAAACGGCTAAGTGAGACGGAGAATAATTATTCTTTACCTGCTTTACACTGCCTCTGTATAGTGGCTCCCTCTGGACAATACTGGCCATCAGAACATGGTATGCCATCGTATGTCATGTTTTCATACGGACAATACTTCCCTCCCGGGCACAGGAAACAGTCATCCGAGCTGCCTGCAGCAATCACGTCCCTGCAAAAACAGAATTCCCACATTCAATTACAATGTACACAGAACAAAGAAATAACAAGAGCCGCGTGCAGCGCCAACTCTCGTCTGATTTGGTGCTTGTCCAGCTAATTTAAAAACTTTTGAAAAAATTAAAGGGCCATAACTCCAAAAAATTTGAAATCAATTTTAATAAAATAGAACAATATCTAAATTTCAACCAATCAGAGAGCACCATTCGGTTACCATGGCAATATTTAACAAGAGCTGTCCGCAGAAAACACACTCCACTTTTTTTAGTGTTGGATAGTCAGTGTCCGACAAATTTATTTTTTTGTTGGTAGCCCACTGGGCTACCAGATTTTTTTTGTACTAGCCCAGTGACTACCAGAAAAAAAAATCTAGTAGCCCAGAGATTTTTTATTCACTTTCCAGATGGTAAGACCTTGCACCCGTGTTTGGTGTATGTACTCATTCAGACCTAATATCCCATATTTTATAATGACAACACAATCAGAAAACTAGATCTATATTACATTTTTCTTATATTTTATTATTTTATTTAAATTGCCATTCTTCCGCTTGTTTTAACAGCTAGGGGTGCTAGCTATGACAAATTTTGAAACAACTCTGACAAAATGTGTTCCATCAGATGATGAATTTGCACTTTCAGACTGTGAATATATGTTATACTAACAATTCCACTAGATGTTGAAATGAGTAAATAAACACAAATTTTAAATGGCAATTTATTACTATTTTGTCTAATACTCATTATTTGTTATTACCTTTGTCATTAATTAAATAAAATTTCGTACTGACAGGTCTGGTCAAAAAATCTACTTTCATCATTCTAAGTACATGTAAATTGTAATGCAGAATTAAATTTAAATAATTGAATTCAGAACATTGATTTTAGGTCCTTTGCACTTGTTTTAACCTTTCAGTGTGTGGCAGATGTTAATAAGACATTTTCAAATACAAATGTAGTGTAGCCCTTTTATCTGCGCACCGGTATGCACTGTAAGCCATACAAGAAGATATTGTGGAAGTCATCCTTTTTACCCGATAGAAAATCGGGTCTAAATAGATCGAGGTTTCATTCTTGTTTTACCCCTTATAACACAATCCTGTAACGTGAGTTAACAGAGCCAAACATCGTCAATCTTGAAGAAATAATGACGAGGTAGAAAAAATCAAGTTTTTCAAATTGAGTAGCGAGAGAAAATTTAAAGATTTTCGCCGAGATTCGATCCGCGAAAACCCATTATTTTTTGGTTTTGTTAATGATATGAGCGACCGGAAGTTAATTACATAAGCGAGTTTGGTTCCAAATCTCGCACCATTGAAGCGGTAATTGATCCAATTTATTAGTCTGAAACTGTCACACACGATGGGCGGAGCTTAAATCTAGATTACGTGTGGAATATTCTTGCTCTGTGGGATTCGGAGATTAAGCATTTCTATGAAAAAGTGTCAGTCATGCATCACTTGGGCGGAGATTTAAATGACTTGATAGCCAATACATGGCCAGCGTCAGTGGTTGACACGCTCTATGGGTTAACAACAGGACACGCGTCAGAAAACACACTCCATGTATGTATACCGACCCTAACTCTGGGAAATTAACATGTCATCATTAATTGCCCTACGTTCTAGATTATCTGTTATAGCCGGGCCATTGATCTTTGCTTTTACTCTTAGCCCGGCGGGCATGTTTTGAAATTCTTTGATAGCCCGACACGATTTTCTGGTAGCCCACGGGCTCCGGGCAATGGATTTGTCGGACACTGGATAGTGTAGTGGAAGCCATAACTATTTGTGTCATTTATAATAATTTTTTTGTCAATAGACTTGACATATATGGGGGAATAAGAGGGCCCTAACAGCATTGGATTGCTCAAACGGTCAAATTGGGTCAAAAGGTAATGTTGTGTTTAGTAAACATGCATACCAAATTTGAAGCAAATATTTTGGATAGTTTCTGAGACAATGACCTTAACCCTTCGCTTGCTGTTCACGTCAATATACCTACCTGTAAATAGTGAAGACCCAGATGAGACAGCTCCTGTAGGAGCTGTCTCATCAGGGTCTGCACTGTTTACAAATTAATTGTGCAACCAGTGCACTCCACAGCAGTGATTGTACAGAGAAATAACTGTAGACAGTGAAGATATATGTAATTATACAACAGGGCATGGGTAAAGAAGGAGAAATGTATTTTAAAATTAAGCAAGAGAAGGGTTAAAATAAAACTTAAACAACAATGAAAATTCTAAGTCCAAAAAGGGAAATGACAAAATTAATTTTAGGGTTACCTACCCTTATGAATGGGTTCCCCTTGTGATAGTAAACATATATACCAAATTTGAACCAAATAACTTTGACAGTTTTGAGACATGGACCTTAACATAAAACTTAACCATGAAAACATGCATAACAAATTTTAACTAAGTATCTCTGACGGTTTCTGAGAAATGGAACAAAAAGGTTACCCAATGCTGACGCCTACAAGAAGGTCATTACAAAAGCTCCACTTTTTGAAAAAGTGGAGCTAAAAAACCAAAAGTTGAATGCACATCTGCACATAACCAGCAACGTGCATGTGAAGTTTCATTAGGATGAGACAAATACTTACGAAGAAATGTGTCAGACAAGTTCACAGTGGGAGGAAGAAGAACAAGAATAGGAAGAAATAATAATAATAATAATATGTGCCCCAACTTCGTTTAGGGGACATAATAAATTTTAAATGAGGGAAAATTTGGTTGAAATCTGTATGTGGAATAGGTAGAGATGTCAAATAAAGAAATTATTCAGTAACCCTTCGCTTGCTGCATTTTAAAATACATTTCTCCTTCTTTACCCATGCCCTGTTGTATAATTACACATATCTTCACTGTGTACAAGTATTTCGCTATGCAATCACTGCTGTGGAGTGTACTGGAGTGCAATCAACTTGTAAATAGTGTAGACCCTGATGAGACAGCTCCTGCAGGAGCTGTCTCATCTGGGTCTTCACTATTTACAGGTAGGTATATTGACGTGAATAGCAAGCGAAGGGTTAAAATCGATTTTTAGCTCCTGTGACCTGCTAATGCAATAGACCAGAAAGATTTTTTAAACTTTCATGTTGGGTCACCTGCAAATCATTCCAGTAAAATTTGATGAAATCCAGTCAGTTATTTAGGAGATGTTTAACTCTTTGCACGCTAGCGACGAACCTGTGATTACCCATGCAAACAGTTTGGATTCAGATGAGACGCCGCATAATGCGGCGTCTCATCAGAATCCAAACTGTTTGTCATCTTGACCATATTTTTGCAAAGAAATGATAGAAAGTTTATTTTAAGAATTGAAGCTGACAACAATTGTTGCAGACGATAAATAACTTAGCGTGCAAAGAGTTAAAGAATTTGATGACGAAGCACAATGCCTGATGGACAGCACATGGCTGATGATGACAGAAGACAGACACAGGGCAATCCCAAAAACTCACTTTGGCACTTTGAGCCTGTATCTGACTTAGCAGGTAAAGAAATAAACTTCTTTTGAGAGGCCATTTTTAGAGATTGTACTAAGTACAGTAAAAATTTAATGTGATAGAATAAATGTTGTAAGGCAGGTGACTAGTTAATGCAAGGTAAGAATCATGCAGAAAGCTCCTTTTTTGGTTTCTTCATGACTTTCACACTGCATTAAGCTTCAACTTGTCTTAACCCTTTCCCTCATACAAACATGTTTTCACACATTTTCAAACAGAGTAGACCCAGATCGGACGGCTCCTAGAGGAGCCGTCTGATCAGGGTCTGCTCTGTTTGCTAATAGAATTTGATAGATCTGTTTCTTTACTTTCTAAAATGTCTACAATGTTCCACCTTCCATATTTCTTTATAACTATTTTGTTAATGAATATTCCGTAGGTATAGAAATTGTAATAAACATAGAACAGGGAAAGGGTTAAAGACCAGAAATGATACTAAATTCAAGGTCTAGTTTCCAGAGAGTTTTTACTGTACCTGTATGTTCCAGCAGGGCAAGACTCTGGAGTTGTAGTTCCATTGACACAGAAATATCCAAGAGGACATGGGTTGATGGTGTAATTTGCCATGGCTTCTTCATCACAGTAGTAACCTGCTGGACAAGGTAAGCAGGCTGATAGATCAACCTGTTCCTGTTGATCGTTATAAGTGCCATTGGGGCATTTCTGTTTGTCCATACTATTGCCAGGACAGTAATAGCCTGCCCAGCATGGCTCAGACAAGGTAGAGTTTGCGGGACAGATTCGCCCACTCTGGCATGGCTGACAGTCTGTCACCTGAGTAGCACCTTCCCTAGCTATGAACTCGTTTGCCGGACACACCAGTGGGTTGGTGGTTCCAGCGGGACAGTAGTAGCCATAAGTACAAAGAGCACCATTGGGTGAATAGGAATTGTCTGGGTCAGCAACTCCAATGCCAGAATTACAAATATGCCCAGCTGCACAATCACCAGCAATCTGGCCTGCGGTACAGTATTTACCTGAAAGAAATATAAAAGTTACTCTGAGTGTTTGGCCAGACAAACTTAACCCATTCCCTTATGGGCTTTTTTTAGATCCAACCTCTTTGAATCAATCTACCGAAAAGGAGCATTAACTAGAGAAAAGGAAAGTTTTAGAATTTTGTAGTTTTGAAACCAATGTAATAAGGGGTGTTTATTACAATCAGGGCGTTAACCCATTCCCTCATATTGACGACTTTTTCACGACTCTCTAAAAGTCACTTTGTGAAACCATTGTGATAAATAGAGCAAATGCTCTATTTATCACAATGGTTTCAAACTACAAATTCTAAAATTTTCCTTTTCTCTAGTCAATGCTCATTTTCTGTAGATTTATTCAAAGAGGTTGGATCTAAAAATAGCCTATGAGGTAATGGGTTCACAGTATGAAGGTGACATCAAGATCATATGCCAAAAATCTAAATTCTGATCAGAATCCACAGTTCTTTCAGCCATTACTTTCTCGGCAAGATATCACATGGTAATATGTTAACCCTTTCCCTAATATAAACATTGTTTCACACATTTGCAAACAGAGTAGACTCCGGGCCTGCTTTGTTTGCTTCTGATTCTACAGTTTTTGTCAAAGAAAAAAATAGCTTGAAAATTTTATGTTATAAAAATTGAGCTAATAAATATTTGTGATGTCATTATTTCTTACATGAATACAGAACAGGAAAAGCGTAAAGCCTGTGCCGGTTCAAGCTGATGCAAATGTTCGGGGTCAGATTATGATGGAATTATATCCCTTTACTAACCTGCAGGACAAGCCAGACAGTCCGAGTCATTCTGTAGATTTGTTGTACTAGCTAGAGTGTACGTTCCATTTGGACAGTAAATAGGTGTTGCTGTTGCTGTAGGGCAATAGGAGTAGGCCGGGCAGTCTATTGGCACACTTGTATTCTGTAAACAGTAATACCCCATTGGACAATCTAAGCAGGCCATTTGGCCTGCTGAAGGCTGATATGTGCCTGGGTCACATGGTATGGGGTCGGCCGTTCCTTCTGTACAGTAGGATCCCTCAGGACACACGTATGCAGTGGGTTGGGAATTATCAATGTTTACATTGGATGGACAGTAGTATCTGGCTGAACAATTTCCTGCAGGTCCGATGGAAGCAAGCTGGTCACAGTACTTGCCACCTTCACATGGGTAGCAATCTGATAAGCCTGTACCTCCGGTCTCATTCCTCATAGTCCCCAGAGGGCAGTCAACAGCAGAAGTTGTACCTTAAAAGAGAAGTATAGAAAAAAGAATGATTAACCCGTTACTCCATATATACGCCTTTCTATGCCTTTGCAAACACTGTAGACCCAGATCAGATGGCTCCTATGGGAACCGTCTCATCTGCTAGACTGATCAGGGTCTGCTCTGTTTGCTTATTATATAACAAAGATATGATTCTATATAGTTTCTGCCATGGCTAAAAATTCCTGTGTTAATATGCTGTTATACAAATCAATCAAATTGATATTCATCACGTTATTATTTCTTACATGAAGATTCATGGAGGAAAGGGTTAATAAGAAATACAGTTTCTTACATATAATGTGGGAATCAATTGTACTGATCAGGCTTTGCACAGTCTTTCCTTTAATATCGAATATACTCTACATTTCACAGTAGACCTAGATCATAGTAGGAGCCGTCTAATAAGAGTCTACTTTGTTTCCTTGTTTTTGCCATAGCCAAGAATTTCTAGGATTTACCCTGAAAACTATAGGAGTCATCTGAGCAGGGTCTGCTCTGTTTGCTTTAGACATGATATAAATCTGATTCTACAATTTGTGTCAAAGTAAAAACAATCCTTCAAAAGTTTATAAAAATTCAGCTAATAAATATTTGGCTGTCATTATTTCTTGTATGAATATTGAAAAGGGAAAGGGTTGACCCTTTGCTTCATGAACAGGACTATTTATTAGCTAAATCTTTATAATGACACAAGTACACATGCAGTTTTGGTATTGGTTGACACTGTAGAGTCAGATCTATTACAGTTTCCTTGGCAAACTGAGCAGACATCTGGAATATTAATTAGATTAGTTACTATAATAGTTCATGGACACCTGAATGTTAACCCTTTCCCTCATATAAACGTGTTTTCACACATTTGCAAACAGAGTAGACTCAGATCAGATGGCTCCTAGAGGAGCCGTCTGATCAGGGTCTGCTCTGTTTGCTAACAGAATTTGATAGACCTGTTTCTTTGCCTTCTAAAATGTCTACAATGTTCCACCTTCCACATTTCTTTGTAACTATTTTGTAAATGAATATTCAATAGGTTTTGCAAATTGGAATAAACATGGGACAGGGAAAGGGTTAAGCAGTGACAGAAACTGCATAATCAGGTTTATATCAGATTATATCATCAGCAAAAAGATCAGACCCTGATCAGACGGCTCCTGTAGGAGCCGACTGATCTGGGTCAGCTCTGTCTGCAAAGGCATAGAAAGGCGTATTTATGGAGGAAAGGTTTAAGATGGATTTTTAACTGGCACATGAACACAGGAATTTTAGCCATAGCAGAAACTGTAGGATTACATCATGTGCATAATCCAATAAGCAAAACATGGCAGACCCTGATCAGATTGCTTCTATATACTCTCTTAGCAAAGGTTTAAAAATGAATAATTATGTAGTAAAGGGTTTATCACCTTAACTCGTTCCCTGATACAAATAGTTTTTCACACTTTTGCAAACAGAGTAGACCCAAATCAGATGGCTCCTGTAGGAGACATCTCATCAGGCAGTGATTAATTTAGGTCTGCGTCCTGGACGCATTAAAATAGCAAAAAATGCATCATTCTGAAGTGTAAGCGTCCTAAAGGACGCATTAAAATATGGTTGCATGTAGCCGTTGAAGTTAATTTCATGTAGTGAAACTACTAGAACACAGTTACGATATCGACATCCAGCTGTTGTAAGTATTTTACAACAATAATTTTGAATGGCTAGTATTCAGCAGGATGTTCGTAATGAGCCAATGAAAACGTTCCTTTTAAAATGGCAGGGCAGAAAGACCCCGGATAACTCAGTATGCTGCTACCGAAAATAGTCGCCAAGATCGACTCAAATCAAAGGATGTTAGGTCAGTTGTGTCCTAGTGACATGCCTTCAACGTCTGTGGATCAAAATAAGGATTCTGAATCTGATGTAATGGAGGAAAATAATGACTGTCAGCTTAAAGAGAAAAGCATTCTGACCAAAGTGGTTGGCAGCTTACTCCTAGTTGACTTCTGTTAAGGCAACAGATTTCAGATGACTTGATTTCATGTTTTGCTGCATATGCGACAAATATCAGGCCCAAAATAGCATGTAAATGTACACACTATCAAAAATATCATTTTGTTGCTTCGTGTCAGGTAAGTAGTCCACACATGTATACTCTGAATGGTGGTATCGATCTACTTTCGGTTTTAACAATATTCGGCATTCATGCTGTCTTAACCCTTTCCTTCATGTAAACATGTATTTACAAACAGAGTAGACCCAGATCAGGCTGCTCCTATAGAAGTTGTCAAATAAGGGTATGTTGTTTGATAGATCAGTTTCTTTAGTTTCTAAGATGTCAATAATATTCCACCTTCCATATTTCATTATACAAGTAACTACTTTTGCCATGAATATCTATTAGGTACTGATACTTGGTATAAACAGAACAGGGCAAGGTTAACAGCTCGTTGATGAGACTAGCCAGGAAACCTGGTTATACTTATTACTATAATGCAATAACTGTTCCAAAACTAGAATGTAACTGCAAAATTATGGTTTAACATCAGTTTTCTTTTAATTTCATGCTTCAGGACTCATCAATTTAGTTTGGGACTCATAGTTTTCCTGTGGGACTCATTGTTTTCAGATGTGTGAGTCCTGGGACTCATGGTTAAAATTTCTAGATTAATCACTGATCAGGGTCTGCACGGTTTGCTTATGAAATAGACCCGATTGTACAGTTGCATCCTGCGTACATATGCTATTATAAAGTAAATTTTAGTTGAATATTCATTATGTTATTATTTTTTACGTGAATATTAACCCTTCGCTTGCTGAATTTTAAAAATACATTTCCTAATTCTTTACCCATGCCCTGTTGTATAATTACATATATCTTCACTGTGTACAAATATTCCGCTGTGCAATCACTGCAATGGAGTGCACTGGTTGCACAATCAACTTGTAAATAGTGCAGACCCTGATGAGACAGCTCCTGCAGGAGCTGTCTCATCTGGGTCTTCACTATTTACAGATATGTATACTGACGTGAATAGCAAGCGAAGGGTTAATACACAGTTGGAAAAGGGAGATCAGCTATCTTAATATCTGAGGTCAATACAGTTTGAAAAAAATTATCAGTCTAAAGTTTTCTCTTACCTTCCTCACAGTGCTGGGCAATCGGGCACGGCCCATTTACACCATCATTTGGTGTTGGTGATGTTGCATTGCCAAGACACAGAAAGCCTGCTGAACAGTTGCCGGTGGAGTCAGACAAACCAGGCAGGTCGCAATACTTGCCTTGAGGACAAGGGAGACAACTTGTTGCAGAATCTGCAGACAGCATGGGGTTGTAAGTGCCTGAAATCATTGTACACATGTTGTTAGTAACATGGAATTAAATTGCATGTTTAGTACAAAGATTTTGTGACAAGTAACTCCTTCAGAGCCACAGACAAGGGTGCTTAATCAAATACAAAAATTGTCATTTCTCCATCGAACCCTATACTATGACCACTCTTTAGAATCGTTTCTTCGTGACAATTCTAAAGAGTGGTAACAGCATAGGGTTTGGTGGAGAAATAAAGGAGTTATTCTTGAAATTATTTTTATATCTGGAGCTCTGTTCTTGATTAACCCTTTCCCTGTTCTATATTTAGGCCAAATTTCAATACCTACTGAATATTCATTAGCAAAATAGCTATAAAGAAATATTGAAAATGGAACATTGTAGACATTTTAGAAAGCAAAGAAACAGATCTATCAAATTCTATAAGCAAACAGAGCAGACCCTGATCAGACCGCTTCTCTAGGAGCCATCTGATCTGGGTCTACTCTGTTTGCAAATGCGCGAAAACACGTTTATATGAGGGAAAGGGTTAAAATTATTCTAAGAAGTCAGAGAGATGAACTTTTGCAAAAAGTGCAGACACAGATCAAACAGCTCCTTCAGGAGCAGTTTGATCAGGGTCTACATTAGTTGCTATTGTGTCCGTCTGATTTAAAGTTAATGGTGCCATTCTGACTAATTCTGCTTAACCCTTACGTCATGAATATTCATGATAAGAAATGATGACATCATGAAAATTAATTAGATTAATTTTTAAAATGGCTTACCAACACTGGAGTGTTTGGCCAAAGTAGACAATATAGAATCAGATCTTTATTATTCCTTAGGCAAACAGACTAGTCCCTGATCACACAGCTCCTATAGGAGCCGTCTGATCTGGGTCTACTCTGTTTGCACATGTGTAAAAACACATTTATATGAGGGAAAGGGTTAAAATGCCTGTGGATCTAAAAAAAAAAACTAATTCGGGTAAATTCAACTGTGTTATTCAACAGAAAAAAATAGAATAGTCGCCATGAAGCTGACTAACATACCCATAAGCACATGTGTATTGACACACTAGCAAATCCTCCCAAGAGCATTGGAGTTTTGATTTATTCACTATATGTTATATGTAGTGAAATAAACAACAAAGGGTATAAATCTAGCCAAAATGGTTGCAGCAAAAATTCCTTCCTTCACACACATCTGCGTGTTGAGGTCGTTCCACTGTGAAAGTATAAACTAAATCCTCCTAATAAATGTATTATTAAGGAGTTGCGCACACAATATTTATTCATTATATTCTATATAATACAGCAACAATGGGCCATAAATCTACCAAATATGGTAAAGCAAATAGTCCTCCCTTCACAGACACTTGTACATGTCAAAATTAACCGTCTTAGAAAAGTTTCAAGCAAATCCTCCTAATAATCTTTGAGGAGATGCACACAACAGATTGTGCCTAGGGAATGAATGACAGGCTGATGGAGACTGACAAACACAGAGCTAAAGAAAAATGTGTATACCCAAATACTAAGATTGTTATTTCTCCACCGAACTCTACGTTGTGACCACTCTTTAGAACAATCTCTTTGAAACAGATATGTCCTGGTGACAACTTTTGATATTGATTAGTCAAGCAAACAGTCCAGACCATGGCCAGCAGAAGCCCTCTGGCCTGGGTCTACACTGTTTGCCCAATTCCCATATATGGGATCATGGGTACTTATGGGTTTATACAAGGGCTGTCACGGTTACTCGGTTAACCGTTGATGGTTCAGTTCGTTGTTCTAACTGGTTCAAAATTTCACTAACCATGAACCGCCTGTAATAATTTGGGAAAAGAAATTACGCTAAAAATATTATTTTATACTGTCATGTCATATCTGATTTTGTTTCCCTTCGACATGCTATGATTGAGAAAAGCACAGGTATCTTATTATTGGGGGCTGTAAACCATATCCATATCATCTTCTGTAAACCATTCTTATTTCATTTAACTAACATAGAGCTACATTATGCTTTTACATGCTAATTGGAATTTAAAAAAACAACTCATTATTTCTCAAACCTAACTGAAAGGTAACACAGTCTTCACTTGCCTAACGGTGGTTTATCATGTAAACTAGTCTACCAATAAACCAATGTTTGTTTGTTCTCAATTTTATCCAGTTTTCCTCATCTCTGTGTAATGTGTTCTATTAACTTTACAAGCATTACGGTAAAGTGGAAGGGTATTCAAACCTGCACTTTTAGTCAGTACACATTCATAATGTTGGTTGATAATTTTACAGTACACCAGTCTAGTGAAAGTTGAGACCCGAAAGGTAAACACGATTCTTACTTTCACTTTCATCATAATTCTACCAGAAATTAACTTTGAAATGAATAGTTATATGATTTCGGTCAACAAATGAAGCAAGCACGATGTCAATGGGTTTTTCAAGTCTTGTATCGGCCCAAATATGATTAAATTTCCAAATATACATTGTATAGCGTATCATGCTTTATTCTATACACAGTCTGAGATGGATGACAAACATGCCAGTTAACCGGTTACGGTTCGGTTCGCCGTTCCAATTAACCGGTTCAAGAATTGTCTAACTGTGACAGCCCTAGTTAATACATCATGGGTATATTATGTGAGCCTCCATTGCGATTTGAACTCACGACCTCCTCAATAGGAGGAAGGAAATTACACCACTGAGCTAATGAGTCCCACCTGCAGGACACGGTTCTCCATCATTTTCTGTTCCATTGAAGCAGTAGTAACCAGTAGGACAAGGTAAGGTTGCATTCATCGCCAGGTCTGGACATGATGTTCCCGCCTCACACTGTATGCAAACAGCTGTAAAATAAAACAATATACAGCTGAACTTCGATATCTCGAACTTCAAGGGATCATACAAACTAGTTCGAGATAACAGAATTTCGAGTTATCTGATTTTTGATTTGGACAATTCCTTAAGTTCACAGCTTAATGCAGGTCTAAAGTAATGCTGAAAGCTCTTGTAGGAGCTTTCAGCATTACTTTAGACTTGCATTAACCCTTTCCCTGTTCTGTGTTTATTACAAATTTCAATACCTACTGAATATTCATGGACAAAAAAGGTTATTATGAACTATGGAAGGTGGAACATTGTAGCCATTTTAGAAAGTAAAGACAGAACTTTGAAATTCTATTAGGAAACAGAGTAGACCCAGATCAGACCCAGAGGAGGAGCCGTCTGATCTGGTTCTACTCTGTTTGCAGATGCGTGAAAACACGTTTATATAAGGGAAAGGGTTAAGCTGTCACATGCGTTCATGGAGTAAATAGTTAAGTAGTAGACAGAAAACAGACAGATAGACAGACAAACTGACAGATAGACAGACAGACAGACAGACGGACAGACAGGTAGTCTGAAAATACTTTCATCCGAACCAATTCCATTGTATAATCATGTCACTTTATTAACTGTTTACTTCAGGCATATTCATGTAAAAGACAATGACATGAAAATTAATTGATTTTTTACAATAGCACAATGAACGAGGAAATTTGTCAGCATGAAAGAAACTGTAGAGTCAGTTCGCTATTATTCCATATGCAAATAGAGCAGACCCTGATTTGATGACTCTTACAGGAGTCATATGACCTGGGATTAATCTGCTTATAAAGGTGTTAAAAAGCATATCTATAAAGTAACAGGGCTCAAGTTGGAACTCTCCATCAGGGAGTAGTTTAGTGGTATTGAGGGAGAAGTTTTGGTCCTGATTTTATATCTCCCTATATATTCTATATATTAAAACTTCTCCCTCAGTTCAAAATAGGGAGACGTCAGAAGGTTTAGGGAGACTTTTTCTCTCCAATCGCCCTCTTGCTTGAGCCCTGGAGTAAAGGGTTAAAATTCACTATCAAAAAGGAATTTATCAACTTGTACTTACAACTAGCTGTGGTTGGTGCATAGTATCCACGAGCGCATGGAGTTTCTATAATGTCTCCCTCATTACAGTAATACCCAGCAGGGCATGCATAACCTTTCACACCATCAGTTGGCTGTGATACATCTGAGCCAGTCAAACAGATGTAACCTGCGCTACACTTCAAGCTGAAACCTACAGGAGCAAAAGGGAAGTCATTTTATTACATATAAAAAGTTTATTACATATTAAAATTTTGATACATATTAAAGATTTAAATTAAAAAAACAAACCAAAATAGAAATATCACTAATGGTGATGGAATACCCCCACTCGGCTGCCATGATTGCAAATCAAACCAAATTTTTCTACCGTTTGTCCTAGTGACCTAGTTTTTGACCCCACATGACCCTTTTTCAAACTCGTCCAAGATTTTTATCAAAAACAATAATTGTGATAAAGTTTCATGAAGATTCGGCTACAATTGTGGGGTCATAAGGTTTCTCTACTATTTAATCAAGTTACCTAGTTTTTGACCCTACATGACCCACTTTCAAACTCGTACAATATTTTATAAAGACAATCAATCTGACCAGGTTTCATGAAGACTGGGCTCCAAATGTGACCTCAAGAGTGTTCACAAGTTTTCCTACTATCTGACCTAGTGACCTAGTTATTGACCCCATATGACCCACTGTCGAACTTGTCCGAGATTTTATCAAGACAGTATTTCTGACCAAGTTTCATGAAGATTGGATTAAAGTTATGACCACTCAGACAGACAGACCAACTGACCGATCAACACACTGACCCCTATATACCCCCTCTCAAACTTCATTTGAGAGGGGGTATAATAAACCATGATCACCCATTACAACTTGGCGGAATGTGATTGTGCTTTGATTGTGGTACAATATTCCTATACTAGATTTCTGCTCACTATAAAACAAATCCCAGCTAGTGAGCTGATGTGATTTTCATAATTCTGGCTACAATTATTGATAGGTGATAGGGTTACAATAAAACCTGTCCTAAGTGGCCATTCATTTATTGAACATAGGGGTCTTAAAAAGCAGGTGATCGAAAATGAAGGGCAAAAAAAATGCAGAAAGCTCCTGTAAGAGCATTCTGCATTACTTTTTACCTGAATTAAGCTACCACCTACCTTACAGACCCATAATTAGACATCTTTTTTATGGCTGCATAATTAAGACAGGTTCTACTGTATTACAAATGTGGTTATAATAATAAAAAACAATTGCATGCAATTCCCTCATTTGAATGTTGAAATATTGATAACCTATAAGCCTTACTGTTATCATCAACGATGATGTTTACTTCATGAACTGTATTATCCTCCCAATTTGACCTGAGACTCATGCATATTCCGTGTATTATCGTCGATAATCTTCGAATAAATTTCCGAAGGTATAAGAATGCGCTATCAGAATACAGTAAACCCCCTCTAATGCGATCAGCAAAAAGGGGCATAATTCACAGTGGCAAAGGCTGTAGGAGCTTTCTGCATAACTTTCGTCCTGCATTAAGCAACCACCTGCTTATAAAGACAGCCATGTTTATTCCTTAAGTGGTCGCATTAGAGGGGGTTTACTGTACAATCCTCAAGGAACATGATAATTACTGGCTTTTGGTTTGTTATGTTTTGTCACAGTATTATCCACAATCCCGATAAACAGGCCGAAATTTAATCAAGTCTCAGGTCAAATTGGGAAGATAATACAAGACATTGTTTATACAGTGAAACCTCTCTATAACGACCACTAAATTACATCAAGTATTTTGTGTTAAAGGCAGGTGGATGCTTAAAGCAAGGTGAAAGTAAAACAGAATGCTCCTATAGAAGCGTTCTGTTTTACTTTCACCTTGCTTTAAGCAACCACCTGCCCAAAATACCAACTATTTAACACAATTTAGTGGTCGTTATAGAGAGGTTTAACTGTATAAAAAAGAAATGACTACTGCTAAATTTTGCAGATTTAATGAAAGAATAATATCTGAAAATTAATCAGATCAAAGAGCACTCAGTCATTAATCCTTTACTCCATGAATATTCATATAAGAAATCATAATATCATGAATATAAGTTTAAGTGTAAAAACACAGTGGACACAGACATTTTGGGGCATGGCAAAAACTGAAGAAAAATAAAAATCATAAGCAAACAGAGCAGACCCTGATCAGACTGCTCCTATAGGAGTCATCTGATCTTGGTCTATTCTATTTGCACAGGCATAGGAAAGCATATTTATGGAGCAAAGGCTCTATTAAGTGCACTTCCAGTCAAGCAGCAACAGCTAATTTTGGATAGAGTAAAACCTCTGCAGCTACCATTAAAATTGTTGGAACTTAGACTTCCATCCTGCTTTAACCCTTTCCCTTATACAAACATGTTTTCTAGCATTTGTAAACAGAGTAGACCCAGATCAGATGGCTGCTAGAGGAGCCGTCTGAGCAGGGTCTGCTCTGTTTGCTAATAAAATTTGATTGATAGGTTTCTTTACTTTGTAAAATGTTTACAATGTTTTACCTTCCTTATTTCTTCATAACTATTTTGTTATTGAAATTTGGCCTAAATACAGAACAGGGAAATGGTTAAATTAAGCAAACATCTGTTTCAAAAGCACCTAATTTAAATGGTAGCTATCATCAGGTTCTACAGTACTTCTCTTATAACCATTGCAGTTAAACTGGAACATTAAAGATGATCTGTGTCACATATAGGTCATTGACAGCGAATTTATTTTCACTTTTTTCCTGCAATATCTGCATTACAAACATTAGTTTCAATCAAAACACAAGCTGTAAATAAATTGCAAACTGATCTAATATTCAAACCATTTTATTTCTTTGCCAAACTCTATCTTGCTGCTACTCATTAAAAAGAATTGCCCAAAACAAGTGATTCTAACGAGTAGCAGAAATATAGGGTTTGACAGAGAAATATATTACATTCAGACGTCCAGATAAGATGCATAAATTAACACATTTTCAAGAATAACTTCTTCCATCAAACCTTATGTTGTGACCACTCTTTAGAATCGTCTCGAAGAGACGATTCTAAAGAGTGGTCACAACATAAGGTTTGGTGGAGAAATGACGATTTTAGTATTTAAATATGCACCTTTATCTGTAGCTGTGTTACATTTCTTCACTTAACCTCATTAATTCAGTGGTAAAGCATCCAACCTTCATATAGCAGTACAGGCTCTTACATAACCACACATATTATTTGTAACACCTGGGTCAACCCTTTACCTCAAGAGACTTTTAGCATTTTTGCAAACAGAGCAGACCCAGATCAGATGGCTCCTGTAGGAGCCATCTGATCAGGGTCAGCTCTGCTTGCATTAGAAATATTATGAATCTGACTCTTCTACAGTTTCTATTCCTTTGTTCTTAATGCCATGGAAAATATTTTTACTAATAAATATTCATGCCGACATTATTTGTTACATAAGTATTCATGAGGAAAGGAGTTAACCCTTCTCTTGCTAAATTTTGAAATACATTTCTCCTTCTTTACTCATGCCCTGATGTATAATTACATAAATCTTCACTGTGTACAAGTATTGCGATGTGCAATAACTGCTGTGGAGTGCACTGGTTGCACAATCAACTTGTAAATAGTGGAGACCCTGATGAGACAGCTCCTGCAGGAGCTGTCTCATCTGGGTCTTCACTATTTACATGTAGGTATATTGACGCAAATAGCAAGCGAAGGGTTAATAAAGGCATTTTTTTTTCTGCAATTCCAAAAGCACATATCACATCAATGTTACATACCCAACCAATGCATTTATGTTTAATTGCATAATGAATATTCATTATACACATCATATGATTAGGATTATATTCAATGTCCATGCATATTCATTAGTGACTCTAAACAGACATATATACTTACTCAGTGTAACCCCTCCTACATTCATTAAATATATTTTAAAAAACAAAATAACAATTTTTTACATTTCATTTGTGAAAATCTATGCCAAGCAGTTGAATGACCTAAAAGTTTGTCCTTTGACCTTGAAAAGTGATACTGACCTTGATGTGTCTTACCAGAGTAATATACATGCCAAATGTGAAGTCTCTATCATTCTCTAACAGCTCAAAGGTTATGACCAAAGCTTAGAAATTTAATCTTGAAGATTGACCTTGATTTAGAAGATTGACCTCTATTCAAAAGATTCAGCTTGGAAAGGTTCCATTCAAAAGGTGCAGATATAGAGAATATTTGGTTCCTAGCTTTGAATGAGAAATGTTATCTGGCAAGGCGGATGAATATATCAGGTGAGCCGAAGGCGAACCTGATATATTCAGAAGCCGAGCCAGATAGCATTTCTCATTCAAAGCTAGGAACCAAATATTCTATTTATCCTTGTCACGACAGCAAAATATAAAATTATTTTATTTTGTACCGAATGTACCACAAAATGCACCGCAAAGTATACCCGACTCTACTGGCTCTAGACTGTTGATGACGTCACTATAAAGGCGTTATTACGTCACTGGAATTCCACTGAAAAAATGCTCAAAACAAAACCGTTGCCCCGGTTGGTTATGTGAGAAAAAGAACCTGTCACTTGATGTTTGAGACAAGCTGATCTAAACCTCGTCTAGAATAGAAAAGTCAAGGCTAGCTTAATAACATTTCAATTCTAGACTCGGTTGAGATAGACGCCGATAGAATTAAAATAGAACTGACTATAGAATACAGGATCTAGACGATTTATGATTCTTGATGTGGATTTATCTAAACACGGTAATTTCGCGACAGACAACTAGATCTAGTCTAGATCTAGATCTACTAGGTCTAAGAATATAAGTTTGAGAGAATGAAGTGAAAGAATTATTTAGTTTAACGGGTATCGATTGAAATCAATTCGCTTTGTTAAACTTTTTTTATTCAGTAGATCTAGATCTAGATCTACTAGGTAGACGTAAATTTGTGTATTCAAGAAATAAGTCTCGGTAAAAAACTTTTTTTAAAAAAAAAGTAGTTTCGGCTACAGGTCATGTGACCAACTGACATATTAACATCGGTCATGTGACCTACTGACATAATAACAAAAAGTTTATCAGGCACCTTGTTATCCGTCAGGAAAATAGGCACGTGACAGGATAAATGAGTATCATGCCAAGTATGAAGTATCTATCTGTAAGTTATAGCCACTGCTATGAAGTTTAGGACAAACTGATAGGCCAAAAAACAAAATGACCTTAAATCAAGATCTAGCAGTCATAAAAATGAATATAAATGCATTGCATCACCTCAATGCATAAAAAGCAGTTCTAATATATAGTACATAATCTTAATTTTACACAATCTGATAACTCTGAAATAAAATTAAAGATGAAGAAAATATTCCAAAATAGGGAATTTATATACATGTAATACATAAATACTTGAACTGCTCTGATCTAATATTTCGACCACTAAGGGATAATCTTTGAAAAAGGCCCTTAGTGGTCGAAATATTAGATCAGAGCAGTTCAAGTATTTATGTAAAATTAAAGAAGCAAAAGAACAGTAAAACCCTCTTTATAGGGACCAAAAATGAGGTTTAATTCTAGTCTCATTTACTCCATGAATATTCATGTAAGACATAATGGCCACATGAATATTAGCCCTTCGCTTGCTGAATTTTAAAATACATTTCTCCTTCTTTACCCATGCTCTGTTGTATAATTACATATATCTTCACTGTGTACAAGTATTTCGCTGTGCAATCACTGCTGTGGAGTGCACTGGTTGCACAATCAACTTGGAAATAGTGCAGACCCTGATGAGACAGCTCCTGCAGGAGCTGTCTCATCTGGGTCTTCACTATTTACAGGTAGGTATATTGACGTGAATGGCAAGCGAAGGGTTAATTAGATGAAGTTTTACAATGACACAAGCAGAAAGCTCCTCTAGGAATGAAGGATTTGTCTTTGTAGGCAGGTGGCTGCTTAATGCAGGGTGAAAGTCATGCAGAAAGAGGAGCTTTCTGCATGACTTTCACTGTGCATTAGGCTCCAACCAGTGTTAAAGATAAATAACGGTACCTATTTGAGTGTTTGTAGCATGGAGTTTTTACTGTATATAATTTCATAGGCAAACGGCAAACCAAGATCATATGGCTCTTATGGGAGCCATCTGATCTGGGTCTACTCTATTTGCGAAGGCATTCAAAGGCCTACTTATCCAATTCCTTCATAGGCTATTTTTGGATCCAAGCTCTGAATAAATCTACCAAAAAGGAGCATTTACTAGAGAAAAGAAAATAATTAGAATTGTGTGGTTTTGAAACCATTGTGATAATTAGAGCACTTGCTCCTATGGAGAAAATGCTCTTTTTATCACAGTGGTTTCACAAAGAGACTTTTACAGAGATGTCAAAAGGTGTCAATATGAGGGAATTGGTTATGGAGTAAAGGGGATAACTCAAGTGGTCACTTTAAGGGGGGGGGGGGGGGGGGCAAGAAAGCTTCCATAAAAGAGCTGTCTATATTGATTTGATTTTACATTAACCCTTTCCCTATTGAATATTCATGTAAGAAATTATGACACCACAAATACTGATTAGCCAAGTTTTCATAATGGCATATATATACACTGCATTTTTTGGTATTTGTAGAAATTGTAGAATCAGATCTTTAATATACCATAAGCAGACAGAGCAGGCCCTGATCTCGTGGAGCCATCTGGGTCCATGCTTATAAAGCTTTTAGTTGAGTCTGAGTTTCGTTCTCATACTTTTGATTGGTCGGATTTGAGTTCTCAAGCTTTTGATTGGTCAGATTTGAGCCAAAGGCTCAAATCTGACCAATCAAAAACTTGAGAACGAACTCAGACTCAGCTAAAAGTTTTATAAGCATGAACCCTGATTTGGGTCGACTCTGTTTGCAAAGGCATGGAAAGGTGTATTTACATCAGGGAAAGGGTTATGCAACCACCTGCATCTAAAGATACTCATGTTCGCTAAGTAGCCACTTTAGAGAGGTTTTACTGTACACATTGACATACAAACCATTTTGTGAACTTGCGGCTGTGCAGTAGTTTCCGGGCTTGCAGGGCTCACAGTCTGTCAGGTTGGCATTGCCTTCACCTACTGCTATGGTACCCGAGGGGCATGGCGTAGCAGAGTAACTTCCTTCTGGACAGTAGTTACCAATTGGACAAACAGCGTTTGAAGGATTTCCTTCTGTAGTGCTGCCATTACAATAATAGCTGGAAAAAAAGGAGAATAAAGTTAACCCTTCACTTAATGAATATTCATAAAAGAATACTAATTAAATGATTTTTTACAATGGCATTATGAACACAGAATTATTTTTTTTTTGAAACTGTAAAATCAGATCTATATCATTTAACCCTTTCCTCCATAAATACGCCTCTGTAAAAGTCAATTAATGAAACCATTGTGATAAACAGAGCATTTGCTCCTATAGGAGCAAATGCTCTATTTATCACAATGGTTTCAAACTACAAAATTCTAAAGTTTTACCTTTCTCTAGTAAATGCTCCTTTTGGGTAGATTCGTTCAAAGAGGTGGGTCTAAAAATAGCCTATGGAGGAATGGGTTAACAAGAGATGTTTGTAAAACATGTATACCCCGACCCCCTGACCTTTGATCTAGTGACCTCAACTATAGAGGTCATCCAGTGGTCATGACTAATCACCACAGCAACTTTGAAGATCCTAAGCCAAACCACTGATCATTTATTGATCTGAAAACATTTCACAAGTTAAGGTCATGGTGACCTTGACCTTTGACCTAGTGACCTCAACAACTATAGGGGTCATCTACCAACTACTACAGCAAGTTTGAAGATCCCGAACCAAACCATTGAGAAGTTATTAATTGGAAAGCATTTCATCAGTTACAGTCATGATGACCTTGACCTTTGACCTAGTGACCTCAAAATCAATAGGGGTCATCTAGTTGTCATGACCAACCACCACAGCAAGATCCTAAGCCAAACCCTTGAGCAGTTATTGATTGGAAACCATTTCACCAGTTAAGGTCATGGTGACCTTGACCTTTGACCTAGTGACCTAAAAAATAAGAGGGCTCATCTAGTTGTCATGACCAACCACCTAAGCAAATTTGAAGATCCTAAGCCAAACCATGAGCAGTTATTGATCAGAAACCATTTTACAAGTTTAGGTCATGGTGACCTTTACCTTTGACCTAGTGACCTCAAAAACGATAGGGGTCATCCAGTGGTCATGACCAACTACCGCAGCAAGTTTGAAGATTCTAAGCCAAACCCTTGAGCAGTTATTGATCGGAAACCATTTAACCAGTTAAGAGCATGCTGACCTTGACCTTTAACCTAGTGACCTCAAAATCAATAGGGGTCATCTAGTGGTCATTACCAACCACCACAGCAAATTTGAAGATCCTAAGCCAAACCCTAGAGCAGTTATTGATCGCTAACCATTTCACCAGTTAAGGTCATGGTGACCTTGACCTTTGACCTAGTGACCTAAAAACAATAGGGGTCATCCAGTGGTCATGACCAACTTCCACAGCAAGTTTGAAGATTCTAAGCTAAACCCTTGAGCAGTTATTGATCGGAAACCATTTAACCAGTTAAGGTCGTGGTGACCTTGACCTTTGACCTAGTGACCTAAAAAACAATAGGGGTCATCCAGTGATCATGACCAACTACCACAGCAAGTTTGAAGATTCTAAGCTAAACCCTTGAGCAGTTATTGATCGGAAACCATTTAACCAGTTAAGGTCATGGTGACCTTGACCTTTGACCTAGTGACCTCAAAATCAATAGGGGTCATCCAGTGGTCATGACCAACTACCACAGCAAGATCCTAAGCCAAACCCTTGAGCAGTTATTGATCAGAAACTATTTCACCATTTTAGGTCATGGTGACCTTGACCTTTGACCTAGTGACCTCAAAAACAATAGGGGTCATCTACTTGTCATGACCAACCACCACAGCAAGTTTGAAGATTCTAGGCCAAGGCGTTTATTAGTTATCGTTCGGAAACCATCGATCTACCGACCGACCGACATGTGCAAAGCAATATACCCCCATTTTTTCAAAAGGGGGGTATAATAAGCAAAGAGAATAGACACTGACCAGACGGCTCCTAGAGGAACTGTCTGATCTGGGTCTTCCCTGTTTGGAGAGGCAACAAAAGGCATATTTATGGAGAAAAAGTTTAAACCTAACAGGGTCATTTAACCTTTTACCTGTAAATGAATATTCATGTAAGAGATAATGACATCATGAATATTAATTAAATTATTTGTTATAATAGCACACATAGACAAACAATGGTTGGACCATGGCAGTAACTGTAGAATCATATCTATATTATTTCAAAATCAAATCTATGATATTCAATAACCAAACACAGTGGGGAGCATAACAAACAGAAAAGACCCAGATGAGACAGTCTGATCTGGCTGTACTCTATTTACAAAGGGCATCAAGACTGTCTCTATCAAGTAAAGGTGTAAATCATTAACCCTTTCCTCAATAGGCTATTTTTAGACCCAACCTCTTTGAATGAATCTACCAAAAAGGAGCATTTACTAGAGAAAAGGAAACTTATAATTGTTCAGTATAGAAACCATTGTGATAAATATTTATCACAATGGTTTCAAGAAGTGACTACTACAGAGGCGTAGAATGGTGTATTTATGGAGGAAAGGGTTAAACTGGTCTTACCCTGGGAGACAGAGTCCTTCAGGATCTATTTATAGACCCAACCACTTTGAATGAATCAACCAAAAAGGAGCATTTACTAGAGAAAAGGAAACTGTTAAATTGTTTAGTATAGAAACCATTGCGCTCCTATGGAGCAAATGCTCTATTTATCACATTGGTTTTCAAGAAATGACTATAACAGAGGCGCAGACAGCTGTATTTATGGAGAAAAAGTTTTAATCTTCTATACGTGCTTATAAACTTTTTTAGTTGAGTCTGAGTTCGTTCTCAAGTTTTTGATCAAAAGCTTGAGAACAAACTCAGCCTCAACTAAATGTAAAAGCTTTATAAGCATGGACCATGGTCTTACCCTGGGAAACAGAGTCCTTCAGGATCCGGGAGCCCTGTATTCTGACAGTAGTAACCAGGTGGACATGCCTGACATTCTGAAGATGCTACTAGCAAGGTACGGTTATTGTAGGTACCAGTTGGGCACGGAAACTCATTGTTACGGGTGACGTTGCCCGGGCAGTAGTACCCTGCGATGCATTCGTAGTTGCTAAGGTTACCGATGGCGCCATTGGAATTATCACAGAAATATCCTAAAATGAGAAAAAAATGCCTTCATTACTCTCCAAGATCATATGGAAAAAATCAGCGAACATTTTAAGCCTTACAATGCTGAGTTTTCAAATGGACTATTCCCAAGTTCAAACAAATCAAGCTTATGGTGAATATTTAGGGATTTTTCTAAAACAAAGTGCAACATAACAAACAGTGCAGATCCTGATAATAGGACTCTTAGAGTTCATCTGGGTCTACACTGTTTGCAAAGGTCATTAGCGACTCATATCCCACACTGTAAGGGTTAAATTTGTTATCAATCCAATCAAGATATGTAACTTTTTGTCTTATCAGTATCGAAACTAACTGCATGCTTTGTATGTCATAATTATACCTAAATAACCCTAAGTATTCAGACAGATACATTTAGAAAAACAGTGCAGACCCCAATCAAATGACTCCTGAATGCACACTGTACTGGGACACACTTCATTAATGTCCTTTGCAAACATTGAAGACCTGGATGAGAGAGCTTCTGTAGAAGTCCTCTAATCAGGATCTGCACTGTATCTTCTTAAAAATATCAATGAATATTCGCAGTAAGTATGACCTTTTTGAAACTTGCCGAGTTGTCCATTTGAAAATGGATTAACCTTTTCCCTGTTGCAAAAATAATGACAACATTTACGAGGGCTTGGTGCAAAACTATTCTAACTCCTTCACAAACCACTCTATACAATTCCATATAGGAGACCATATAACACAGTTGACCATTCCATACAGGTAACCATTCCATAAAGGTGACCATTTCATACAGGTGATCATTCCATACCATTTTATACTGGTGATCATTCTGTACAATTCCACACACATAACCATTCTGAACAGGTGACCATTCCATGCAGGTAACTGTTTCACATCATACCTGTGATCATCCTATATAATTCCATACAAGTAACCATTCCATTTCACTCAGACCTGCCTATACCTACCGGGTGGACAGTCTTTGCAGGAGTCTTTCTGGTATTCATCCTGGTACGTGCCACTTAGGCAGATGGTATGGTCTGGACTGTTGGCAAGGCAATAGTACCCGGGCTCACAGCGGTAGCTATAGGGTGTAGGCTCAGTCTGGCCAGCTGGACAATAGAATCCTGGAAAAGAAATTTAGAAGCCATGTTTCATACAGTCCATAAATATTAATGTAGTAATAAATTTGTAACCCTTTACTCCATGAATATTCATGCAAGAAATAATGAAGACATGATAATTAATTATCTGAATATTTGACAATGAAACTGTAGAATCATACCCATATTATTCATAAGCAAACAGAGCAGACCCTGGTCCGTATGCTCCTACTGTAGCAGTCTGATCTGGGTCTATTCTGTTTGCGAAGGCATAGAAAAAAAAAAGGGTTAATACAAGCTAGATATATTATAATTATTATAAAGTTAACCCTTTACTCCACGGATATTCATGTAGGGCATTATGGCATCATGAATATTAATTAGATAATCTAGCATATGTGCACAGAAACGTTTTGCCATGAAACAAACAGTAGAATTCGATCTTTATTATTCTTTAAGCAAACAGAGCATATCCTGATTAGACAGCTCCTACAGGAGCTGTCTGATCTGGATCTACTCTTTTTGCAAAAGTGTAGAAAAGAAGGTGTATTTTCACGAAGAGATAAGAGGTAACTCACCGGCAGAACATGGTCCACTAACTGCTGAAAGTCCTGTACCGTTACAATAGAAACCAGTTGTGCATGGTGTACACTCCGATACTGCTGTCAGTCTGGTTGTGGGAGCAAATGTGCCATTTCCACAGGGCTGCGGGTTTCCTGTTTTCTGCGGACAGTAAAATCCAACTGGACAGTCATATTCCTGTGGACTGGTGGCTGACCCAGGGCAGTAGTAGCCCGGATCACAATCTCCTTCAGGCTCGGCCAATTCTGCTTGACTACAGTACATACCAAGTGTGCAGTTGTACATGTATGTAGCACCAGCGGGGCAGAATGTTCCAGCCACACATCGTCCTCCTTGACTGGTTGGCTGGAATAAGTTATTCATCACAATTAAAAACTATTTTTCATGTATCTATAACCTGGCTTTCCAGAATAGTTTAAACTACGGAGAAAGAAGGGTCATTTTCAAGAATAGTGTAAACTGCAAAGAATAGTGTAAACTGTAAGAATATTGTAAACTGTAAGAATAGTGTAAACTGTAAGAATAGTGTAAACTGCAACGGGAGAAGGGTTATCATCTGAAATATTATAAACTGAAGGGGAACAAGGAAGATTGTAAATTGCATAGTCATTTTCTGGCACAATGTAAAGTACTAAATTGCAGGGGAAGAGAGTCATTTTCTAACATATTGCAAAGTGCAAGGAAGAGTAATTTTCTACACCTCTAGAACAGATAGGAAAGAAATATGAACATCTAAGCTTCAGGTTTTCATGCATGTAAGTTGGAACTAATTTTCTTCCATTAAATGCTAATGCTATTCCACCTGTAAATAACATTTGATTCTAAGTGAAGTAAGCTACAATAAAATGTTCCTTTAATCACTGCTTACAGCTTAACCCTTACAATTCCGGAAATGAGTCACTAATGTCCTTTGCAAACAGTGTAGACCCAGATGAGAAGGCTCCTAGAGAATCCCTCTCATCAGGGTCTGCACTGTTATGTTACGCTGCACTGTTATGTTACATTTCTTTAGAAAAGTCCCTAATTCATTCACCGTAAGCTTGACCTGTTTAAATGTTGGAGTACATAGTCCATTTGATAGTTCAGCATGACTGTAAGGGTTAAACAATTCTAACTATATGTTCTGTAAGGCAGGCTTAACCCTTTCCCTGTTCTGTATTTAGGCCAGCTTTCAATACCTACTGAATATTCATTAACAAAATGGTTATAAAGAAATTTGGAAGGTGGAGCATTGTAGACATTTTAGAAAGCAAAGAAACAGATCTTTGAAATTCTATTAGCAAACAGAGCAGACCCTGATCAGATGGCTCCTCTAGGAGCCATCTGATCTGGGTCTACTCTGTTTGCAAATGCGTGAAAATACGTTTATATGAGGGAAAGGGTTAATGCAAGATATAAGAAGTGGTAACCTACTCTGTTTGCAAATGCTTGAAAAAGTGTTTATAAGAAAGAAATGGTTAAAACAGACTAAATTGTAAAGAATGTGGATGTATTGTTTTGAGTAAAATTATCTCTTTGTCCTAGCACTTTACTTCATGAATATTCAAGTCATAACTATTATGACTTTGAGCATTTATTAGATGAATTTGCACAGTGGCATCATTAACAAAGAAAGTTTAACTATGGCAGAAATTGAAGAAATATCTAGCTATGTTATTTCATGAGCAAACAGAGCAGACCCTGATCAGCCAACTCCTACAAGAGCCTTCTGATCTGCACACTCTGTATGAAAAGGTGGCAAAAGGTTTATTCATTAAACCTTTCCTCCATAAATATGCCTTTTCACTCTTTGTGAACAAATTAGACCCAGATCTGGGTCTGCTCTGTTTGCTTCTGAAACTACATTGATCTAATTCTGTGCCAACACTGCCCTTTACAATTTTATCTTAAATAACCAGAAGTCCGAGATCGTTTGTTTTACTTTATTTTGCCTTTTATAGCTTAAAAAATTAAGTAAATGAATATTCATTTAATAATTTCATTTGACCCAAGGTATACTATCACATTTTTTCCACGGTACCAAAATGATTCCATAACAAAATTAAAACAAAATTCAGAAACAATAAAAAAGATAATATGAAACTTTGAAATGCAATTCTATCACAAACAAGAGCCGCTTGTGGCGCCAATGCATGTCTGATTTGGTGCTTGTCAAGCTAAATTAAAAAAATTGAAAACGATAAAGGGCCATAACTTCAAACTTTTTTAAATCAAGAGTTATGGTTCTTATGTAGGGGTCTTCCCCTCAATGAGATCTACTAACCTATGAAGTTTCATACTGATATCTCTTATACTTTTCGAGTAATGAGCTACATTACAGTTTTTGCACTTTGCCGCCGACTACAACGACAACGCCTACGACCCAGTGATTACAATAGCTTGACTTTTCTTTGAAACAGAAAAGCTAACAAGAGGGCCAAGATGGCCCTTAATCGCTCACCTGATTACCATAGATTAGCAGTGGTTCTGCAGAACAAGATTTTCAAAGATATAGTATATTGATTTTATCAAGACAATGATTCTGACAAATGAAGATTGGGCTAAAAATGTGCTAAAGATTTGACCTAGTGACCTACTTTTTATTCCCACCCAACCCATGATCACACTCAACCTTGATATCACCAAGACAAACACTCTGAGCAAGTTTGAGGAAGACTGGGCTAAAAAGGTGGCCCCTGGAGTGTAAAATAGATTTCTCTAAGATATGACCCAGTGACCTACTTTTTGACCTCGCATAACCCACTTTCAAACTTGTCCAAAATTTTATTAGGACAATCATTCTGACCAATTTGCATGAAGATTTGGCTATAAATGTTACCTCTAGAGTGTTCACAAAGTTTTCGTACTATTTGACCTAGTGACCTAGTTTTAACCCCACATAATCCACTTTCAAACTCATTTGAGATTTTATCAAGACAATCATTATAACTAAGTTTCATGAAGATTGGACTAAAATTGTGATCACTAGAGTGTTCACAAGGTTTTTCTACTGTTTGACCTAGTGACCTAGTTTTTAAATCCACTTGACCCAATTTCAAACTCGTCTGAGATTTTATCCAGACATTCGTTCCGACTAAGTTTCATGAAGATTGGACTAAAATTGTGACCACTAGAGTGCTCACAAGGTTTTTATACTGTTTGACCTAGTGACCTAGTTTTTAACCCAACTTGACCCACTTTCGAACTTGTCCGAGATTTTATCAAGACATTCATTCTGACCAAGTTTCATGAAGATTTGACTAAAATTGTGACCACTAGAGTGTTCACAAGGTTTTTCTACTGTTTGACCTAGTGACCTAGTTTTTTACCCCACATTACCCATTATTCAAACTCCTCCTCGATTTTATCAAGACAATCATTCTGACCATGTTTCATGAAAATTGGGCTAAAAATGTGACCTGTAGAGGGTTCACAAGGTTTTCCTACTATTTGACCTAGTGACCTAGTTTTTAACCCAACTTGACCCAATTTCAAACTCGTCCGAGATTTTATCAAGACATTCATTCTGACCAAGTTTCATGAAGATTAGACTACAATTGTGATCACTAGAGTGTTCACAAGCAAATTGTTGACGACACACGACGCACGACGGACATTCAAGTCTCCCAAAAGCTCACCCTGAGCTTTGCTCAGGTGAGCTAAAAATGTAACCTTTGTCACACTTGAAAATACACTGCAAAAAATAGCCATGATAATTTTTGTAAGTTTTTCAAGACAATACAGCAACACTGCCACATAAACACAAACAAACATTCACCTAAAGAGTAGTCACAGCATCATTATTCTTGTAAATGTTTTTATTTAACTCTTTGCACGTTAAGTAATTTTTCATCTGCAACAATTGTTGTCTGCTTCAATTCTTAAAATGACTTTTCTCTAATTTCTTTGTAAAAATATGATATAGATGACAAACAGTTTGGATCCTGATGAGATGCCGCATTATGCGGCCTCTCAACTGGATCCAAACTGTTTGGATAGGTAATCACAGTTTCGCCGCTTGAGCGTGCAAAGAGTTGAGCATCTTATCTGGACCTCGGTATAAAGTTCATAAATTTGATAACATTTATTGAGTGAAGTGATTTCACATATATATACATGTATATTGAATATAATGACATGTAATTATGTACTTAACCCTTTACTCCATGAATATTCATATTAGGAATATTGACATCATGAATATTAATTAGATTTATTGTCATAATAGCACAGGAATACAGGAATGTTTGCTCTGTAGAATCATAAGCAAACAGAGCTGACCCTGATGAGATGGCTCCTACAGAAGCCTTCTGATCTGGGTCTGCTCAGTTTGCAAAGGTGTTGGAAGTTGTATTTATGGAGTAAAGATTTAAATGCCACCACCAAAGTCAACCAATAAAACCCCAAAGACACAGCATGCAAATGTCACTTGGTTTGTTTGTGAAAAACATTTTGAACATTTACCGTCTGCTCTCTGAGCAAATGTCGTCTACAAATATTGTCATCTAGTTTCAATTCAGAAAAATATATTTCTACTACATCTCTCCAAAAAACAGTTTCAGACTTACAAGTAGTGTGGACCCTGATGAGAGGCAGAGTAACATGGCTTCTCATCTGGGTCCATGCTTATAAAACTTTTAGTTGAGTCTGAGTTCATTCTCAAGTTTTTGATTGGTCAGATTTGAGCCTTTGGCTCAAATCTGACCAATCAAATGCTTGAGAATGCTTGAGATACAAACTGTTGTCTGTGACTGCTTCAGTCCTCAAAGCACATACTTTCTTCAATTTCTTTTCAACCCATTCCCTCATATTGACGCCTTCTGACACCTCCGTAAAAAGCACTTTTTGAAATCATTATAATAAATAGAGCATATTTACTCCATAGGAGCAAACTATGCTCTATATATCACACCGTTTTCAAAATGACACAATTCTAAAAACAAATTCCTTTTTTCTCATTAATGTTCCTTTCCAGTAGATTATTTAAGAGGTTCTGTCTAAAAGACAGCCTATGAGGTAATGGGTTATTACTGTCCCTTTGTCAAGCAGACAGGGTATAGAAATAGACACTTTGTCTGATCTGGATTCAAATTGTTCACCCTTATCCCACTTCTTTATGACTTTACTCACATTTGCAAAAGCTTGGCTCCAGATGAGACACCAATTAACTTGGCGTCTCATCAGCATCCAAGCTTTTAGCCAATTTCCTGATAGGCTATTTTTAGATCCAACCACTTTGAATAAATCTACCAAAAAGGAGAATTAACTAGAGAGAAAAGGAATTTTCTTTAGAATTTTGTAGTTTGAAACCATTGTGATAAATAGAGCATTTGCTCCTATAGGAGTAAATGCTCTATTTATCACAATGGTTTCAACAGGTGACTTTTACAGAGGCGTAGAAAGGCGTATTTATGGAGGAAAGGGTTAAACATTCAGTTGATAATTTCTCAAAAACTCGATCAAAGCAGTAGTAAAAATTCCAACTCCAAATTTGAACAATTTCTTCTTTCACAGTGGGGTAAAAGTCTGTCATCACACATTATGAGTCATCAAATTTCAGTACAAAAACTAAAACAAAGCTGAGTTATTTAGCAGATCATACACATGTAATTACCAGAATCACAGGCTGCATAATAAAACAAAAGTCAAATTACTAAATATATATCTGATAATTGCATTTAATCTTTAGCTTGATGAGCCAACTATATTTACACAATTCTTCACCCACTGCATTTTTAAAATTCAAGCTATACTCATTTTGTCTACTTAAATACCAAGTCAATTGGCATTTGTTGCGGATCCAAACTGTTTGCATAGGTAATCACTCATCTGCCTACAACAGGCTAAAAGCTTAGAAAAGCTGAGATGAGTATTCAGCAAACATGTCAATTTCTTATTTCTCAGGGTCCATGCTTATAAAGCTTTTAGTTGAGTCTGAGATTGTTCTCAAACTTTTGATTGGTCAGATTTGAGCCTTTGGCTCAAATCTGACCAATCAAAAGCTTGAGAACTCAAATCTGACCAATCAAAAGCCTGAGAACGAAACTCAGACTCAACTAAAAGCTTTATAAGCAAGGACCCAGGTAATCTCCTATATTGCTGATTCTCATAAGAATTCTTTTCTAATGAATACAGGGTTAGTCGGAGAATTATCTGATTATTTCAAAATTTAGCATAATCATACAGAGAGTACCCATAATCTCACTAATAAATTTCCTCACTCTAATAAATGCCCCATAATGTCTGCGAGGAAACTAACGATGAACAAAGCAACTTAAACCTTGTATAATAACTGTTAAATAAAGAAATATCAGGTGTTTGTTTTTTTCAAAATAGCGGATGGTAGCTTAATGCAGACTGATAGCAATGCAGAAAACATTCCTAGGAGCTTCCTGCATTGCTTTCATACTGAATTAAGCAACCACCCTCATGATTTGAGTGTCAAACAGTTTGGATTCTAATGAGATGCCAAGTTACGCAGCATCTCATCTGGATCATAATTATTTGCATATATAGGTACATGTAATAACAAATTTGATACCAGGGTTAAAAAAGCTAAGATTATAATTAAGATGTACAGTTGAACTTCGATACCTCGAACTTCAAGGGACCATACAAATTAGTTAGAGATAACAAAAGTTCAAGTTATCCGATTTCTGGTCTGGATAAGTCTATAAGTTCACAGCTTAATGCAAGTCAACAGTAATGCTGAAAGCACCTACAGAAGCTTTCAGCAATACTTTAGACTTGTATTAAGCTGTCACATGTGTTTCTAGATATGTGTAGTTATACATTTTAGAGCAATTCAGTGTTGTAAGTTTTGGAAGGACTGAAGTTTTAGTTTGAGTTATTCCAGTTTGAAATATCGAAGTTCAACTGTATTGTCAAAATTGGCAACAATGTATACATAGACATAACCCTTTTACTCCATAAATACACATTTTAATGCCTTTGCAAACAGAGTAGAGACAGACCAGACAACTCCAGGAGGAGTTGTCTAATCAGCATCTGCCATTTGCTTATGAAATGATACAAATGTTACTCTACAGCTACTGTCATGGAAAAAATGCTTTATTAACCCTTCGCTTGCTGAATTTTAAAATACATTTCTCCTTCTTTACCCATGCCCTGTTAAACAATTACATATATCTTCACTGTGTACAAGTATTTCCCTGTGCAATCACTGCTGTGGAGTGCACTGGTTGCATAATCAATTTGTAAATAGTGCAGACCCTGATGAGACAGCTCCTGCAGGAGCTGCCTCATCTGGGTCTTCACTATTTACTGGTAGGTATATTGACGCGATTAGCAAGCAAAGGGTCAACCCAATGACTCCTAGTCAGTGACGCCTTTTGATGTCTCTGAAAAATACAATTTTGAAATCATTATGATAAATAGAGCATTTGTTCGATAGAAGCAAATATTCTATTTACCACAATGGTTTAAAACCTACATAATTCTAAAATTTTCATTTTCTCTAGTAAATGCTCCTTTTCAGTAGATTTATTCAAAGAGGTTGTGTCTAAAACAAGCCTAGAAGGGAATGGGTTAATATGCCATTGTAAAAATCTATTTATTAATATGCTATAATACAAATTTATCTAAGTAATATTAATGACGTACACTAAAAACTCTCTATAACGACCATTAAATTGTGTTAATTAGTTGGTATTTTGGACAGGTGGTTGCTTAAAGCAAGGTAAAAGTACTGTTTTACTTTCACCTTGCTTTAAGCATCCACCTGCCTTTAACACGAAATACTTAATGTAATTTAGTGGTTGTTATAGAGAGGTTTTACTGTACATGAATATTCATGGAGTAAAGGGATAAACAATGGCTGGATAAGTTCACTTACAGTTGCAGTGTCTGAGCCATTATAGCAGTAGAAGCCAGCAGAGCAGTTTCCGGTGGGTGCCGTTAGGCCTGGAGTAGCACAATACATGCCTGCTAGACAAGAAGTGCAGTCAGTAAGAGACCTGCCGCCAGTGGCATTGTTAAATGTTTGTGCTGGGCATGGGAACTCCATGTCAAAAGTTGTGTTCAGTGGGCAGTAGTGACCTGCTGGGCAAATGTTTGGAGAGAAATCTGTGGTGTTGGCCAGGCAGAAATATCCCTCAGGACAAGGCTTGCAGCCTGACTGTGTGGTCTGATCTTGGTAGGTACCAGGTGCACAAGAAATCGGATTGTCAGATCCCTCTGGACAGTAGTAACCAATAGGACATATGTCTCCGACGATCGGGTGAGTGGTGTTTACGGGACATTGAGAGCTATCCAGCATTGTTGGGTTAGAGGTGGCAGCTCCGGATGTGCAATAGTAGCCGGCACTACAAGCACCAGATGGGCTCGTCAGATTAGTCACTGAGACAGAAAAGAAAAATGTAGAAGAATGTGCTTATCCCTTTCCTGTTCTAATTTATTCCAAATTTCAATACCTAATGACTATTCATGACTAAAATAGTTATAAAGACATATGGAGGGTGGAACATTGTGGCCAATTTAGAAACTTAACCCTTTCCCTCATATTAATGTGTTTTCACGTATTTGCAAACAGAGTAGACCCAGATCAAACGGCTCCTAGAGGAGCCATCTGATCAGGGTCTACTCTGTTTGCTAATAGAATTTAATAGATCTGGTTCTTTATTTTCTAAAATGTCTTCAATGTTCCACCTTCCAAATTTCTTCATAACTATTTTGTTAATGGATATTCAGTAGGTATTGAAATTTGCATTAAACATTGAACAGGGAAAGGGTTAAGAAACAGATCTATCAAATTCAATAAGCAAACAGCAGACATGCCTTTGAAAACAAATAGACCCGGATCAGACAGCTTTAGTAGGAGCCTTTTGATCATGGTCTGCTCTACTTGCTTATGAAGATCTGACATTACAGTTTCTATTGATACTGAAAATGCGTTTATATGAATGAAAGGGTTAAATGGAAAACAATGTGAATTTGATGAAATCTCTGCAGTCTTGTTACTCACTTGAACAGTAGAAGCCACCAGTACATGTTGAGCATTCACTTTCCTGTGTAAGACCTTTTGTATTACTATAGGTTCCTGCTGGACATGGCTGCCAGTCATATCCTGTTCCATTAGGACAGAAGTAGCCCTCCGGACACTGTGTTATCACCGTTGAGACGTCTCCAGCCACCACGTTGGCCGCAACGCAGTAATAACCTGTGGAACAAATACATAAGAATAAAATGATATGCTCCCTTAGAAAATGGGTCTTAACTCTTTGCACGCTAACGGTGAAACTGTGATTACCTAGATGCAAACAGTTTAGATCCAGATGAGACGCTGCATTATGCGGCGTCTCATCAGGATCCAAACTGTTTGTCACTTTGACCATATTTTTGCAAAGAAATTAGAGAAAGTTTATTTTAAGAATTGAAACAGATGACAATTGTTGCTGTCGAGAAATTACTTAGCGTGCAACGAGTAAATGAATAGCAAACAATGTACACCTAAATCAAATGATCAATCCTATCAAGTTTCATGAAAATCTGATCATAGGATTTGGAGAAACTGCGCGGAAAAAATGTTTCATGTAAAAATTCAAAGTCCCATAACTCTGCAGAAAATCATCGAACCGAAACAGGAATACGATATGCACAACTAGGCATGGTTGGGATTAACACTATGAAGTTTCATGTAAATACGACCCAAGGTTTTGGAGAAACCGCGTGGACAAAGTAAATTGGACAAATGGAAGGATAGATGGACGGACGACATGCACAAAAACAAATTGTCTCCTCAGTATACTGGGGAAGACATAATTAGATTAAATGTTATGATAGGACATGGAAACAGGAATCTTTAGTGATAGCAGAAACTGTAGAATCATATCTATATTATATCATAAGCAAACAGGGCAGACCCTGATCAGACAGCTCCTACAGGAGCTGTCTGATCTGGGTCTTCTCTGTTTGCAAAGGCACAGAAAGGCGTATTTATGGAGTACATGGAAAGGGTTAACCCATTCCTGCATATTGATGCCTTTTGACACCTCTGTAAAAATCACTTTTTGGAAACCATTCTGATAAATTGAGCATTTGCTACTGATGGTGTTAAAAGACATCTCTATAGAGTAAAGAATTAACCAGAAAACTGACTCAGAGAGGGCCCTGTAATCAAGGGCAGGTAACTCTAGACAGTGATCTGATTCAATCCAAAAACTATAGGCCTCTTCCTCTTATGATATTAACTCTTTCCCTGATCTAAGTTTAGTACAAATTTTAATACCTACTGAATATTCATTCACAAAATAGTTATAAAGAAATATGGAAGGTGGAACATTGTAGACATTTTAGAAAGCAAAGAAGCAGATCTATCCAATTGTATTAGCAAACAGAGCAAATCCTTATCAGACGGCTCCTCTAGGAGCCGTCTGATCTGGGTCTACTCTGTTTGCAAATGCGTGAAAACCCGTTTATATGAGGGAAAGGGTTAAACATATGATCATAATATAAAACCAATATGTGAAGTATTGCTTGAGTTATTGTGTCATGTCAAGTGTGACGGACGGACTGACAGACAGATAATGAGATTCCTATAAAGATCCTGCATTTTCAATGCAGGGCCCTAATTACACAAAAATAAGCTAAAAATGTTCATAATAATTGGCATGGTAACAGTTTTACCTTCTGGACACTCAAGACATGATACTTGTCCAGTGGCACCTGTGTATGTTCCTGATGCACAGTCCTGTGGACTGGGACTTCCTGTTGGACAGTGTTTACCGATTGGACAGATCACTTGAGTGTCAATGCTGCTTCCTGCTGGGCAGTAGTAACCTGTTGTGTAAAGTAGACGTGACTTTAGTTGGAAACAAATAATTTGTTATGGACCCTTTACTCCATGAATATACATTAAGAAATAATGAATATTCAGTAGGTATTGAAATGTGGCCTAATTACAGAACAGGGAAAGGGTTAATTTAACCCTTATCTCATTAACACTTTCCTTCAAATAAACAAGTTTTCGTGCATTTGAAAACAGAGAAGACCCAGATCAGATGGCTCCTATAGGGCCATCTGATCAGGGTCTTCTATATTTGCTAATGGAATTTGAAAGATTGTTTCTTTAATTCTAAAATGGCTCCAATGTTCTACCTTCCATATTTAGCTTAACTATTTTCCTATGAATATTCAGTAGGTACTGAAATTTGGAATAAGCATAGAATAGGGAAAGAGTTAAGAATGAGAATTCATAATTTAAAAAATATTCATAAATTTAATTTCTATAACGGTCAACAAAAGAAGAAATTTTAACCATTTCACAAACTATTTCAGATCTATCTGATTACATAAGCAAGCAGAGCAGACCCTGATCAGATGGTTCCCACAGGAGCCGTTTGATCTGGGTCTATCCTTATTGTAATGGCATTAAAAAGCATTTGTATGAAGGAAAATGTTAAAGAAACAGAAATAGACAAGGTCTATTATATGCTTACCTTCTTTGCATAGACCTGTGACATTGGTGAGACCTTCTCCATTACAATAATACCCAGCAAGGCAATCATCGCAGTCGGACGCTGCTGCATTTTGCACATTGTTGGAATATGTGCCGTTCGGGCAGGCAACTGGGTTTTCTGTGCCAACAGGACAGTAGTTACCAACAGTGCACTGTTCCTTGGTCGGTGAGTCACTGCCAAGGGTACAGAAATAACCAGCAAAACAGTCTCCGGCAACTGCACTAAGACCTGAAAAGTAAAAATGATTTTTCTTCTTCAGAAAGATAACTGCCCTTTTGAGTACGATCTTAATACGTTAAATGCTAAATTTTTCCCATAGGAGCCATCTGATCCGAGTCTTCGCTGTTTGCAAATGTATGAAAACACATTTATATGAAGGAGAGGGTTAAAGCTTTATGTCATGAATATTCATGAAAGAAATAAATTACATCATAAATATTAATTAGCGATATTATGAACACAGGCCATTTTTTCCATGGCAGAAACTAAAATGATATCAGTATTATAAATATTTCATAAGCTGACAGAACAGTCCCTACTGGAGCCTTCTGACCTGGGTCTACCCTGGTTGCAAAGGTATCATACAGTTAGTCCTGAAGAAGGCTGTGTGATTTAGCCGAAAGCTAGATCAAGCTCAATCTTTCTCTCAGAAGGTAACTACAACCACTAAATAAACATGACTGAGACAGGAAACAACATCCATTCCATGTGTCATAAGGCGTTACTATAACAGAGGTCAAGATATGATTTGTAAATTTAAACATTTTGAAGAATAACTCTTTATTTCTCCATCAAACCCTATTTCTGACCACTCTTTAGTATCTTCTTGAAGAGACGATGCTAAAGAATGGTCACAACATAGATTTCGGTGGAGAAATGACAATTTTTGTATTTGAGTATGCATCTTTATCTGTTGCTCTGATATATGGTAAGGGGTTGAACAATGGAACATTGTTCTTGTTTTGAATAATAATTATTGAACTTACCTGTTGCATTGCAGTAACTTCCGCCTGTGCAGTTGAGGCAATCTGTCACAGCTTGTCGACCTGTGTTTGTGTTGTATGTTCCCAGGAGGCAGGGGATGGGATTTGCAGTCTGCACGGGGCAGTAGGACCCTGTTGGACAGATGTCAGCATCGGTACCTTGGCTAGGTGTCTGTGAAGTTGCTCCGGAGTTGCAGAAGTATCCAGCAGAACATGGATTTATTGGGTATGTCAGTCCAGCTTGGTCGCATGCCATTCCTCCTGTACAAGCCGTGCAGTTGTCCAAATGTGTCAGACCTACCAGGTATAAATTATTACTTACTTATTTACTTCATAAATATTCATGTAAGAAATAATGACATCATGAATATATATACATGCATGCTGTTTGTTTATAATGGATATCCTATTTACACAGGAATATTTGGTTTTAGTACAAACTGTACAGTATATCTAAAATCATGGAGAGACAGCACATAGTGACAACCTGAGGTTGGTTATGTCCACCGAGGCGTCAGATTACGTCAGTCAATGACGTCATCGGATGATGTCACAAACACAATTTAATAAGCGCTCACTGATCTAGATGTTACATCCTTAGGTAGCGAGAGACAGTATTTTTCCGACCGTGATTTTTTTCCCGCCGGGTCTGACAGTATTTCTATGTCACTGTGGCCTATAGGAAATTAACATTGTAAATGAAATTGAGGTATAATAATCTGATCTATTATAATTTCAAAAGCAAACAGCAGATCCAGATCAGATGGCTTCTATAGAGCCATCTGATCTGGGTCTATTCTGTTTGCAAAGGTGCCAAAAAAAGTGTTTAACCCTTTACCCAATAGCCTGTTTCTAGTTTTGAAGACATATGACCACTTAAAGCAGGTTGAAAGTAAAGCAGAATGCGCCTTAAGGCGCATTCTGCTTTACTTTCAGCCTGCTTTAAGCTACCACCTACTAGGATATAGAAAATATTTATTATGCAATATGTTCATGACTGTATGAATTTGAACTATTTTCTTCAGCGGAGGAATAAATCAAACACGCTAAAAGCCGCTTCTATCAGGTAAAGGGTTAAAGGGAAAGGGTGAACTCTTTACTTCATGAATATTCATATAAGAAATAATGACAGCATGATAATTTGTTTACTTTTTATTATGACACATGGTAGGAACTGTAGAATCAAGATCTATGTTATTCTATAAGCAACCATTAGACCATACTTAGACAGCTCCTACAGGAGTGGTCATCAGGATAAGATCTATGATATTCCATAAACAGAATAGACCCTGATCAGACTGCTTCTACAGGAGTCATATGATCAGAGTCTTCTGTTTGCAAGGGCCTTATGCAGTAAAACCCCTCTAAACCGGAATTCTAGTAGAAAAGAATTTAGATACTTTTAGGCAGGTGGCTGCATCATGCAGGGTGAAGTCATGCAGAAAGCTCCTTTCTGCATGACTTTCACCCTGCATGAAGCTGCCACCTGCCTCAAAGGCCGATATTTATACCAATTTAACGTCCGGTTTAGAGGGGTTTTACTGTATTTACGAGGTAAAGGAATACTGAATATGCAGCTGTTTGAAAAGTTAACAAATTCACCATATGATTACAGTATATCAGTAAAAGTACTGTACTAAGTCTTCGCACTTTTATAAACTTTGTTAAACTTTTGACAGTGTAGCATAAAAAAAGGAAAGCCAATTATCCCTCTGCTCTATAAATAAAGCCTTAACACGCCTTTGCAAACAGAGTAGACCCAGATAAGACGGCTCTGTTCTGTTTGCTTATGATATAGACACAATTCTACAGTTTCTGCCATAGCCAAAAATTCCTGTGACCATTTGTTACTAAAAACAAATTATCTCCAAAGTGAATATTTATGGCGTATACGGAAAAATGAATATTCATGATACAAAAGTTCATTCAAGTCAGCTTCGAACAAGATGATTTTACCTGTGTCATTATTAAAGGTTCCTGCTGGACACAAATTCTGAGCAGCATGGGTAGTTCCATCCGGACAGTATGATCCTTCTGGACACAGATACATGGTGTAGTTGACCACTGGACCGCTACCGGCATCGCAGTAATAGCCAGCTGGACAAGTCTTGCATGCCGACTGAATTGGTTCATCCTACACAAGAAAAACAATCCATACAACCCTTAGCATTACTATTTATTTATTGTTGCAGGTAAACTTCATTACAACAAAAATTTAGAGTTTGTGTTCTTGCCTAACCTTTTTTTTCCTAATCAAGATTAACCCATTCCCTCATACGCTATTTTTAGATCTAACCTCTTTGAATAAATATACCGAAAAGTAGTCTATTTCAAAGTACAAATTTATCCTCTATGGTAACATCTTACCTGGTACTCTCCACTGGGGCAGGATTGTGGTGCAGAGAGTCCACCAGCACAGTAGTATCCCTGCTCACACGAGTAATTTGCTGGAGTGGCCGAAATCTGTCCTACAGGGCAATAGTAGCCTGGGCTACACGAGCCGTTGGTCTGGGAAAGGCCTAAGGAGCCACAGTAGTGTCCTGAAGAAGGTTATGAAAACATGTGATTTATGCTGGCAATTTTAGCCTGTTAAGTAACTTAAACACTTTCCTCCATAACCCTTTCGTTCTCAGCACTATTTTGGAAATTTGCATAATATTATTTATTAACATGTACAGAGGTATGTAATCACTAATACTGTGTTTGTTTTTTGTCTAAGACCCATAAAACTATATACCATTGGAAAGGGTATGAATTTTTCTTTTGTACTGGTATATGCAAATTATAAAAAATCTGCATATAATTAATATTCATACTATGCAAATGAGCTCCAGTGACCAGAAAAAATGATATTTTGTTGTTTTTCCTCTCATAAAACTGTTTCAAAAAGATTTGTCTAAATCAGTTTTACTATGTTGTTTAGTTATATTTTATGACAAATGTCAAAGTTATTTTGCTGGGCATTTGCTGGGTTCTGGATCCGACCCGATCATTTCCGCCAAGTACTCGTCTTCTCTCGTCAATCTCACACTTTTCTACTAGAATCAAAACCACGCCCACTCGCAACCCCTACCCCTGAGGCAGAAGAGAGGGGTTTGAATATACAGTGTCATCTGTTTCAGACCTGTTCAAATCACTAAAGGACGATTCCGAAACAGACCCGCCTTCTAAGTCACCTTTTATGCCAAAAAATCAGTATAATTGCTATCAGAATCAATGGGCATTGTTGAAATGATTCGCCGAGCTTCCTCAGCAGAAAATCGCACCCTTTGGGTCATTATTCGCCTTAAAAAAAAAAACCCTTAAAAAGTCCATTTTTTGTTTTGTTTTTGATATGCTTGTTTACACAGATATTCACTTCTGCTTACACAGTATCGTAGTACCAATTTGCTCATTAAAATTGTCAGTTATTGTACATACCCAGAGTGTCATCAATTCTTACATTATTATTCAACTCTTAACCCTTCTCTTACTGAATTTTAAAATACATTTCTCCTTCTTTACCCATGCCATGTTGTATAATTACATATATCTTCACTGTGTATACGTATTTCGCTGTTCAATCACTGCTGTGGAGTGCACTGGTTGCACAATCAACTTGTAAATAGTGCAGACCCTGATGAGACAGCTCCAGCAGGAGCTGTCTCATCTGGGTCTTCACTATTTACAGGTAGGTATATTGACGTGAATAGCAAGCGAAGGGTTAACTTAATAGAGATGCAAATTTGACACCTTTGCAAACAGCATAGACCATGATCATACATCTCTTAATCTGCGTCTACTGTGTTTGCTAACGGAATAACAAAGATTGGATTCTCCAGTTTCTGTTATAGCCAAACATATTCTCTTGTTCATATACCATTACAAAAATTAAACTACAATTGGGACTCCTCGAGATCAGAATTCTAGTAGAGAAGAATTTAGATACTTTTAGGCTAGTGGCGGATTATTGCAGGGTGAAAAGTCTTTTACCCTGCATTAAGCAGTCACCTGTCTGAAAGAATCTAAAAAATCTTCTCTACTAGAATTCCAGTTTACATGTATATCCAACATGAATAATTATGGTGTAAATGATGTAAATGGTGAACTGTGTTTTTGTAATCTCCTTTCTTTTGTTCTACAGTTACTCTCTTACTGGTAGATAATATTCCCTACCTGCTATACAGATTTTACAGTCACTTAATGCCCGGCCTCTCTCTGTGTCCAAATAATATCCCATGGGGCAAGGGGTTCCAGATCCACTGCCAACTGGACAGTAGTGACCAACTGGACATGAACCACCTGTGACGCCATCCCAAGGTTCATTCCAGTAACTTGCATTGGCGCAATAATAACCTATAAAATAAAACATTGTTTGAGAAAAATGTCCATATTATCTAGCTGAGACACCCATCAGAATCAAAACTGTTTAATTGGGCTCTACACTATTTGCGTCTATGTCAGTCTAATTTAACCCATTCCTCCAAAGGCTATTTTTAGACCCAACCTCTTTGAATGACTCTACCCAAAAGGAGCATTAACTAGAGAAAAGGAAATGTTTAGAATTTTGTAGTTTGAAACTATTGTGATAAATAGAGCATTTGCTCCTATAGGAACAAATGCTCTATTTATCATAGTGGTTTCATGAAGTGCTTATTACAGAGGCGTAGAAAGGTGTATTTATGGAGGAAAGAGTTAAAAATATGAAAATATTGCTGAGTTGGAGAGGGCAGACTGGTAGTCCCCATATATACTCAAAATTCAGATACTCAATCCACCCTCTCACACATCTGTAAAAGTGAATAAGTCAATCATCTCAAATATGCAGCATTTTAATAACTTTCAGTAAAACAAATGCGGAAGCAAAACAAAATAGATCAGACTCTGAACAAAGTGCTCCTATAAATCTTGGTCAACCCTGTTTGCAGAGGTGTCAAAACATATTCATAGCCCTTTATGTCTTTTATGAAATTTATACAGAATGATCATCTGCATTACTTTCATTCTGCAATATTTACATTCGCCCTGCAACGTCCTTATATAACCTTATTCTAAAAAGAAAGTTGCATTTTCCCATGAGCGTTCATTTCAAACAAATCCGTTGAAAGATAAGAAATACTATGGAATATAAATATAAGAAATAAATGACGTGCTCCCGGTGTTCATGAGGTTATGCAACGCATAGCTTTACGAGCAAAGATTCACGTGAAGCCCTTCGGGCTTCACTAACTTTGCTCGTGAAGCTATGCGTTGCATAACCTCATGAACACCGGGAGCACGTCATTCATTTCTTAATTGAAATTGCCTGTTGGTGCATGCAGTCTCACACAAACAGCTTCCTTTGCATTGCAATCAACACTTGGTGCAGAATTTTTCATCAACGGTTTACTTGTACAGCAATCACCAGTTGGTGCAATTACAACTTGGTGCAAACATTCTCAATAACAGTTTACCTACATTGCAATCACCACTTGGCACATACAGTCTCACACAAACAGCTTCTTTACATTGCAATCAACACTTGGTGCAATCTCACTAATAGTTTACCAGCATTGCAACTGCCATTTGGTAATGTCACTAATAGTTTACCAGCATTGCAATTGCCACTTGGTGCAATCTCACTAATAGTTTACCTGCATTGCAACTGCCATTTGGTGCAATCTCACTATTAGTTTACCAGCATTGCAACTGCCACTTGGTGCAATCTCACTAATAGTTTACCAGCATTGCAACTGCAATTTGGTAATCTCACTAATAGTTTACCAGCATTGCAACTGCCATTTGGTTCTGACAGTCTCAATAACAGTTTACATGCATTGCAATCCCCTGTGGTGCATACAGTCTCGGTGCATACCGTCTCACACAAACAGCTTCCTTGCATTGTAATCAACACTTGGTGCATACAGTCTCACACAAACAGCTTCCTTGCATTGTAATCAACACTTGGTGCATACCGTCTCACACAAACAGCTTCCTTGCATTGTAATTAACACTTGGTGCATACCGTCTCACACAAACAGCTTCCTTGCATTGTAATCAACACGTAGTGCATTGCAATCAACACTTGGTGTACACTTGGTTTACAGTTACAGTAAAACCCCTCTAAACCGGATGTTAAATTTGGTAGAAATATCGGTCTTGGAGACAGGGGGCAGCTTCATGCAGGGTGAAAGTCATGCAGAAATCTCCTCTTCACTCGGCATGAAGCAGCCACCTGCCTAAAAGTATTTAAATTCTTTTCTACTAGAATTCCGGTTTAGAGGTGTTTTACTGTACTTGCTTTTCAATCAGCAGACAATTCTCAATAACAACTTACCTGCATTGTAATGGACAATTTGTGCGGACATTCTCACTAATAGCTTACCTGCATTGCAACTGCCAGTTGGTGAAGACAGTCTCTCAGAGCTGCAATATTGTCCAGGATCACAGAAAACTGGGGCATCACTTCCTTCTGGGCAATACTCGCCGGTCTCACACTTGCCACCCTGTGCAGCTACTGTGGGTTTAGACTGAACGGCTCCTCCTGAGCAGTAGTAACCACCACTGTAAGAGAATCCAAGACAAGCTAAAGTTAATAAAACCGCATGTACTATAATTTCAGTAAAACCTGTTTTAAACCTTTCCTTCATATAAACATGTTTTCTCACATTTGCAAACAGAGTAGACCCAGATCTGAGGGCTCCTATAGGAGCAGTCTGATCAGGGTCTGAATTGTTTGCCTATGGAAAAATATTGATATGATTTTACAGATGCTACTATGGTCAAAATTCCTGTGTCATTGTATCGTTATCAAAATTAATCTAATTAATATTCATGGCATCATCATTTTCTTTCATAAATATTCATGAAGTAAACGGTTATGGGCCATTCATTTATTGAACAAAATGTCTTAAAAAGCATGTGACTGCTTAAGACAGGTCAAAAGTAATGCAGAAAGCTCCTATATGAGCTTTCTGGATTACATTTGACATGCATTAAGCTAGCACCTGCCTTACAGACCCATAATTAGACCTCTTTTGGTGGCCACTTAAGACAGGTTCTATTGTTCCCTTAACCCTTTCCCTCATATAAACGTGTTTTCACACATTTGCAAACAGAGTAGACCCAGATCTCTCTCACAGATCCCAGGTCTTCTCTGTTTCCTAATAGAATTTGATAGATCTGTTTCTTTGCATACTAAAATGTCTACAATGTTCCACCTTGCATATTTCTTTATAACTGTTTTGTTAATGAATATTCATTAGGTATTGAAATTTGTAATAAACATAGAACAGGGAAAGGGTTAATATTACAGGCCAGAGAAAACTCACGAACCCAGATAAAAACTAGAATTATCACTAAAGGTGATGAATAAACAGACATGCCATGAGCTGCCACAAATGGACATGCCATGGACAGACAGATAGACCAACCAACACACTGACTCCTATATACCCCCTCTCATACTTTGTTTGTGGGGGTATAATTATCTTTAAGAATTGTAGCAGAAAACATTACATTTTGCTGATGAAAAATTAAAGGAATCTCTTGCAAAACTTGTTTGCCCAAAGTTCTCTTTTTGCATCCTAGTGCAGAATGTGTAAAATGATAAAATACAGAGTATCTCATTAGGATACAAAGTGTGTGTAATACACCAATCATGGTTTTGATGAAAATTGGAGAAAATCTACTCCTAGTGCAGAATGTGTAAAATGATAAAATACAGAGTATCTCATCAGGGTACAAACTGTGTGTTACACCAATCATGGTTTTGATGAAAATTGGAGAATATCTACTTCAAGAATATCAATTTTTTCCTTCATATAAACACATTTTGCAAACAGAGAAGACCCAGATCAGATGGCTCCTATAGGAGCCATCTGGTCAGGGTCTGCTCTGTTTGCTAATTGAATTTGATAGATCTGTTTCTTTAGTTTCTAAAATGTCTACAATGTTCCATGCATATTTCATTGTAACTATTTTGTACATGAATATTCAGCAGGTATTGAAATCTGGAGTGAATACACAACAGGAGAAGGGTCAAGCAGATGACGGTTTCAAAGGCAATAATTATGCAGTGTATAGATGTTGTAATTGTATCTCTTTAATTGATAAAGACACATATTTCTGTATTTGCAAACAGAGCAAACCAATATCAGACAGTTCCTGTAGGAGCTGTCTGTTCAGGTTTTTTCCTATTTTTTTATGGAGTAATATAAATCTGATTCTACAGTTTCTACCATGGCCAAAACTGTTTCTAAACCCTTGTAACAATGAAGCTTTATGTTTCTGACATAAATATTTATCAAGTAATAGGTTATATTCTTACCTGCAATTTCCAGCTGGTGCTGAGAGCCCAGTACCATCACAATATTGACCTGCAGTACAAGCAAGACAGGCGCTAGCATCACTCTGGCCAGTGTTGGGGTTGAATTCTCCAATGGAACATGGGTACTGGGTGCTGACAGTTGTGTTTTCTGGACAGTAGTGACCAGTTGGACAGGGCTTGTCAGTGTACGTCGTCGAGTTGATTGTACAATAATAACCTGGAAATAAACAAAAAATTTACGGTAAAACTCCTCTAAACCTGACATTCAATTAAATATAAATATCAACCTTGGAGACAGGTGGCAGCATAATGCAGGGTGACAGTCCTGCAGGAAGTTCCTTAAGAAGCTTTCTGCATGACTTTCACCCTGCATTAAGCAGCCACCTGCCTAAAAGTATCTAAATTCTTCCGTACTAAAATTCTAGTTTGCAGGGGTTTTACTGTACATAGATCTAAGTCTATGGTTCCTGTCATGGCAAAAGCTAAATATCATCCATACATCATTATAAAAATGCAGCTACTTAATATTGAAAAGGTAATTATTTCCTACATGAATATATCAGTTCAAGGGTTAAGCCATTACCTCATGGGCTATTTTTAGATATAGCCTCTTTCAATAAATCTACCGAAAAGGAGCATTAACTAGGGAAAAGGAAAAGTTTAGAAGTTTGTAGTTTGAAACCATTGTGATAAATAGAGCATTTGCTCCTATAGGAGCAAATGCTCTATTTATCACAATGGTTTCACAAAGTGACTTTTACAGTAGTCAAAAGTCTTCAATATGAGGGAATGGGTTAATCTTCCTTCATATAATCACCTTTTCATGCACTTTGCAAATAGATTAGACACAGATCATTATGCTGTCCATGAATATTCATGAGGTAAAACAATATAGAACAAATATCAAACAGGGAAAGGGTATTTAACCCTTTACTCCATAAATATGCCTTTCTATACCTTTACAAACAGAGTAGACCCAGAGCAGACGACTCCAATAGGAGCTGTCTGATCAGGGTCTGCTCTGTTTGTTTACAGATTTATATATACAGTTGAACTTCATATCTCGAACTTCAAGGGACTATATAAATTAGTTTGAGATAACAGAAGTTTGAGTTATCCAATTTGTAATCTGGACAATTTCTCACGTTCATAGCTTAATGCAGGTCTACAGTAATGCTGAAAGCACTGCAGGAGCTTGCAGCATTACTGTAGAAGTGCATTAAGCTGTGAAATGTGTTTCTAGATATGCGTAGTGATACATTTTTGAGCAATTCTGTATTGTAAGATTTTGGAAGGACCAAACTTTTAGTTCGAGTTATCCCAAAGTTTTGAGTTATCAGAGTTCGAGATATCAAAGTTCAACTAAACCTGATTCTACAGTTTCTGCTAGGGTAAAAAAATCCTGTGTCCATGTTGTTCTTTAACAAATTAAAGGGATCAATATTCATTACGTTAATTTTTAACATGAATATTCATGGCGGAAAGGGTTTATGAAAGAGAGTACAGTATACCTGCTGGACACCCTTTGCAGTTGCTCTGTCCCTCATTGTCTTGGTATGTCCCCACAGGACATGCCAGAGGTGTCTCTGTACCCACAGGGCAGTAAGAACCAGCTGGACAAAGATCCCCGTATCCTAGAAGTGGAAAATACAACAATGACCTTAATCCTTTCCTTCTGATAAACAACGCGTACTTTGAAGTTAAGACAATAGGTCAAAAAGGTCTTTATATGAAGAAAAGTGTAAAACACCTTTTTAAAGTTCTTTTTTAACCCTTTACATTATATAAACCCATTTCATACTTTTGCAAACTGTGTAGACATTGATCAAACAGCTCCTCTGCAGCTGTCTGATCAAGATCTGTCTATTTGCTTGCAGGGTAATCAATCTAATTCTTCAATTACTCCCAAGGCAGATAATTCTCTAGTTATATGCAATTATAAATAAAAGCAAATAATATGCCCCCTCCTTGATTGGGGGGGGGGGGGGGGGGCGCTTAAAATCAACTTGTTAATATTCAAGAAAGCATTATTTCTTTTATGAATAATCATTTAGCAAAGGGTTGAGATAAGTTTTAGTGTATTCTATACAGGGACTAACCTGTGTGTCCACCAATCAATGGACATGTTGCTGGGTAGCTGCTGTTTGTAGCATCATTGTCCGGGTTAGAACGATCCACTCCTGACTGGCAATAGTATCCTGCATCACATTGTCCTGTAACTGCTGTGGCACCTGCTACACTACAGTAATACCCACCTGAACAGTCTGTGCATTGGGACACCTACAACATTAATAAAACTATAATAGTCACTTGCACATTACCTACACCATGTTTAAAACTATAATAGTCACTTGCACATTACCTACAACATTAATAAAACTATAATAGTAGCTTGCACATTACCTACAACATTAATAAAACTACAATAGTAACTTGCACATTACCTACAACATTAATAAAACTATACTAGTAACTTGCACAGTACCTACAGCATTAATAAAACTATAATAGTCACTTGCACATTACCTACACCATGTTTAAAACTATAATAGCAACTTGCACATTACCTACAACATTAATAAAACTATAATTGTAGCTTGCACATTACCTACAACATTAATAAAACTATAATAGTAACTTGCACATTACCATACATGTGATTGCTCCCAAATCAGGCGGGAGACTAAGAGGAATTCTCCCAATTTATGAAAACTTTGATCATAACTTTTCTTCCTTTTATGTCAATAACTGCTTGAATTTAACCAGTCTACTGTGATTGTAAAGATGTTCAAAGTTAACCAAAATCTATATACATGCTAATAGCACACCTTGCAGGTAAAATTTCAAAGATATTCTTTATGTACAAGTTGGCATAGTCTTACCTCATACAGGTTTAAGGCTGTGCTGAATGTGCCCATGGGGCAGGGCAACTGGCTGTATCCTGTACCTGTGGGGCAGTAATACCCAGCGGGGCAGTCATATATGGCCGAGCTGGCATCCCCGGAAACAACATTGTCCGGTATACAGTAGTATCTACCATAGAAGAGAAATATTCGCAAATTAATTAACTTTAACCCTTTCCTTCATATAAATACATTTTCATGTAATTGCAGAGTGGACCTAGATCAGACAGCTCCTATAGGAGCTGTCTGATCAGGCTCTGCTCTGTTTTGCTTATGGAAATTGATAGATCTGTTTCTCTAGTTTCTGAAATGGCTATATATTATTTACATCTTCCAGATTTCATTAGACCTATTTTGTCCATGAATACAGTAAAACACTGCTAATGGGGCCATCTAAAAGAGGTATAATTCTGGGTGCTAGATGCGGGTGGTAGCTTAATGCAGGACAAAAGTAATGCAGAAAGCTTTCTGCATTCCTTTTGTCCTGCGTTAAGCTACCACCTGCTTATAAAGACACCCATCTTTATTTATTAAGTGGTCGCATTAGAGGGGTACTACTGTATTTAGTATCGTAAGTATTGAAAATTGTACAAAATACAGAACAGGGAAAGGAAAAATACTTTACCTTATAGAGATGCCTTATAACATCTTCACAAACAGAGTAGATCCAGATCAGACGGTTCCTGTTAGAGCCATCTATCTGTTCTGTTTGCTTTTAACCCATTACCTCATAGGCTATTGTTAGATACAACCTCTTTGAATTAATCTACCGAAAAGGAGCAATAATTAGAGAAAAGACAAATTGTAGAATTTGTAGTTTGAAACCATTGTGATAGATAGAGCATTTGCTCCTACAGGAGCAAATGCTCTATTTATCACAATGGTTTCACAAAGTGACATTTACAGAGTCGTCAAAAGTCGTCAATATGAGGGAAAGGGTTAATATAGATCCGATTCTAAAGTTTCCGCCATGGTAAAATATTCTCTTGTGGACAAGCCATTATAAAAATTCAGCTACAAATACTCATATAGTTGAAATGTTAAATAAGTTCTCTAATAAATTAGCACTTCCTACAGACATGTCTAATTATGATTTGTACTGAAGTAATGAAGGTTAAAATCATCATATCAATTGAGAAAATGTCAATACTCCGCATATATCAATCATTTTATACCAAAAACAAGAAACGCGGCATTGTCCTGAAACCAGGTTTTTAAAGTTTTACTAAATTATTTTATCAACAGTTCATGCAAGCTTTCTAAATACCAAGTTATTCAATACAATCTTAAGTAAATTGGTCTGTCAAATCTAAGTTATTCAGCAGAAACCATATTTCTGCTTTTAGTAACAGTGTCCTTGTCCTTGACCCAAAAATACAATCCCAAGCTAGGACTTAAATAAAGGCTTGCTAATTACAATGTTTGGTCAAAATCGGTCATTCCAAACTTAAGTTATTGACCAGAAACCGTTTTTCTATTGACCTTGACCCAAGAACCCAGAATTACAATCCCAAGCTAGGTCTTCATGTAAGCTTGCTAAATAAAAAGTTTGGTCCAAATTGGTCTATCCAAACCATTTTTCTATTTTAGAAACAGTGACCTTGACCTGAGAACCTCCAAATAAATCCCAAGCTAGGTCTTCATGTAAACTACTTATGTACCAAGTTTGGTCTGAATCGGTCAATCCAAACTAAAGTTATTGACCAGAAACCACCTGTTTGAAAGTATGAACAATTAATTGCTTAGTAAAAATCCGAATTACTAGTTTGACATCCCTACTATCAAGTAAAGGGTAAAAGATTCAATGCTGTAAATATTTAAATCTGAGAACCTACCCTTGAGGGCATGAGTCACAAGTATATTTCCTTGTCTGGGTGGTGTGGGTGCCATCTGCACATTCCTGGGGTGCGCTGCTGGCCTCTGGGCAGTGGAAGGCAATAGGACAGCTCACTGCAGTGGATGTGCTTGAGCCTGAAAAAGTAAATTTTGCACGATAAAACCCTTCTATACAGGAATTTTAATAGAGAAGAATTCAGATACTTTTGGGCAGGTGGCTGCTTAATGCAGGGTGAAAGTAATGTAAAGTAAAGTACCTAGTTATAGTCTACTTTCAGTCCGAATGACCACTCAGCCAACTGTACATTTATGAAATGGAGTTTATAAGAAGGAAAATGTGAATTACAACAGTAAACTAATTTTCAACTTACCAGTCGGACAATAGTAGCCCTGAGTACAATTACCCTCCACTGCTGTCAATCCAGTGGACGAACAATAACTGCCCGCTGTACAGGCTGTGCACTCAGAAGAGTTGGTCAGTCGTGTGGCATTGGAGAAAGTTCCAGATGGGCATCTGGTGGGAGTGTGCGTACCTGTAAGGACAACGATGAATGCAATGAAACTGATCAAACTTGAATCTCAATACAATGTATTCCTTATATATTTGCATAACAACAACTTCAATCTCAATATTCCTAATACATTTGCTTATCAACTTCAATCTCAATATTTCTAAACCATTTGCATAGCAACTTGAATCTCAATGTTCTTTATATACCTTTGCATATTCCTTTGCATGCTTAATTCAATCTCATTATTCTTAATACATGTATTTTAAACCTCTCTATATCAGCCTAGTAGTAAACAAGAGTTAAGATCTATTTGGGTAGGTGGCTGCTTATGCAGGTTTAAAGTTATACAAAAAGCTTCCTTGCTTCCCTTCTTAACACCTAATCCATATATACGCTTTTCTACCCCTTTGCAAACAGAGAAGACCCAGATCAGATGGCTCCTATAGGAGTCATCTGATCAGGGTCTGCTCTGTTTGCTTATGATATAACCTAGATATGATTTTACAGTTTCTGCCATGGCCTGTGTCTATAATTATGCTATTATAACTAATTCATCTTATTAATAATCATGACATCATTTGTTCTTACATGAATATTCATAGAGGAAAAGGTTAAATAGACATTTCACAGCAGGACAGAGCTTAATTAGTTACCTATTGGACAGTAGCGTCCTTCTGGACACTCCACTGGGGAGTCATTGTCTGAGCCTGACTCGCAATAGTACCCAGCAGCACAGAGACCCGTGGGTGCTGTAAGTCCCTGTGAGGCACAGTAAGACCCTGAAAAAACCCCAAATAGGTCAAATTGTTTGGCTTATTTTGTTAACTCTTTCACTGCCACCGATGTTGCATCTGTGATAACCTATGTAAACAGTTTGGATCCAGATGATATGCTGAGTAACTCAGTGTCTAATCAGGATCCAAACTGTTTGTTCTGTAACTGTTTTCTGAAACAAAAATAAAAAACACAGCAACATGCACACTGTAGGAGATAACAAAGTCTGCAGACGACAAAGTTTGCAGACGACAATATTTGGTAGCAAAATCTGTGAATAACATAGTGGTACGTCTTTGACATTAAACACATCAAATTTTGTCTTTTTCAGCATTTATTCAATCAGTTATCTTGTGATATATACCGAAATTTTAGTAAGGATTTTAGTAATGAAGAATGAGACAGAGGGCTGCTTAATGCAGGATGAAAGTTATGCAGAAAGCTCCTATGGGAGCTTTCTACAACTTTCACCCTGCATTAAGCCGCCACCTATTTTACAAACTGGCATTAACACTCATTTTTAACATCTTGTTTAGAGGGGTTTTACTATACAGTAAAACCCCGCTAATGCGACCACCAAAAAAGGGCATAATTTTGGGTGGCAGAGGCAGGTGGTAGCTTAATGCAGGATGAAAGTTATGCAGAAAGCTCCTGTAGGAGCTTTCTGCATAACTTTCATCCTGCATTAAGCAACCATCTGCTTTAAACGACACCAGTGGCTGTTTATTAAGTGGTCGCATTAGCGGGGTTTTACTGTACTTCTTTACAGCGTATAAGCAATGTAATTTTTAAAATGCATTGCCCGTATATTCTATCACTTTAAGCCCTGAATGAGAAATCGCTTAACAATAAAAAACAAAACAAAAACAACTTGCCTTGTGTGCAAGGTGTGCAATCTGACTCATTCATCAATCTCACTGCATTTGAGAATGTTCCCAGGGGACATTTGACTGGCTCTGTAGTCTGCTGTGGGCAGTAATGACCGACTGGACATTCGTCAGCTTCTGTACCCTGCACAGGAGCAGCTGACTGTGAGCTGTTGCGGCAGTAGTAGCCAGCAGAGCATGGCAGTGAAGGCGTGACAGTTCCTGACGTACAGTAGTAGCCACCTGAATGAAAAGTACAGATTAACCCTCTGTTAACAATTTCCCTGTTCTATAATTAACCCGAATTTAAAAACCCACTGAGCATTCATGGCAAAAAAGAGTTACAATGGAATATGGAAGGTGGAACATTGTTGCCAATTTAAAAAGTAAAGAAAACAGATCTTTCAAAATTCTACTAGCAGATGGAGCAGGCCCTGATCAGACAGCTCCTATAAGAGCCATCTGATCTGGGTCTACTCTGTAAATGTGTGAAAACATGTTCATAAGAAGGAAAAGGTTAACCCTTTACTCCAAGAATATTCATGTAAAAAAAAAATACATCATGCATATTAATTACATGTAGATTAATTGTTATAATAGCACATGGAGACAGAAATTTTTGGCCATGGCAGAAACTGTATAATCTTATCTAAATCATATCATGAGCAAACAGAGCAGACCCAGATCAGGCGGCTGCTATAGGAGTCGTCTGATTTGGGTCTTCTCCGTTTGCAAAGGCCTAGAAAGCCATATTTATGAAGGAAAGGCTTAAACATTTATGCACCTCATCAATATTCATGGCACCTCATCAATATTCATGGCACCTCATCAATATTCATGGCACCTCATCAATATTCATGGCACCTCATCAATATTCATGGACAGAATCATTAAATGAAATGAACAAAAACCACAGTGGAAACTATAAAATCAGATCTATAATATTCCATACACAAACGGAGCAGACCCTGATCAGACAGCTCCTTCAGTAGTTGGATGATCTAGGTTAACTCTAGGTTCATGCAAAATACATGAAAAGGATATCATGGTTATTATTAGCTTAATTTCTATATGAACACAGACCTATATAACCAGAGCCATCTGATCAGGGTCTACTCTGTTTACTCATGGAGTAATATAGATCTGATTCTAGTTTCTGCTTTGGTCATAATTTAATATATGCCATTTTAAAATTTAACCTAATTAATAACCATGAAATCATAATTTCTAACATGAATATTCATGGTGTAAAGGGTTAAAAAAAAAAGACAGGACAGAACTGATGTATTCTGCTGACACACAAATAGAGAGAAGTTTCTGGGTGTCCGAATGTTTAGAATACAGTATAACCCTCTAAACTGGACTTTCAATTTAGCACAAATATCGGCCTTAGAAACAGGTGGCTGTTTAATGCAGCGGGAAAGTCATGCAGAAAGCTCATTTAACCCTTTCCATCATAGGCTATTTTTAGATCCAACCTCTTTGAATAAATCTACCAACAAGAGTACCGCATACGGTACATAATACGCCCACTTGCAAACTTTCTCTGATTCAACATGCCTTATATGTGTTGACATTTTCTAATCTGTGCTTCAGATCTTGATTTCTATATTAAGGTGATACTATTTTTTAAAAAAATGAAGTGAATATCTTATTATAACTCTGTAAAGACAAACTGAATGAACCTCAAAATAAACTCAGTTTCAAATTTTGTTGCTTAAAACATTCGTGTTACGTTTCATTTATATCATTTTAATAGTTTTCCCAGAAAACAACAGACAAACTTAAAGTTGACCGACAAACAAAGCAACGAACACCCAAAGTTCAAGGACCATAACTTTAGAATAAAATGACATCTCAAAACCCTCGCAATATATGTGAAAATTCACATTAAGGGTTTAACCATATAAAAAATTGAAGTAAATATCATTTCAAATGAAAAAGTTATGGCCATCCTCATATTTGCCTGGATTTGCATTATTTTTTTTTAAGTGCAAGGGCCATAACTCCGAAACAACAAATCAAATGATCCTCAGAATCGACTTAGCTTCAGGTCTTGATGCATTAAAAATGTGTATGAAGTTTCATTAATATCTGTCAAACAGTTTTGCCAGAAAACAGCGGACAAACTATATGCAAATATTTGCCTTATTTCTTTTAAGTAAAAGGGACATAACTCCGAAACAACAAATCAAATGAACCTCAGAATCAACTCAGCTTCAGATCTTGATGCATTAAACATTTGTGTGAAGTTTCATTAATATCTGTCGAATAGTTTTCCCAGAAAACAGCGGACAAACAAAATGTTGACGGACGAACGAACGAACGAACGAACAAACGAACGAACGAACGGACAGACGGACGGACAGGGCCACGACAATATACGACCACCTTTATTAGGTGGGCGTATAAAAAGGAGTGTTAACTAGAGAAAAGGAATATTTTTTAGAATTTTGTAATTTGAAACCATTGTGATAAATAGAGCATTTGCTCCTATAGGAGCAAATGCTCTATTTATCACAATGGTTTCAACAGGTGACTTTTACAGAAGCGTAGAAAGGCGTATTTATGGAGGAAAGGGTTAACAGCTTTCTGCATTTATTAAGCAGTCACCTGCCTAAGAGTATATAAATTCTTCTCTTCTAAATTTCTCGTTTAGAGGAGTTTTACTGTATTTACATTATCTGGTGATGGAGATTAGAGCTTACTCACCTGTGCAAGCCTGGCATTGGGATGCATCAGACAGTCCTGTTTGGTCATTGAATGTTCCAGCGAGGCATGGGTATTGTGTCGCAGTGCCAGTTCCGTTAGGGCAGTAGTGACCTGTTCAAGAAAAGAGGAAACATTTAACCTTTTCCATTGTATAAACACCTTTTCACACCATTGCCAACAGAGTAAACCCAGATCAGATTGCTCCTGTAGGAGCTTTCTGCGTAACTTCTGACCTGCATTAAGCTACCATTAGCCTTACAGACCCATAATTAGACCTCTTTTTGATGGCCACTTAAGACAGGTTCTACTTTAGTTATTTTATGTTGTTTATACGGTAGAACCCCTCTAATGCGACCACTTAATGAATAAACATGGGTGTCTTTATAAGCAGGACAAAAGTAATGCAGAAAGCTCCTCTTATGTATTTCTACTTGAGGTACATGTATTTTATATTGTTATATAAACAACTAAACATATAGCTATGCCAAGTAGTATAGAACATATTCTACAAGCAACAGACCAGATCCTGATCATATAGGAGCCTTCTGACTTGGGTCTACTTTGTTACATCTGTTTAACCCATTCCCTCAAAGGCTATTTTTAGATCCAAACTCTCTGAATAAATCTACTGAAAAGGAGCATTTACTAGAGAAAAGGAATTTGTTTAGGATTTTGTAGTTTTGAAACCATTGTGATAAATAGAGCATTTGCTCCATAGTAGCAAATGCTCTATTTATCACCATGGTTTCAGAACTACACAATTAAAAAGTTTCCCTTTTCTCTAGTAAATGCTCCTTTTCAGTAGATTTATTCAAAGAGGTTGGGTCTAAAAATAGCCTATGCGAGAATGGGTTAAAATGCAGCAAATGACTAAACAAATACTACTCATTAGTATTACCTCAAACTAGGGCTGTCATTGATTGGCCTCGCTGTATCGATACATCGATGACTCAAATATCGACGATATATCGATATATCGGTTGGATTTACTATTTAAGGGAATTAACTCAAAACCACTACAAATTCTCAGGTAAAACGTGTAGAATTAACTGCTTCACCTAGCAAATGTCATTAGAATAAAATAAAAAGATAAGCTCTTCCTGAGTTTGTTATAAATAGTTGATTCTTGTAACAAAAATACCAAGGTAATGTGGAAATAACAGCTTATAACCTTTTCTTATAGATATTAATTTCAATGACATGTCGAACAGAGAATTCCAAGATTGGTCAGGTAGTTCACATTGAGTCTACTCTGCATCGATTATATCAACCATTCCGGAGTTTGAGGAGTTTATCTATTAGTTGTTGCCTTAAATGAAAACAGCATAAGCCATAAGGGTATTGTAAACAATTATTTCGCAACCTCAAGCGCTCAACAGTTACTGTACTCACTGACCAATGATTTCTGTTGACATGCGAATGAATATTTGTGTTATTACCGCTGTACAGTAGGACAACTCTGCAGAGTTTGCATATGACTTTGGATTTATGCAAATCATCATTGAACTTCAGAAAGTTGACTTTTGTTCAAACGTCACTCCGTTTTTCGAGGTTTTTGAGCTAAACTCCTCAAATCCGGAACGTTGGTCGCCATTGTTGTTGTTGTTGTTGCTTGGAATGGGGAAGGGTAAATTCACTGATGCAGGTTCGGGATGCTGTGTAAACTGCAGGTTCTACGATAATGTATGTTCATGTAGCGTTACTTTCATCACGTTTTGATCCATTTGACTTTATTTAAGTGAATACAAGGTTTTCTTAAGATCAGTCCGAGTAACACATGAGCTTTTATATGGGCTGCATACTGTATTCATCTCACGAAACTGACCCGGATTAAGTGCAAACCCAAGCCTTAGTTTTTAATGTCGTCAAACACCGTAAATGAAAAGTGAACTGGAGCAATAATAAACAAACAGATGGATACGACGCAAAACACATTGAGTCAGGGTTTATTCTAGTTTTTTCATTAAAAATGTATCGATACTTGGAAATTCTGTATCGATATATCATCGGAACTTTGAAATCGACGATTCACCGATATCGCAAGTTACGATGACGGCCCTACCTCAAACAGGCTATATTAACCCTCTCCCTGTCCTATATTTATTCCAAATTACAATACCTAATGAAGATTCATCATCTATTTATTACAACGGTAAAAAAAAAGTGACTTTCACAGAGGTGTAGAAAGGCTTATTTATGAATTAATCGGTTAAGTAGTCATTTTAAAAGGTTTTCAATTAAATGCCAATTTCATCTTCAATTGACGCTTTATTTGATAGAGGCACCTTTGATGCATTAACAACAGTGTAGACCCAGGTCAGACAGCAATCACACTGTATGAATTGTCTGACATGGGACTGCTCTATTTGTTTACAAAGTAACATTGATCAGATTTTGCCCCCAATCCTGTGTCCATTAAATATTAACCTGTTCATTCATATAAACTGGTTTTCACGCATCTGCAAATAGAGTAGACCCAGATTAGATTGCTCCTATAGGAGCCGTCTGATCAGGCTCTGCTGTTGCTAGTGGAATTTGAAAGATCTGTTTCTTTACAGTCTAAAATGGCTACAATATTCAACCTTCCATATTTCATTGTAACTTTGAGTTCATGAATATTCATTAGGTATTGAAATTTTAACAGAGAAAGGGTTAAAAAAAATTAGCTAATTAATATTTATGATACTGTTACTTCTCACATGAGTATTCTTCATGAAATGGGTTAAACCTTTACTCCAAAAATACGCCTTTGCAAACAGAGAAGGCCCTGATCAGATGGCTCATGTATGAGTCATGTGATCACGGTCTGTTTTGTTTGCTTGTGGTATAGTATAGATATGATTCCACAGTTTCTGCCATGCCATGGGCAAAAAATTCCTGTGTTCATGTGCTTTTATAATAATTCATTAATCTAATAAATATTGATGATGTCATTTTTCTTACATGAATATTCATGGAGTAAAAGGTTAATACAAAACTGTGCATTCAGTCTTTGCAAACAATGTAGATAGCTATCTGTAGTAATAAGACTCAAACACTACCCACCTTGAGGACACAGATAGTAAGTGTAGTTTGTAATAGGTGAGAATGCATTGTCACAGTAGAAGCCCTGCACACAGGTCTTGCAAGTGGCTTGGCCCGGCTCATCCTGGTAGTAGCCAGAGCTACATGTCTGGTACATGCTGGAGCCAAGTGGACAGTAATAGCCAGCAGGACACTCATATGATGACGGGTTACCGACGATCTGACCCGCAGGACAGTAGTAGCCTGGAATAATGGGAAAGTACATCAATTAAAAATGTATACAGCTAACACAAATATTCTTAAATATACTTTGTTTTTATTTATTTAACCCTTTCCCTCATACAAACGTGTTTTCACGCATTTGCAAACAGAGTAGACCCAGATCAGGCGGCTCTTAGGGGAGCCGTCTGATCAGGGTCTACTCTGTTTGCTATTAGAATTTGATAGATATGTTTCTTTACTTACTAAAATGTCTACAATGTTCCACCTTCAAGAATTCTTTATAACAATTTTGTTAATGAATATTCAGTAGGTACTGAAAATTTGCCTAAATATAGAACAGGGAAAGGGTTAACACTATACTTCATATATATATTTTCTCAAGCTTTGGCAAACAGAGTAGACCTAGATCAGACGGCTCATGTTTGAGGCGTCTGATCAGGGTCTGCTCTTTTTGCTTATGGAATAATATAGATCTGATTCTTCAGTTTCTGCCATGGCTAAAAAAATCATCTAATCAATAATGATGTCACAAATATCCATTGGGTACAGGGTTAAATTTGTCAGATAAGGCAGGAAAGCATTACTATGCAAAGAAACAAAATGTTGTACATGTATCTCTTTGAGAAGTTGTGACCAACAGAAACAGATGGACTTGCTGTCTGCCTGTCACAATCACAGATCAAATATTTTTGCTAGAACTATCACTAAAAAGGTGATGAATACCCATACATAGCAGCTTGAATTGACCGCCCGCCTGCCCCAACTGCCAGAAGCCATCTGATCTGGGTCTTACACAGCTTGCAAATGCATATTTATGGACAGAAAGAGTTAAATTATCGGAGGTCCAGATAAGATGTGCAAATTTAAACATTTTCAAAAATAGCTCCTTTATTTCTCCACAAAACCCTATACTGTGACCCAGTCTTTAAAATCGCCTCTTCAAGGCAATTCTAAAGAGTGGCCATAGTATAGGGTTTGGCGGAAAAATGACAATTTTAGTATTTGGGTATGCACCGTTATCTGTAGCTCGGATTTATGCATCTTACGTAAGTATCTAATTACATACCTGCAAAGCAGTCTCCTTCCACTGCTGATAGACCTGATTGAGAACAGTATTTTCCGGCAGTACAGTTGATACAGTAGGACTCGTCCTCTCCCTTAGTGCTCGGCAGGAACGTACCTGGTGAACATGGCTGCGGAGTGGAACTTCCGCTGATGCAGTACTGTCCAACAGGACATTGGTCTCCTGATAAAATATACATGACCATGGCTTTCAAAGAGATGTTCATGTTAGTCCTTTACCTCATGAATATTCATGTAAGAAATAATTTTATCATGAATACTGTCAGCTGAATTTTTATAATGACATATAAACGTTGGAAGTTTTGGTTATGGCAGATATTCATTTAATATGCAAACTGAGCAGATCTTGATTAGATGGCTCCTTTAGGAACCATTTGATCTAGATCTATTCTGCTTGCAAAGGCATGGAAAGGTGTTTCTATGAGGTAAAGGGTTAACTTATATTGGATCATCTTTGGGTTCAACTTTGATACTTTAACCTTTTCCTTTATATAAATGCCTTTTTATGCATTGTAAAGAGAGAAGTCCCAGATCAGATCCCTATAGAAGTCATTTGATCAGGGTCTGCTCTGTTTGCTAATGAAATTTGATAGATATGTTTCTTTAGTTTCTAAACTAGCTACAGAGTTCTGTTTTCCATATTTAATTATAACTATTTTGTCCATGAATATTCAGTAGGTGTTGAACAAATATAGAACCAGAAAAAGGATAGTCAAATTTGGAATATCTTTGCAAAAGCATTAGGATCCATATGTGAGACACTAAGTAACAAATATGTAATAATATTCATTAACTTTATCAAGACTGGACATCAATTAACCTGGTACCACATCAGAAACCTGTCCTGCTGAAGATCAAATGATCAAAATTATCCTGTTTAACTCTTTACTCCCTTAATATGCCTATATATGTCTTTACAAACAGAGTAGACCCAGATCAGATGGCCGTCTGATCAGGGTCTGCTCTGTTTGCTTATGATATAACATAAATATGATTCTACAGTTTCTGCCATGGCCAAAAATTCCTGTGTAAATATGCTGTTATAACAATTAACTTAATATTCATGAAATCATTATTTTCTTACATGACAATTTGTGGAGTCAAGGGTAAAGATAATTGCTACCACTAGGATAGCCAGAATTATTGCACATTTTATGGTGAAGCAATTATGAAAGACTAACCTCAATTCACAGAATATTTTGGAAGTTCAGGACTACAGGATGGAAATAATTCAGATAACTCCAAGAGGAGCTTTCTTCATTAGATAAACATATTTTATTTTCTCAAGGACTGTATAGATACTTATTTAAACCTTTACTCCACAAATACACCATTCTACTTCTTTACAAACAGAGTAGACCCAGATCTGGGTCCATGCTTATAAAGCTTTTAGTTGAGTCTGAGTTTCGTTCTCAAGCTTTTGATTGGTCAGATTGGAGTTCTCAAGCTTTTGATTGGTCAGATTTGAGCCAAAGGCTCAAATCTGACCAATCAAAAGCTTGAGAACGTACTCAGACTCAACTAAAAGTTTTATAAGCATGGACCCAGATCAGGGTCTCTTCTGTTTGCTATACATGTAGATATGTTTTTACCGTTTCTACGATTGCCAACTATTCCTGTATTCATTGCACTATTTTAACAATTAACGTAATTTTCATGATGTCATTATTTCTTACAAGAATGCACATCCATATAAAGGGTAAAACAAAAAATAGCTAGCTCTTATTTCCATTGTGGTCCTCTGTGCTGGCGACATGACATGGAGGGGAAAATTACATAAAGATTAACTTATGATTGATCTTATAATTATATTTTCACTATAATTTATTCTATTCATCCTGGATTAAGCTACTTTCTGTCTTAACCCATTCCCTCATACTGACGCCTTTTGACGCCTCTGTAAAAGTCACTTACTGAAACCATTGTGACAAAAAGAGAATTTGCTCCATAGAAGCAAATACTAAATTTAATATTTATCACAATGGTTTCAACCCTACACAAATCTAATAAATTCCTTTCTTCTAGTTGATGCTCCTTTTCGGTAGATGTATTCAAAGAGGTAGGATCTAAAAATAGCCTATGAGGTAATGGGTTAAAAACCTAGAATTAGAATTCTCTGCAGTCACTGTAGACAGTTTTACTGTCTCACATTCCACCTTACCTCCAGTTCCAGTTGGCTGGCTGGTGGTAGAGTTCTCTGTACAGTAATACCCAGCACTGCAATTTCCTGTAGGTGCGGCCAGCCCGTTGGTAGAGCAATACATTCCAGAGGTACATCCAGTGGGGGCGGAGCTTCCAACTGGGCAGAAGGTTCCTGACACACACATTCCACCCTCAGGGGAGGAGGGCTGGGCAAGGGAGGAGCCAAGGGTACAGTAATACCCGGCATCACATTCGCCTGTGGGCTCGCTTAGGCCAGGTGTGCCACAGTAGTAGCCAGGACTGCAGGACATACAGGAAATCTGTGCCTGTTGCACTGTAAAGAAATTTAACCCCTTGCTTGCTATTTGCGTCAATATACCTACCTGTAAATAGTGAAGACCCAGATGAGACAGCTCCTGCAGGAGCTGTCTCGTCAGGGTCTGCACTATTTACAAGTTCGTTGTGCAACCAGTGCTCTCCACAGCGGTGATTGCACAGCGAAATACTTGTACACAGTGAAGATATATGTAATTATACAACAGGGCATGGGTAAAGAAGGAGAAATGTATTTTAAAATTCAGCAAGAGAAGAGTTAACCCTTTTGAATGTGGGAAATGAGCTGGCCGTCAAATGTAAATACTGTAGACAGTGACACATATCTGATCAGGGTCTGAAATGTTTGTCATTCAAAATCCTCTCACAAATTTTAACCTTTCATACTAAAAAGGAACCTTAACAGGAATACGATATGCACAACTAGGCATGGTGCTGATAAATCCTAGGAAGTTTCATGAAAATCCGACCAAAGGTCTTGGAGAAACTGCTCAGACAAAGTAAAAACGGACAGATGGATGCCACACACAAAAACAAAATGTCCCACGGCCAGGTATACTGGGGGTGACATAAAAATCAGCTAATTTACATGATGATGTCATAAGGCATTGCCTTTGCACACAGAGAAGACCTGTATGTGTCATCTGATCAGAGTCTGCACGGTTTGCTTATGAAATTATAATAGATTTGACCCAAGTTTCTACCAATACCAAAATATCTAGAGTAGATATGTCAGTAAACATTCAGCTAAAAAATGTTCAAGATATCGTTTCTTTTCGTTACATGAATATTAACTCATTCCCCGATATATTCGAACACCCAAATACGTACCATTATTGATCCCTAACCCATTCCCTGATAATGACGACTTTTGACGACTCTGTAACAGTCACTTTGTGAAACCATTGTGATAAATAGAGCATTTGCTCCTATAAGAGCAAATGCTCTATTTATCACAATGGTTTCAAACTACAAAATTCTGGGTTTTTTTCCTATCCTACAGAAGCCATCTGATCTGGGTCTACTGTGTCTGCAAAGGTGTGAAATAGCATTTACATGAAGGAATGGGTGAACAATTTACTCACATGTAACATTGATGAAAGTTCCAGCTGGGCATGGAAACTCTGTGCTGTACCTGGTACCATTGGGACAGTAGTAGCCAGTGGGACACGGGCTGCTGGTGTACTCTGTGTTATTTCCTGTACAGAAGTATCCGGCTGGACATGTCTTACAGTCTGCCATATTGGGCTGGTCCTGTATAAAATAGACATAAACAATTTAACCTTTTACTGTAGAAATATGCCTTTCTACGCCTTTGAAAAATGAGTAGACTGAGATCAGATGGCTCCTGCACAGGCATAGAAAGGTATAATCAAAGAGTAAAGGGTTAACCCGTTACCGCTTACAGATGCTTTTTTACACCATCAAACAGAATAAGCCCAGATCAGATGTCTCTTGTTAAGAGCCTTCTGAACAGGGTCTGATCTGTTTATGGAATGATATAGATCTAATTTCTGCGAAAAAGTCTCGTGTTCATATGCCATAATAATTGTTCAGCTAATAATTTTCATATCATTATACATGTATTTTACTGGAATATTCATCTGATAAACAGTAAACCCTTATTACCATAGCACATAAGACGCACATTTTTTTTTTGGCAATGCATACATGTGATAACCTGTTGAAGCATGTCAGGTTGATTTTGAAAATTTGTCAGGTACATTTGACTTTTGTCAGGTAGATTTTACGGACAAGAATGAAATATATGGAGATGAAAAAATTATCTTCAGGATACTTACGTTTTTTATACCTTTTCACATAATCATTCATACCTTACCATAAATACTGTTACGGTATTACCCACATACCATACCATGCCATGCCATTATAAACCTTACACTTCACACATAACATTTACACACACTTTCCCTCATATCAACGCCTTTTCATGCATAGGAGCTATCTGGTCAGGGTCTGCTCTGTTTGCTTATGATATTGGAATGTTTCTACACTTTCTGGCTTGGTCCAACAAAATCAAATGTCCCTGTGCTGTTATAATAATAAATCTACCTTTACAAACCATACATTATACAGACTACATCTATACACAGCCATGGCATCATCTCCAGCCCTTACAATGCCTAGAGATAAATAACCCCATTAACCATTCCCTTCATATAAACATGTTTCACTCATTTGCAAACAGAGTAGACCCAGATCAGACAGCTCCCATAATTAAATAATGTCATGAAAAAACCAAGACTTATTACTGTTTTATCATAATGAAAAATATATTCCATTTTATCTTATTTTATTACAGTTTCAGGGCTTTTTAGGCTTATTTTATAGCCCTTATTCAGCTATATTCCCAATGGCAAAAAAAGTGTGTTTTCTCCATTTTTTGGAGGAAAATTCCCAACCTCAAGTCAAAAAAATCTATGAAAAAACGTTAACAAACCTCGATTTATTCAGTACAATCGGTCTGGGGACGAATCTTTCATACTTTTTGGTATTGCCGGTTTGCTGAATAAAACTAAACTGTTTATCGTTCGGGATATTCGGATATTCTTCACTTGTTGTTAACAGTCGGAGTGCATACTGCTTTTTGAAGCTATGATAACGTCACTCCCCTCGTCTTAATTTTGTCTCCTCGCTTGAGTACAATAATAATGCGTGCCGCATGTGGTATTTGTGGACAACGTCGCCTATGTCAGAGTTTATTCTGGACTGAGTGACAGATGGGCTAGTGAAGAAATATAATTAAGTACTGCACTCACTTTCAGTCTTTCTTTCGGACATAACTGCTTCGTTATCGTATAGAAAGTCCAGATAATCACATTTGTTAACAAAATGTTTTTCACTTTCGTTTTCGACTCACGCGAGAGACTATGTGATTTTGATATATAAATTAACCAATCAAATCGCGTAAAAACCTTCACACCAGATGCTGTATCTGGGCGACGTCACTACCGGAAATAAATTTGCAGTCTCCAAGCAACAAGTAGCAACTCTCTTTCGCGACCGTGAAACGAAAACAAAACATCCCGATGTGAATTCAGCTTAAATTATCTATTTAGGGAGGGGATTTGGGGAGGATTTTGTGCAGCGGCATTGCCATAGGATGGAATTCTGTCTGATTTGTATGCGTGCATCCCGCAAAGGCGCATGCCGCCATTTGCATTTTGACACGACTGGTTCCCAAAAAAAAATTTGATAACTCAAGTACAGCGCAAATGGGAACCAACTTGTGATTACATAATGCGGGTGATCTCCGCGGGGGGGGGGACATACCAAAACAGGCCAAGCGTGGATCACAGCATGTTAAAGGGGTTTGTGTGTGTAGAGAACTAACAGATAATCTAACCCAGGGAGGAAAATATAGGTCACTATAAAAATGCCATGGCAGAATCGGTAAAACGGTAGAAACGGCTACCGAATCGGTAGAACGGTAGACCACCTCTGAAAACGGTAGATTTCACCTACCGTCGGTAGTTATCACATGTATGCAATGGCAGACACTATAGAATCTATATTAGATCTTGAACAAATAGAGCAGACCCTGATCAGATGGCTCCTAGAGGAGCCATCTGATCTGGGTCTACTCTATTTGCAAAGGCACAGAAAAGTGTATTTATGGAGTAAAGGGTTAATTTACTTTCAAAATGGAACAAACAATATTTATAGGCACATGCTAAGCATGGGAGAGATAAGCTTATGATCTAACTCACCTGGTATGTGCCCTCTGGACAACCAACAGCTTCCACTGAGCCCGCAGGGCATTTATAACCCGGTGGACATATTCCTCCAAGCCCTTTGTTGGCAGACCCGTCTGGCTGGTTTGTGTCCACACCATAAGTGCAGAAATATCCAGCATCACAGTTACCCACTGGTGATGTCAGATTTGTGATGTCACAGTACATGCCCCCTGAGCACTGCTGGCAGTCAGTTTCCTCATCCAAGCCTTCTGTGTTGGAGAAGGTGCCTGTGGGACAGGCAGTCCAGTTACTGCCGGTTCCTGACATGCAGTAGAAACCAGCAGGGCAAAGCCTGTACCCAGTCGATGAGTTGCCTGAAATATTACGCATATTAGTTTAATATCATACAATATTTAAACTGCAGCAAATGACAAAAAAATTAGAAGCTACTTATTAGATTTGTCTCAAAGAGATTTCCCATTACCTCATACGCTATTTTTAGATACAACCTTTTTGAATAAATCTATCAAAAAGGAGCATTAACTAGAGAAAAGGAAAATTTTAGAATTTTGTAGTTTGAAACCATTGTGATTAATAGAGCATTTGCTTCTATAGGAGCAAATGCTCTATTTATCACAATGGTTTCACAAAGTGACGTTTACAGAGTCGTCAAAAGTCGTCAATATGAGGGAATGGGTTAAACTTATGAATAGTTGCAATACAGGGTTTGACTGGAAAGAGATTTTGATAGACTGGTATGCATCTTATAGAGCTCTGCAACAGTAGCTGTCTGATCTGGGTCTGCTGTTTGCTTATGGTATAATATCTGATTCTACAGTTTCTGCCTGAGCCAAAACATTTTGTGCACATATTCCAACATAAAAATTCATCTACAGTTCATAACATTTATTCACCAATTGGCTTCTCCTTCTGATTATTGCTGAATGTAAACAAGATGTGTTTGTGAAACACTATGCCCCCTCATATATTTGACCTCTGACCTTGACCTCTGACCTTGACCTTGACATGTCACCCCTCAAAATGTGCAGCCTCATGAGATGCACAAGCATGCCAAATATCAAGTCTCTATCTCTACTGGTCCAAAAGTTATGGCTAATGTTAAAGTCGGCGATTTGACCCATATATTTGACCTCTGACCTTGAAGGATGACCTTGACCTTGACACGTCACCCCTCAAAATGTGCGGCTTCATGAGATACATATGTATGCCAAATATCAAGTCTCTATCTATACTGGCTCAAAAGTTATGACCAATGTTAAAGTTGCTGACAAACAAACAGACAAACAGACATACAGACAGACAGACAGACAGGGCAAAAACAATATGCCCCCCGACTATCGTCTATGGGGGCATAAAAAGACAACAACCTAAAAACAACAAACCTGCGATGACTTCCTCTGGTACACAGTAGAAGCTTGCTGGACAAGTCATGCAGGATGACTGCTGGGTCATATTGGTGAAGGTGCCTGGATCACATGGGACAGAGGCGCTGGTGCCTCCAGGACAGTGGAGTCCGATATCACATGGGGTGGCCGGTGGGTTTGGCACTGAGTCTCCACCAGGACAAACAAAGCCTGGGTCACAGTCTCCGACTGGTGTGGTAAGACCTAGAAATAGAAAGAATTGAACAAATTAAAACTTCTACTCCATGAATATTCATGCAAGAAATAATGACACCATGAATATTTATTAGGTTGATTTTTATAAAGGTACATGAATACAAGAAATCTGACCATGGCAGTCAGAATCACACCTATATTATTCCATAAGAATAGTGCAGTCTGATCTGGTCTGCTCTGTTTAACCCTTTCCTCCATGAATATTTATGTAACAAATAATGAAACCGTCAATACTAATTAGATGCAGTCTTCAAATAGCGTATGAACACAGAGAGTTTGGGTCATCGCTGAATCTGTGGAATCATATCTACAGTCTAATTGCGATAACTCGGATGCTTGCCGGACTGCATATAAAATCCGAATTATTGCATGTTCCGAGTTATTGTATTTTCACCTCACAGGTCGGCCATGACTTGTCTGTCGTAATTTTTGATGTATCATAAAAATACTCAATGTACAGTGTTTAGGGTACAACTGTGCTAGTACTAGTCAAAACCTTACCTGCACTTATCTTGGAACAAAATACGACATTAAACTCCTTTTGATTTCAGTTTCTTAACAATTACGATGCTGACACACAAAAATCATCTGCTCATATATTTTCAAATATTTCCAAATTTCCCACAACCCTGGTGAATGATTATTAAAAACTATGTGCATATTGAATAACAGTCATCCTTGGATGATAGGGGTTAAAATTAAACGAGTGATTTCTGATGGTTGTTGACACCCTCACTGACCTCGAGTAACATCCTGTAACCCTTTGCCTGTTATGAAAATTTGCACATGTGAAGAATCCCGTCTGCTTCTAATGCCTTTTTGTGAAGTTTTTACTTCACAAATTCGCTTTCAGAAACAGATCTATTCAATTCCATAAGCAAACAGAGCAGACCCTGATCAGACGGCTCCTCTAGGAGCCGTCTGATCTGGGTCTACTCTGTTTGCAAATGCGTGAAAACACGTTTATATGAGGGAAAGGGTTAAGGCAGGATGTAAGTCATGCAGAAAGCTCCTTCTGGAGCTGTCTAGATGGCTTTCACCCAACATTAAGCTACCACCTGTTTTACAGACTGGCATTTATACTAATTTGCATATCAGGTTTAGAGGAGTTTTGTGGCATATAATTGTTCATGCATTGTCATAACAACCAATATGCAAGCCTATTCCAGGTAATATGTGTATCATTCTATCCAAATCTTATTTTCCCAGATAAATGATAAAAAATGACAGATTTTGGCTAAAACATACAGAAAATATTTATCACAGATTTTCTGAATGCAGTATTTAATCTGTATAACAGAGCAACGGATTAAGGTGCATAGGCAAATACTAAAATTGCCATTTCTCCACCAAACCTTATGTTGTGACCATTCTTTAGAATCGTCTCTTCAAGATGATTCTAAAATGTGGTCACAACATAGTGTTTGGTGGAGAAATAAAGGAGTTTTTTTTAACCCATTCCTTCATATTGACGACTCTGAAAAAGTCACTTTGTGAAACCAGTGATAAACAGAGCATTTGCTCCTATAGGAGCAAATGCTCTATTTATCACAATGGTTTCAAGCTACAAAATTCTAAAAAAATCCTTTTCTCTAGTTAATGCTCCTTTTCGGTAGATTTATTCAAAGAGGTTAAAAAAGGTTTAATTTATGCATCTTATCTGGGCCTCTGTACAACTTATATTTGGTATATCGGCATTAACCTGTATCATTGCAGTATTTTCCAGGGTCACAGGCGGTACAGGATGAGGAGCTGTTAAGCCTTAGTGTATTGCTGTATGTGCCTGCTGGACAAGGTATGGGTGCGTCTGAGCCCTCGGGGCAGTAGCTACCAGCCGGGCAATCATATTCTGTCGATCTGTTGGATCCAATCTCACAGTAATACCTGCACATGTACAATGAAAAAAACGTTAGGACTCATTTTTTATCATTCCCTTAGTGATTGTCATATAACTCTTTGCTGAATTTTCCTTTTATCATTTAACCCTTTCCTCCATAAATACGTCTTTATACGCCTCTGTAAAAGTCACTTTGTGAAACCATTGTGACAAATAGAGCATTTGCTCCTATAGGATCCCAAATTCCAAATGGTTTCAAACTACAAAATTCTAAAATTTTTCCTTTTCTCTAGTTAATGCTCCTTTTCGGTAGATTTATTCAAAGAGGTTGTATCTGAAAATAGCATATGAGGTAATGGGTTTTGAACTTATGACAGGTACTAAAAAGCATTTATTGTATGCCAGGCTGCTTGTTATCTACAAAGTTCAGAACCTACCCTGCACTGCATGGTCCTGTATACATCAGTGCAGCAGTGCTGTCGCAGTATTCTCCAGCCGGGCAGTCGATACATTCCGCCTCTGCTTGCAATGATGTCTGGTTCCCATATGTTCCTTTAGGGCATGGTTCTGGATTAACAGTACCCTGGACACAGAAGTGTCCAAATGGGCAAATGTCCGCATTGGTTCCTATAAAAAACATTCGGGTCCAAGGTTATAAAACTTCTGAGTCTGAGTCTGAGATAATTCTCAAGTGCGGTATCTGATTAGTCAGATTCTGAGCAAGCTCCGAATCTGACCAATCAGATGCTTGAGAACGATCTCAGACTCAAGCAAAAAGCTTTATAACCTAGGAGCCAGAGATGAATAATCCTTTACCTCATGAATATTCATGTTAGTAATAAGTTTTATAACAGCATATGAAAATAGAAGGTCTTGCCTGTGACAGAAACTCAACAAGCAAAAAATGCGGAAACTGCATTGAAGCCGGATTTTTCAACTGAAAGACATTCACCCAAGCTATCTGCATACCAAATATAAATGTCTAGCATAATTATGTAGTTCAGAAGTTATAACAACCTTTTAATGACAGCCAAGTTTTCTTAATAGTGACCTTGATCGGATTTCAGGTATCTTTATGTCATCTGTAAGGTCCTTACCAAAGCTATCTGAACACCAAAGGTAAATTGCCTAGAACTCGTGGATCAGAAGTTATAGCAAAATGTTAATATTTGTTAAAAACAGCCAATTTTTCAAAATAGTGACCTTGACCGTGACAAATTTTCATGTTTACTTGTATCGACTGAAATACCTTCACCAAAGCTATCTCCATACCATATATGAATTGTCTAGCATATGTGGTTCAGAAGTTTTTCAGTGATGGCCAACTTGTCAAAATAGTGACCTTGACCTAATTTCAAATATCTTTATATCAACTTAAAGGCCTTCATCAAAGCCATCTGTATATCAAAGATGAATTGCCTAGCATTTGTAGTTTAGAAGTTATGGCAATGTTAAAGTTTGTTAAAAATGGCGAAGTTTTCGAAATAGTTACCTTGACCTGATTTCATGTATGATAAAACCCTGTATCAGGTGAAAGGCCTTCACCCAAGCTATCTGAATACTAAATATGAATTGTCTAGAAGTTATAAGCAATGTTAAAGTTTTGTTAATGACGGCATACCACTCACCTGCTCTGCCGGTTTTCTCGAAAAATCTGGCTCAAAATCAGATCTATATCATTCCAGAAGTAAGCAGAACAGACCCTGATCAGAAGCCTCCATGGGAGCCATCTGATCTGGGTCTTCTCTGTTTGCAAAGCATTAATATGAGGTAAATAAACTTCTTACATTTCATGATTAAACTTGTAAACATAAAACATTGCAGCTTGGTCATCCAAATTTGCAAATGTATGTTTTACTAATTTTATGAATTCAAAGGTAGCTAGAGCTAACATTAATATCCATCCTCTAATTTGTCCATAGAAGAAAAAATATTTTTCTTTCTCAGCAAGTCATGTGATCATGTTAACTGTTTACTCATAATATACCTTGATATGATTTTTCAAACAGAGTAGACCCAGATTAGATGTGTCCTGTAGGAGTCATCTGGCAAATCTGCTCTGTTTGTTTATGAAGTTATACAGATTTTATTCTACAATTATAAAACCTAAGCGAATAAATTTTCACACATGCACTATTTTTTGAGTAAAGGATTAACTCTTTGCACGCTAACGGGAAAACTGTGATTTCCTATGCAAACAGTTTGGATCCAGATGAGACGGCATCTCATCAGGTTCCAAACTGTTTGTCACCTTCAACATATTTTGCAAAAAAAAAGAGAGAGAAAGTTTATTTTAAGAATTGAAGCAGAAGACAATTGTTACAGACAAAAAATTACTTAGCATGCAGAGTTAAAGAACTTCTGACATATTGTGTTACAGCTACATCTGAATTCATGAAATTAGTAAAACATTTTGCGGTGTCCATTTTGTTATGCTTACCTTCAGTGGGTGTGGTTGTATTGGCTCCCTGCTTACAGAAGTAGCCAGCCTCACACAGGTACTGACTGTCCATACTAGTCATGCCGGTAACCGGACAAGCATAGCCACCAAGACATGGTGTACAGTCACTCTCCTGCTGTATTCCTGAAAAAAAATCAATGACAGTTAACCCTTTGCCCCAGAAAAGCACTTTTTTTGAGTTGTTCAAGATCACATGGCTGCTATCCCTTTCCCTGTTCTGTATTTAGGCCAGATTTCAATACCTACTGAATATTCATGGAGAAAATAGTTATAAAGAAATATGGAAGATGGAACATTGTAGCCATTTTAGAAAGCAAAGAAACAGATCCATCAAAATATATGAGCAAACAGAGCAGACCCTGATCAGACTCTGTTTGCAAATGCGTGAAAACACGTTTATATGAGGGAAAGGGCTATACGAGCACTCTACAGGCAACTCTGTGATAACTTCACAAACAGTTTGGACTCGGATGAGGTGCCAAATTACTCAGCGTATCATCAGGATCCAAACCACTTTTCACTTTGACACCGTTTTCAGAAAAGAAATATTAGAGTATTAGAGTTAATTACATTAAGAATTGAAGCAGACGACATTATTTGCAGATGACAATGGCTCAGAGTACAGAAGATATAACCCTTTACTTCATGAATATGCTTCTCTACACCTTTGCAAACAGACTAGACCCAGATCAGATGGCTCCTGTAAGAGCTGTCTAAGAGCTGCTCTGTTTGCTTATGTTAGAATATATACATGATTCTAGTGTCTGCAATGGCTAAATATTCGTGTGTTCATGTGCTATTTTAACAATTACATGTACTCTAATCAATATTCATGATGTCATTCTTTTTAACATCAATTTTTCATGGAATAAAGGGTTAAGCCATTCCCTCATATTGACTCCTTTCGACGACTCTGTAAAAGTCACTTTGTGAAACCATTGTGATAAATAGAGCATTTGCTCCTATAGGAGCAAATGCTTTATTTATCACAATGGTTTCAAACTACAAATTTCTAAAAAAAATCCTTTTCTCTAGTTAATGCTCTTTTTCGGAAGATTTATTAAAAAAGGTTGTCTCTAAAAATAGCCTATGAGGTAATGGGTTAAGACAGGTCGCAGATTGACAGTTAAACATAAAGCGCCAAAATTTTTCTGAAACAACTTACTGAATGTCGAAGAGTCTTGATCCTAACAAGACGTCAAGTTTCTGAAACAACTGACTGAGTGTCGAAGAGTCTTGATCCTGACAAGACGTCAAGTTACTCAGCATCTTATCTAAATTGAGGCTGTTTGAAATACTAGTCAAGTTCCAATTAGCATTAGAAGGATCTGCTCTGTTTGTTCAACCCTTACCCAGTTCTATATTTAGTCTAATTTTCAAAACCTACTGAATATTCATGGGCAAAATAGTCATAATGAAATATGGATGGTGCAACATTGTAGCTATTTTAGAAACTAAAGAAACAGATCTATCGAATTCTATTAGCAAACAGAGCAGTCCCTGATAAGATAGCTCCTATAGGAGCCATCTCATCTGGGTCTACTCTGTTTGCAAATGCTTGCAAAGGCGTTTATATGAAGAAAAGGGTTACGGAAATATTGGTTAGAAATCTACAGTTTCTGTCATAGCCTATGTTCACATGCTAATATAAATTATATTCATAATATAATTATTTCTAACAGGAATATTCATGAGTACCTGTAACATTGTTGAATGTTCCGATTGGACATTGGAACTCTGTGCTATATTTAGTGCCTGCTGGACAGAAATGACCTTCAGGACAAAGGGTAGAAGCATTGACTGAAGCTATGGAAACAGTGTTGTCACAGAAATAGCCGGCGTCACAAGTAAGGCAGCTGGACTGGGTCTCGGAAGGCTGATAATCACCGTTGGCACATCGGATGGGTAGGTCAGTTCCACCAGGGCAATAGTGTCCAATTGGGCAGCTGTTTAATTGTAATAAAGAAATGAGATGTGCCATGAGAATGGACGGATTTAACCCATTCCCAGTTCTATGTTTATTCCAAATTTCAATACCTACTGGGCCATCTAATCTAGGTCTGCTGTTTGCTTCTGGAATTATACAGATCAAATTCTACACCCTATGTGACAGTCAAAAATTCCTTTGTTAAGAATGCTTTAAAATAGTTTGGCTCATCAAAATTCATGATGCTATTATTTCTTACATGAATATTGAACAGGGAAAAGGTTCAGTCGGATTCAACTGTAAACCGTTGCAACTGTAAGTGCTGTCACTGTTCTGTATTTAGGCCAAATTTCAATACCTACTGAATATTCATTAACAAAATAGTGATAAAAAAATATGGAAGGTGGAGCATTGTAGACATTTTAGGAAGTAAAGAAACAGATCTATCAAATTCTATCAGCAAACAAAGTAGACTCTGATCAGATGGCTCCTAGAGGAGCCGTCTGGGTCTACTCTGTTTGCAAATGCGTGAAAACACGTTTATATGAGGGAAAGTGTTAATGCTTTCACTGCAATATAAGCAAATCCATGATAAAATTTGCACAGTCATAAGATGAACAGTAACACATTAACTCAAGAATGAACCATTCTGATCATATTTTTGAAAAGAAATTGCAGTAACCTGAAGTAGACAATAATCCAATGAAGGTGAAATTATTTGGCCAGCAAAAGGATAACCTTTTCAATGCTGAGTTTTCAAATGCATTTTTCCAAACTTCATACAGGTCAGTCTTACTTGAATATTCAGGGATATTTTAATCCATTCCTCCATAGGCTAATTTTAGACCCAATCTCTTTGAATGAGTCTAATGATATAGGAGCATTTTTACTAGAGAAAAGGAAAATGTTACAATTGTTTAGGATTTAAACCATTCATTGTGATAAATAGGGCATTTGCTCATATGGAGCAAATGCTCTATTTATCACAATGGTTTCAAGAAGTGACTATTATGGAAGCATAGGAAGGCGTATTTATGGAGGAACGGGTTAACACTTTCCCTCATATAAACGTGTTTTCACGCATTTGCAAACAGAGTAGACCCAGATCAGACGGCTCCTAGAGGAGCCATCTGATCAGGGTCTACTCTGTTTGCTAATAGAATTTGATAGATCTGTTTCTTTGCTTTCTAAAATGTCTACAATGTTCCACCTTCCATATTTCTTTATAACTATTTTGTTAATGAATATTCAGTAGGTATTGAAATTTGGCTTAAATACAGAACAGGGAAAGGGTTAAAGGAAAAATGTAACATGACAAACAGTGCAGACTCTGATGAGAGGACTTAAACTCTAGGAGCCCTCTCATTTGGGTATACATTGACAGTATTTCCGAAGCACATATTAGTGACTTGTTTCCTACACTGAAAGGGTTATGGAAATAATGCTTACCAATAAGTATACATGTAGCAGAACATGATCAAATTAGCTGTGTCAATATAAGGCAATGAGTTAATGATAAGGTAAACATCTGAATGTACTTACTTGTAAGCTGCTGGTGCAGAGACATTTTGGCCCACTGGACAGTAGTACCCAGCATCACAATTTCCTGCTGGCTCAGCATTGCCGGTTCCTGGACAGTACATTCCACCAGTGCAGGTCAAACAGTCACTCATATCATCGGAACCAGTTACGTTCAGGAAGTAGCCAGTATCACATGCAATCTTGTCAGAACTGCCAGCCGGACAGAAATGACCCAGTGGGCATATATCTCCACTTGAAACACTGGTTGGAGTAGGAACAGATGCTTCAAGAATACAGTAGTAGCCTGAAAAGATTGAAGAAATTTAGTGAGCAAGCTCACATATCACACACAGCCACATTGTCAAAGGAAAAAAGTGGTGCCCCATGACAGATTCCTCTGAAAATCAAACTCATTCAAGCTTTTAATCATGACAATTCTTAAATTAAATTTGAGATAAATTGGTCAAGAAATGAGAGTGCTACAGTACAACCTCTCTATAACGGCCACTAAATTACATCAAGTAGTTTGTGTTAAAGACAAGTAGCTGCTTAATTTATAGGAGCATTCTGTTTTACTTTCACCTTGCTTTGAGCAGCCGCCTGTCCTAAATAACAACTAATTAACACAATTTAGTGGCCATTATAGAGAGGTTTTACTGTATATGAGCAAAAATGTATTATCCCTTTACTCCATAGTCCATAAATATACCTTTCTACGCCTTTGCAAAGAGACCAGACCAATATCAGATGGCTCTTGTAGGAGTCATCTGATCAGGATCTGCTCTGTTCGCTTATGAACAATAATTATATGATTCTAGTTTCTACGGCCATGACCAAAGATTCCTGTGTTCACGTTCCATTATAAATAACAAATTATCAATACTTATGATGTCATTTACTTCTTACATGAATATTCATGGAGTAAAGGGCCAATGCAAGCTTTGTATTAGAAACATAAAGGTACACTATGATCATGACCAACAGTTGAGATCTGTAACATAAGAAAACCAGAACAGATCAGAGAGCTCCTACTGAAACTATCTAGTCTTGGTCTACTACATTTGCAAAGGCATAAAAATGTGTGATTATCTGGTAATGGGTTAACCCATAGCTCACCAGTCACAACTATAGTTGCATTTCCAAACAGTGTAGACCCAGATGAGAGAGCTCCTATAGGAGCTTTCTCATCTGGGTCTGCACTGTTTGCCATGGAAAATCCATGCCTGCATGCTCCATGTTTTTGCCTAGGAAAATCATTTCAACATATCTTGTATATTTTGTAAACATATGCCTAAAGAATATTCAAATAGGGCACAGTGATAAACAAGAGTGTTCATAGGAACACATGTGTCACTGGCTAAGGGTGAAATTCAAAAACCAACCTGCTGAGCAGTTGCCTGTGGGGCTTGAAAGCATAGCTGTTTGACAGTAGGTCCCTGGGTCACACTGAAGGGCCGCTGAGGACCCGAATGGGCAGTAGAAGCCTGCACTACACGGCCCGCCCTCACTGGATAACGCAGGTGTGGCCGAGGTGGATTTGAGTGTGCAGTAGTAACCTGTAGCAAAATTGTGGAAATTTATATCTCAAACCAGAGATACCCCAAACCAGAGATTCCCCAAACCAGAGGTATTCAAATACAGTAAAACCCCTCTAAACTGGATGTTCAATTCATAATAGAATAAGTATCAGTCTTGGAGACAGGTGGCAGGTTAATGCTGGGTGAAAGTTATGCAGAAAGCTGCTAAAGGAGCTTTCTGCATGACTTTCACCCTGCATTAAGCACCCCCCCCCCCAACTGCCTAAAAGTATCTAAATTCATCTCTATTAGAATTCCAGTTTACTGTACAAAAATTGTCATTTCTCCAACAAACCTTATGTTGTGACCACTCTTTAGAATAATCTCTTGGAGATAATTCTAAAGAGTAGATAAAACTAGATGAAGCTATACTTGAAAAGAGAATCGGTGGAACCGATGGATGCTCCCCAAATAAATGCTAGTTCCAAAAGGGCTTTAACCCATTCCCACTTAGGCTATTTTTAGACCCAACCTCTTTGATTAAATCTACCAAAAAGGAGCATAAACTGGAGAAAAGGAAATTTTCAGAATTGTGTAGTTTTGAAACCATTGTGATAAATAGAGCATTTGCTCCTGTGGAGCAAATGCTCTATTTATCACAATGGTTTCATAAAATGACTTTTACAGAGGCGTCAAAAGGCGTCAATATGCGGGAATGGGTTAATATGTATATATATTTCTAATATGTCTGTTTAAAAAAGTAATAATACAATATAACAAAGGAAAAAAAAAATGTCTGGCAAAGGGTAGCAACAAAATTTAAGTACTTACTGGGTAAGTATTGATATTTGAACTAAATATAGAACAGGGAAAGGGTTAGCATGAATTTACAACAAGCATATACATGTATGTCACACATACCGGCGGTACATTGGCCTGCTGGCTCTGCTAACCCTGGAACATCACAATAGTAGCCTGGGAGACAGTCAATACAGTCAGACTCATTGGTTCCCTTGGTGGCATTAAAAAACGTGCCTGCTGGGCATGGGTACTGGGTGGAGACATATGTGCCCGCAGGACAGTAGTGTCCCACTAGGCAGGGGTAGTCCTCGTACGCCTCAGTGCCTGAAAAGTTCAGGTGAAACAATGCTCAAAATTTTAATGGTTTACTCAATCTCTCATAACATTGACGACTTTTGATGACTCTGTAAAAGTCACTTTGTGAAATCTTTGTGATAAATAGAGCATTTGCTCCAATAGGAGCAAATGCTCTATTTATCACAATGGTTTCAAACTACAAAATTCTAAAATTTTCCTTTTCTCTAGTTAATGCTCCTTTTCAGTAGGTTTATTCAAAGACGTTGGGTCTTAAAATAGCCTATGAGGTAATGGGTTAAAATGTTGTTACGTTTGAAAAGGGAATGATTGAACAGAGCCACAGATGAAGGTGCATACTCAAAAGCTGAGATCGTTTTTTCTCTACCCTATGTTGTGACTACTCTTTAAAATCGTCTCAAGCAGTGGTCACAACATGTTTTGTGGAGAAATAAAGAAGCTGTTTTCGAAAATGTTTTACTTTACACATCTTATCTGGAGCTCTGATTGATGTCATCTCTACTGGACACAGAATTATGGGCTTGCTTTAATTCTTACATCTCCCTTTCTTTTCATAAATTCAATGATAAAGTCAAACTGCTTGGAAATTGATAAAATATAAAATATAATTTGGATAAAAACAAAAAACACTAAAAATCACCCAATTTGAAGTCATCATTTTTAAAGCCTTAATTCTATATTGTTTAATCCTTTATGTCATGAATATTCATGTGAGAAATAATGGCATCATGAATATTAATTACATAACCCATTTGCGCCCAGTGAATACTTCCATATTTATATATTGGATAAGTCCATTTTTTATCTAAGTGATGACTGGCCTAAATTTTCAATTTCATTTTGTTTTATATTGGAATTCCTATCAGCAAACAGTGTAGACTCTGATCAGACGCCGCATCATGCGGCATCTGATCAGAGTCTACACTGTTTGCCTACGTCCCATATATGGGATCGTGGGCGCAAATGGGCTAATGTGAGAAATAATCAATGGATGAATATTAATTAGCTGAATTTCTATGATGACATTTAATAAATATAAGGAAAGGATTTTTTAACAATTGCAGAATCATTCCATCAGCAAACAAAGCAGACCCTGTTCAGAGGGCCCCTACAGGAGCCATCTGATCTGGGCCAACTCTGTTTGCAAAGGGCCCCTACAGGAGCCATCTGATCTGGGCCAACTCTGTTTGTAAAGGCATGAAAAGGCGTCCATCATATACAAAGTAAACCTAAATAAATCATCTGATATTGGATCCAATTCGTTTATCATGAACTAGCCCCCTATGGGATTAATCAACACTATCAAACATACCATACACACTGCATTAACCCATTACTTGATGAATATTAATGTAAGAAATATTGACGTCATGAATTTTATTTAGATTAAATTTTATAATGGCATATGAATACAGAACATTTTGGCTCTGGTAGAAACTGTACATGTATTATAATTTCATAAGCAAACAGAGCAGACCCTGATCACATGGCTCCTATATAGGAGTCATCTGATCTGGGTCTACTCTGTTAGCAGATGCATGAAAAGGCATTTATATGAAGGAAAGGGTTAACTCTTTACTTGATGAATATTTATGTAAGACTCTGCATCCATTATAAATAAAAAAAAATCTTGCAATAACACAATCCTAAATTAGGCTATCTATTGAAATTTTATTTCCATGGCAATGAGAATCAGCTCTGTAACATATAAGCAAATAGGGCAGATTCTGATCAGACAGTTCCTGTAGGAGCTGTCTGATCTGGATCTACTATGTTTGTAAAAAGTAAAATGGCTGGGCTATCAAATAATGGGTTAACCCTTACAGTGCGGGACCCGAGTCACTAATGTCCTTTGCAAACAGTGTAGACCCAGATGAGAGGGCTCCTAGGGGGCCCTCTCATCAGGGTCTGCACTGTTTGTCATGCTACACTTTTCTTTAGAAAACATCCCTAAATATTCACCATAAGCTTGACCTATTTGAATTTTGGAATATTCCATTTGAAAACTCAGTGTTGTAAGGGTTAAAATAAATACAGTGTATACAGTGTCAAACATCTAATGTTAACTGGCCATTCTTGCATCCAATAAAATATGTAAGACATATCACAGCAAAAAATCCACAAAAACATAGAAAATGTGAATACCTTAAGTGTATACATCAGATGTAAAACATAACAAATGTGAGTACATGTATCACAAATGCTGACCTCAGCTGTAAAACAATGCAATGTGAGTACCAAAATGCTGACCTCAGCTGGAAAAACATTGCAATGTGAGTACCAAAATGCTGACCTCAGCTGTAAAAACATTGCAATGTGAGTACCAAAATGCTGACCTAAGCTGTAAAAAACATAGCAAATGTGAGTACCACGTTGCATACCTTAGGTGTAGACAAATTTGCAATAAGCTTTTCCTGTTGGTTTGTATTGTAAACTTGTTCTAAAAGCATTGCCCCCCCCCCCCTCCCCCAACACACATAAACACCTCTTCAAAGACATAAGAACATTGCAACATATTTAATATGACAATTAAGGATTATTTGATAAATGTGATGAAATTCTCGCTAACAATCCAAATAGATAATTTAATCTGATACGAGTTGCATATGGGAATAAAAATGGGTGCACTTGCAATGTACACACTGTAGTCAAAAATAATTAAGATCAAATTAGGCAGGTGGCTGCTTAATGCAGGGTAAAAAGTCATGCAGAAAGCTCCCAAAGGAGTCACTCTGCATTAAGCTGCCACCTACTTAAAAGACCTGGGGCCCATTTTATGAAAAATTATATGACAGATATTACTGTAAGTTCTAACAGATGACGATTTGCAACTTTCAGTTGCGATCTTTGTATGTAAGAACTTATGATAATTTCTGTCGCATGAAATAACCTAAGTCGTCACATGCTAGAATGCGTATTAAGTTACCTATCTGAGGTTAAAATAAAGGAAAAGTTAACAACATAAAAACAAGAGGGTCGTCACGGGTGACAAATGCCCCCAAAGTGTTTGACACCGAAATGCATTTTGGTGGAAAAACAATACAATGTAATGCAGGTGTAACATGAAATTTTGATGCTGTTAAAAATGACACAGGAGTCAGTTCTTAACATTAGAAACAGAACCTTTGACGATTATGATAGCTAAGAAAAGAGCCAAGCGTCAAAACTTAGTTAAAAAGGACCCTAAGTCATTCTCAACGTTAAAAAGGACCCTGGGTTGATTGTCAACGTTTAAGGTATAGGAGATATGCTCTGGACAAGCTTTTTGTATCTGGTAAGATATAGGAGATATGCTCCGGACTGTAAAATTGAGGTCAAAGGTCAAGGTCAAGGTCAGTGATCTGAAAATGGTACATGACTCTCCCCCATCCCAAGATGAACTCACAAACCAAATTTGGATTCCGTAGCTGGTAAGGTATAGGAGAAATGCTCCAGACAAGCTTTGTGTAAAATCTAGGTCAAAGGTCAAGGTCACAGTGACCTGAAAATGGTACGCGACACTCCGCCATCCCAAGATAAACTCACACATTAAATTTGGAATACGTAGCTGGTAAGGTATAAGAGATATTCTCTGGACAACCTTTTTTGTAAAATCGAGGTCGAAGGTCAAGGTCAAGGTCACAGTGACCTGAAAATGGTACGCGACACTCCGCCATCTGAAGGTGATCTCACAAACCAAATTTGGAATCCCTATCTGGTAAGGTATAGGAGATATGCTCTGGACAAGCTTTTTGTAAAATCGGTCAAGGTCAAGGTTAAGGTGACCTGGAAATGGTACATGACATTCCGCCATCCCAAGATGAACTCACACACCAAATTTGGAATCTGTAGCTGGTAAGGTAAAGGAGATATGCTCCGGACAAGCTTTTTGTAAAATCGGTCAAAGGTCATGGTCAAGGTCACAGTGATCTGAAAATGGTATGCGACACTCCTCCATCCAAAGATGAACTCACACACCAAATTTGGAATCCTTAGCTGGTAAGGAATAGGAGATATACTCCGGACAAGCTTTTTGTAGCTGGTAAGGTATAAGCGGTTTTTAAAATCGAGGTCAAAGGTCAAGGTCAAGGTCACAGTGACCTGGAAATGGTACGCGACACTCCGCCATCCCAAGATGAACTCACACACCAAATTTGGAATCTGTAGCTGGTAAGGTAAAGGAGATATGCTCCGGACAAGCTTTTTGTAAAATCGGTCAAAGGTCATGGTCAAGGTCACAGTGATCTGAAAATGGTACGCGACACTCCTCCATCCCAAGATGAACTAACACACCAAATTTGGAATCCTTAGCTGGTAAGGTATAGGAGATATACTCCGGACAAGCTTTTTGTAGCTGGTAAGGCATAAGCTTTTTTTAAAATCGAGGTCAAAGGTCAAGGTCAAGGTGACCTGGAAATGGTACGCGACACTCCGCCATTCTAAGATGAACTCACACACCAAATTTGGAATCTGTAGCTGGTAAGGTAAAGGAGATATGCTCCGGACAAGCTTTTTGTAAAATCAAGGTCAAAGGTCAAGGTCAAGGTCACAGTGACATGAAAATGGTACGCGACACTCCCCCATCCCAAGATGAACTCACACACCAAATTTGGTATCCGTAGCTGATGTGACAAAGGAAATATACTCCGGACAAAAGGTACACACACCCACACACACACACACCCACCCACCCACACACCCACCCACACACGCACGGTGCGATCACTATATGCCGCCAAAGCCTAGCTTTGGGGGCATAAAAATACTTGACCAAAACAAATAACGTCATTTAAAAGCAGTTTAACAATATTCAAGCATTAAAATCAGAAAGCGCATTTAGTGACATCACAGCATAATTTATCAGTCATGCTCAACTTACCAAAATAATCTATTCATAAAGTAACAATGAATTAAATTTATATCGCCTATCAGATAACAATATATTTCATTCATATACCCTATCAGAAAACAATAAACTACATTTATATAGCCTATCAGAAAACAATGAATTACATTTATATAGCCTATCAGAAAACAATGAATTACATTCATATTAAGCCTATCAGAAAAACAATAAATTACATTCATATAGCCTATCAGAAAACAATGAATTACATCCATATAGCTTATCAGAAAAGAATTACATTTATATAGCCTTTCAGAAAACAATAAATTACTTTTATATAGCCTATCAGAAAACGATGAATTACATTCATATAGCCCATCAGAAAAAGAATTAACATTTCCATAGCCTATCAGAAAACAATGAATTACTTTTATATAGCCTATCAGAAACCCAACAGTCAGTGCATCAAAACACCAGAACAACTCTACTAGCTGAAGTTTAACCCTTCGCTTGCTGAATTTTAAAACACATTTCTCATTCTTTATCCATGCCCTGTTGTATAATTACATATATCTTCACTGTGTACAAGTATGTCGCTGTGCAATCACTGCTGCGGAGTGCACTGGTTGCATAATCAACTTGTAAATAGTGCAGACCCTGATGAGATAGCTCCTGCAGGAGCTGTCTCATCTGGGTCTTCACTATTTACAGGTAGGTATATTGACGCGATTAGCAAGCGAAGGATTAACCCTTTCCATAATGAATTTATCACTTCATAAATATTCATTATCTCAAGTTTCATACTGTAAAATCATCAGAAGTATTGGCCTAGACAAAAACAGCAGAATCAGATTTATCTAATTCAATACGCAAAAAGATCAGACCCTGACCAGGCGGCTCTGATCAGGGTCTGGTCTGTTTGTGACTATTCTGCTTGCAAAGTAATGATAAGGCAATTCAATTAAGGAAAGGGTTTCAACTAAGATGTATCATTTACCAGATGTCTGTACTTCCTGATGAGTAAAACCATTACATATATATATTTTCCAATGAATGCTTTCATGACATAATAAGGGATCTTGTTCAGTAATCTCCCTTTAATACTCTCTCAAAAAAGTCTAGGTCTTACTAGTTGGTTTCCTCTGATTTTATCGCTGATCTCATTGCACCGCATTTAAATATATCATATAAGAAAACTCAAATGATAATGACATTTGTTATGTACTTTCTTGGACTATAACTCTACTGAATTATTTAATGTTTAGAGTTTAAGCAAAGTTGTCTTTCTTTAAATTTCAAATCAATTCATTCATTAAAGCATGAAATATAAGAGAAATAACTCAGTAATCCTACTGTAAGGACCTATATATCATTTGGTATACATTTGTGTTTATCTATCAAAGGAGATAATTTGCAGCTGAACAATATCCCCTATTCTTAAACATTTGCAAAACCTCGTCAGTAAAACCCATGTAAACTGGAATTACAGTAGAAAGGAATTAAGATACTTGTAAGCAGGTGGCTGCTTAATGTAGGGGGAGAGTCATGCAGAAAGCTACTAGGAGCTTTCTGCATGACATTCACCCTGCATTAAGATGCCACCTGTATCCAAGACCGATATTTATACTAAACTAAATGTCCGGTTTAGAGGGGTTTTACTGTATTTATGATGTTCTTGTTAACCTTCTGCACTCTGAGAGCAAATTGTTGTCAGAAAGTTATTATTTAACCCTTTCCCTGTTCTGTGTTTATTACAAATTTAAATACCTACTGACTATTCATGGACAAAAAGGTTATAATGAAATATGGAGGGTGGAGCATTGTAGCCATTTTAGAAAGTAAAGACACAGATCTTTGAAATTCTATTGGCAAACAGAGCAGACCCTGATCGGACGGCTCCTCTAGGAGCCGTCTGTTCTGGGTCTACTCTGTTTGCAGATGCGTGAAAACACGTTTATATGAGGGAAAGGGTTAATACTGTTGTTTACTCCAATTCTAAAAGTACATTTGTCTTCCATTTGTTTATGAAAATCTTGGCATCTCATCTGCATTGAAACTGTTTACAAAGGTTATCACCAATTCTCTACTTGAGTATTGAAGGTTAAAATGACATCAAATCGGTTTCTGAAAACAGGGTATAGATAGGAGTTTCACTATAAACAAAACAAGAGCCGCGCCAACGCTCATCTGATTTGGTACTTGTCCAGCTGAATTTTTTTTTTTGAAAACGACAAAGGGCCATAACTCCAAAATTTTGAAATCAGGAGTTATGGTTCTTATGTAGGGGCCTTCCCCTTAATGAGATCTACTAACCTATGAAGTTTCATGTTGATACCTCTTATACTTTTCGAGTAATGAGCTATATTAAAGTTTTTGCACGCAGACGACGACAACGACTACGACCCAGTGATCACAGTGATCACAATAGCTCGACTTTTCTTCAAAACAGATGAGCTAAAAAAGGAGTTTCTGAAAAGAATATGTAAAAGGCAGTGGATGAAAACTGGGGCTGATTATTTTGTTTGTTTGTTATGTGGTTTTGCATCACTTTAACAGGTTTTTATTCTCAGTCATATCATGATGGTTGATTTATAACTAAATTATGTTAACATATATGGGGTTGTGTCCGCCTTGCCACATTCGGCAATGGGGTTGTGTCCTATGGGGGGTATTGTCCTTCTGGATTTTTGTCCACATGGGGTTTTATCCGTACCCAATCATGATGTTCAGGTAGTTTCAGGTGAAGAGATAAAAAATGTTCTTCTGCATAAGGAAATAGTTAAAACTTTTCACCTTTAACATTGTTGTCCATTTCATATCCAAAAGGATGATTCCTTCTATCTCTGTTCAAAAACTTAATCACAATGTCAAACTGTTTGGATCCTGATGAGAAACAGATACACGACTCATCTAGATCCAGCCATTTTGCAATTGAGTTATATTTAATCCTTTACTCCATGAAAATTCCTGTAAGAAATAATGACATCATGAATATTAATTAGATTAATGGTTATAACAGCACATGGTCACAGGTATTTGTGGCCATGGCAGAAACTGTAGAATTGTATCTATATTATACCATAAGCAAACAGAGCAGACACTGATCAGATGGCTCCTATATAAGCTGTCTGATCTGGGGCTACTCTGTTTGCAAATGCATTAACCCATTACCTCATAGGCTATTTTTAGATCCCAACATTTAAAATCTACCGAAAAGGAGCAGTAACTAAAGAAAAGGACAATTTTAGAATTCTTATTCAGTAGTTTGAAACCACTGTAATAAATAGAGCATTTGCTCCTATAGGAGCAAATGCTCTATTTATCACAATGGTTTCAACAGGTGATTTTTGCAGAGGCGTCAAAAGACGTCAATATGAGGGAATGGGTTAAAAAGCAATTACAAGTATATGAAGGAAAGGGTTAAGATAATCAGTTGTACCTTGAGTGCAGTAGTAGCCTGCGGGACAATTCTGGCAGGTCTCCATGCCTGTCATGTTGTTGTATGTTCCCTGGGCACATGGTAGTGGGTTGACTGAGCCTGCTGGGCACCTGTATCCCTCAGGGCAAACACCACCCACACCTGACTGGGCACCTGTAATAGAAACATTACATAAATCAGACAATTTATAACAGATATACTTTATCCCTATCCTCCTTGAATGTTATTTTAATGATTTATAACTATAAATATTCATGAACTGAATTTTGAAATTAACCCTTTCTTTCATACAAACACATTTTCATGCCTTTGCAAACAGGGTAGACCCTGATTCGATGGTTCAAGCTGTCCAACCTGGGTCTGCTCTGTTTGCTTCTGACAAAATTGATCATATTCTGCAGTAAAATATTTCCTGGAAAAATTTAAACTGAAAAAATCAGCTAATGAATATTCATGATCACTGATGTCATTTCATGAATATTCAAAAGGTAAATGGTTAAATATTAACAATGGCATTTTTGGCTGTGACAGAAATTGTATTATGAGATTTATAACATTCTGTAAGCAAACAGAGCAGACCTGATCAGACAGCTCCAAAACAAACTGTTTGATAAAGGTGTAGTACATTGTTTGAAACTGTGCTAAAATTTTTCACTATGATGGGAAGAGTTAAAAAATCAAACTATCTAGGAATTCATATTTCATTAGCAAATAATAAATATATAAGTTTACTGATAGCATGTCATCTACAGTGCACAACTGACACAAAATACACCCTTCTGAGATCAGTGTAAGATTTTTAGCAACATTTTACATTTCAACAAAAGAAGGGCCATAACTCCTGAATTACTAAAATAATGTACACAGCCATTAACTTTGATCAAAATATAGCTATGATAGAAACGTTTTGTAGTTAGTTCAGGCTATAATGGCCAAGTTTTACTATTCAAGGGCAATAATTCTGATGGGTCTTGGACTATATGGCTGATTATCTACCCAGATATTTTAGCAATACACATTTTCAAGACAATTAGTGAAGATTGGATCTTTTGACTTATAAGAGCGGTCAAGACAGGCAAAAACTATAAAACAGCCATTTGGCTGCTAGTTGAACTTGGCTGAGACATTATGGCCATGGACAATTTCATGAAGTTTTTTTGGTGAAATTTAAAGTTTCAGATAATGAACATACATGCACATGAGTATTCATCATATAAAGGGTTAACCCTTAACCCTTCGCTTGCTGAATTTTAAAATACATTTCTCCTTCTTTACCCATGTCCTGTTGTATAATTACATTTATCTTCTATGTGTACACATATTTCACTGTGCAATCACTGCTCTGGAGTGCATTGGTTGCAACAATCAATTTGTAAATAGTGCAGACCCTGATGAGACAGCTCCTGCAGGAGCTGTCTCATCTGGGTCTTCACTATTTACAGGTATGTATATTGACGTGAATAGCAAGCGAAGGGTTAACCCTTTACTTCATAAATAACCCCTTCTACACCTTCTCAAAGAGAGTAAAACCCAGAATAGAAGCTATCTGATCTGGATCTGCTCTGTTTGCGTATGATATAATACACAGGGGGACATGTCGTGGGTCTACATAGTCTAAAAAGTCAAAAAAATTGATTGGCTCGATTTAGTGTTATATTATATACAAGGGGTCTAACTACCCATAAGCAAAATTTCACGACCGGTTGTAGACCCACGAAATGGTCCCCTGTGATATAATATAGATGATTCTACATTTTCTGCCATGGCTAAACATTCCTGTGTTCATATGCTCTGATAATAATTAATGTAGTTAATATTCACAATGTCCTTATTTCTTACATGAATATTCATCACATAAAGTATAAAACCCTTTCTCTCATATTATAAACATATTTTCACTTATCTGCAACAGAGAAGACCCAGATCAGATGGCTCCTATAGGATCAGGGTCTGCTGTGTTAATTTGCTTATACAATATGATAGATCTGTTTCTATACTTTCTAAAATAGCTACAATGTTCCACCTTCCATATTTCGTTTTAACCCTTTCCCTTATAGAAACGTGTTTTCATGCATTTGCAAACAGAGGAGACCAAGATCAGATGGCTCCTAGAGGAGCCGTCTGATCAGGGTCTGCTCTGTTTGCTAATAGAATTTGATAGATCTGTTTCTATATTTTCTAAAATGGCTACAATGTTCCACCTTCCATATTTCGTTTTAACTATTTTGTGCATGAATATTTAGTAGGTATTGAACTTTGTAATAAACATTGAACAGGGGAAGGGTTAAACTGTTACACACCTGGTGAAAGGCAGAATCCATTCGAATCCATGTTGGTACAGTTGATAGGCTGTGAGGTGTTCACACCAAACTCACAGTAATGACCTGCAGCACACACGCCTGTGGGTGTTGTTAGACCATACCCATCACAGTAATTCCCACCAGGGCATGACAAGCAGTCTGTCTCCTGCCCTAGGCCAGTGCCATTGTTGTAAGTACCAGGTGGACACTGCTGCCAGTCGAAGCCCGTGCCTGCAGGGCAGAAGTGGCCCTCAGGGCAAAGGGTGACAAGATTACCATTTAAACAGTACCTGGAATTAGCAATTCTGAATTATAGAGACTTTGATATAAAAAAATATTGATGAAGAAATGTGCTGATAACATATAAACCGATAATCTCAACATTTCATTCCTTTGCAAACAGCGTAGACCCAGATCAGATAGCTCCTATCTGGTCTGGATTTGTTCTCTTTTGCTTATATTTTAACCCTTTCCCTTATATTGACGACTTTTAACGACTCTCTAAAAGTCAGAACTTTAACCCTTTTCTCCATAGGCTATTTTTAGACCTAACCTCTTTGAATGCATCTACCGAAAAGGAGCATTTTCTAGAGAAAAGGAAAATGTTAGAATTGTGTAATATTGAAACCATTGTGATAAATAGAGCATTTGCTCCTCTATTTATCAATGGTTTCAACAGGTGAAGTTTACAGAGGCATAGAAAGGCGTATTTATGGAGGAAAGGGTTAATAATAAATAAGAACTGAAATACTTTTAGGCAGGCGGCTGCTTAATCCAATGTTTCTGCCAGAACCAAATAATCCTGTGTATGTATGCTATATGTATATATATGTGTACGTATGCTATTATAAAAATTCAGGAAAAAAATAACTCATACACCATTTTGATGACTTTACATAAACCCATTCCCTCATAGGCTATTTTTAGACGCAATCTCTTTGAATAAATCTACCGAAAAGGAGAACTCTCTATAGAAAAGGAAAATTTAGAATTTTGTAGTTTGGGAACCATCGTGATCAGATTTAGAGCATTCACTCCTAAGGAGCAAATGCTCTATTTATCACAATGGTTTCAAAAAGTGACTATTACAGAGGCGTAGAAATGCGTATTTATGGAGGAAAGGGTTAAACTAATAGAACAGCAACTAGTGCAGCAGACCTTGATCAAATGCTCCTGAAGGAGCAGTTTAATCTGGATGTGAACTCTTTGCTTAACATTTTGCTTTCTGTAGGAGCCATCTGATCAGCGTCTACTCTGTTTGCTTATGGATTTACAAGGATCTGAACCTACAGATTTTGTCTAAGCAAACAATTCCCTAAACAATTTTACATTATGAAAATTATGTTAATAATTATATGTTACAGTAGAAATTGCGATTCAGGACAATCGTCAATTCTCCTAGGACAGATTGCAATTGCAATCTTTCCTAGGGCAAACTCCGATCCTCTTTTTAAATCATTTACAATTATGTGTTGTTTGTCATGTTTTGAATACAGACTTGTGAACTTAAAATAATATATTCTTCCAGTAGAGTTGTTGATTTTCTTTGTAGAGTTAAAGTTTCATATATAACACTAATAATAAATTCTTCTAGTAGACTTGTACATTTTCCTAGAATAATTAAAGTGTCATATCTAAAACTAATCATTTAAATTCTTCCAGTAGAATTGTAAATTTTCATTATAGAATTACAGTTTGTCCTTAAACAAACTGTGATTGGAATATGTACTAGTAGAATTTTTGATTGTCCTTACAATGTATTAGGATCAGAGTCTGTCCTAGGAGAGAATGCGATCGCAATCTGTCCTAGGAGAATCGACAATTGTCCTGAATGGCAATTTCTACTGTGACATATACATGAAATTATTAGTTCATGCACAAACTTTTTTAAGGCAATTAGTTAAGTTTATCTGAACATCTAGGGTAGTCATGGTTTTCAAAAAAAACAACAAATCTTTACCATCCAGTTGGGCATGTGTAACATTCAGTTCCTTGGGTGTGATTCATGTAGGTTCCATTGGCACAAGGGCTAGGGGCTGAAGAGTTGCTTGGGCAGTAGTGACCAACTGTGCACGGGTAGCCTGATGGGGTGGAGGAATTCTGGCCGCCTGGGCAGTAGAAGCCGGCTGTGCAAGGGCCAGAGGTCTCGTTAAGACCAGTGGAGCCGCAGAACTGACCGGCAGTACACGGTGTACAATCAGACTCTGCAGTCATGCCTTGGTCAGGATTGTATGTACCCTATGAAAATATAAAAATCAAAATTTTGAGTATGATTGTAAATCGTTTCATTATTTAGAGTTTGTCTCCTTTATATCTTGTAATTGATATCAAATTGTAACCTTTCAACTCATTCCCTGATACTGACGCCTTTTGGCACGTCTGTAAAAGTCACTTTTTGAAACCATTGCTCCTGTGGAGCAAATGCTCTATTTATCACAATGGTTTCAAAACTTCACAATTCTAAAGTTTCCTTTTCTCTAATAAATGCTCCAGTTCAGTAGATCAATTCAAAACGGTTGGGTCTGAAAATAGTGTATGAGGCAATGGGCTAATATCATCAAGATCATTGTATGAAAATCAACATGGTTTTACCCATTCCTTGATAGAGACGCCTCGTGATGCTTTGCAAACATAGTAGACCCAGATAAAATGGCTCCTGAAGGAGCCCTTTAACCAGGGTTGGCTCTTATTGCTTATGAAAAAGAAAGTTTCTGCCGTGGTCACCAACTGACTTGTTCAAAATGAAATAGTTCTTAACCCTTTCCCTCATACAAACATATTTTCACGCATTTGCAAACAGAGTAGGCCCAGATCAGATGGCTCCTAGAGGAGCCGTCTGATCAGGGTCTACTCTGTTTGCAATTAGAATTTGACAGATCTGTTTCTTTACTTTCTAAAATGTCTACAATGTTCCACCTTCAAGAATTCTTTATAACAATTGTGATAATGAATATTCAGTAGGTACTGAAAATTGGCCTAAATACAGAACAGGGAACCAGGGTTAAGATCAGCTAATAAATATTCATACATGGATATTCATAAGGTAAAGGGCTTAAAAAAAGAATGCTTTGAGAAAAGCATGTAAATCTTTTTAGACAAAAATTACTTGAAATCAAAGGGAAAACAGTTTGAGTGTCATAAATTTTTACTCACCATTGGACACTGAACAGGCACTGCAGATCCAGTTGGACAGTAACTGCCTTCTGTACAGATGATCTCTAGGGCTGATGTTGATCCCTGAGGACAGTAATACCCAGCAGTACAGGACCCTTGAATGGCAGTGAGCCCCAAAGTTTGGCAGTAACTCCCTGCTGTGCATGGGGTACATTCAGATGAGTTCTGGAGACCTGTGGTGCTGCCGAAGGTTCCTGCTGGACACTGAACTGGACTTGTGGTTCCAATCTCACAGTAAGATCCTGGGTAAAATAAAACAATACCAAAAACTGCTAGAAACTGAACTGCTCTCGTGGTTCTGACCTAACATTAACCAGTTACTCCATGAATATGTATGAAATAATGTATGTATGTATGAATATTAATTTGTCTAACATTAGTTATAGTATAAGAACAATAACAGCTTTGACTCTGGCAGAAACTGTAGAATTAGATCTATATTACATTAGAATCCCTCTAATGTGACCAATTGATGGATACACATGAAATGTCTTAATGTGTATTAAGCTACCGCCCGCCCCAAAGACCCAAAATTAGACAAATATTTGGTGATTGCATTGGAGGGGTTTTACTGTATATCATAATAATATAGATCTAAATCGACAGTTTCAGTCTAAAATGAAAATTACTTTTGTTTTAACCATCATATTTTAGTATCCAATACCAATTCTAATTCTTAGTGTCATCTATTCTTACATGAATATTCATTAAGTAAATAGCTGAAGAAGTGTGATGGGATTTTTTTTTTCAGTTTTCATCTCAGCAGATGTAAGGCCTGACAATATTTAACACTCTAAATGCTATGTTTTAACCCTTTCCCTGTTCTATATTTAGGCCAATTTTCAGTACCTACTGAATATTCATTAACAAAATAGTTATAAAGAATTCTTGAAGGTGGGACATTGTAGACATTTTAGAAAGTAAAGAAACAGATCTATCAAATTCTAATAGCAAACAGAGTAGACCCTGATCAGACGGCTCCTCTAGGAGCCGTCTGATCTGGGTCTACTCTGTTTGCAAATGCATGAAAACACATTTATATGAGGGAAAGGGTTAAAAGTGGAATGGTCCACCACTGTTTAACCTCTTCCTTCCTATTAGCTTTTTTTCAACGATTTACAAATAGAGTAGACCCTGATCCCTATAGGAGCCGTCTGATCAGGGTCTGCTGTTTGCTAATGGAATTTGATCGATCTGTTTCATTACTTTCTAAAATGGTTACAGTGTTCCATCTTCCATATTTCATTCAGTAGGTATCGAAATTTGGACTAAATATAGAACAGGGAAAGGGTTAACCCATACTCTGGTGGTGAAACCATGATTATCTATGAAAAACAGTTTGGTTCTAGGTGAGGCGCCACATTATGTGACCTCCCATCAGGATTCAAACCCTCTGACACTTTAACCAAACTGTTACAAAAGAAAAGAGAGAAATCCCTCATTTTAGCAACCGAAAGAACTGTTGCAGTTGAAAAATTACTTAAAATGCAAATGAATTACTACAGTGTATACAGTAAGTATTTTATAATTCTGAATGACAACCAGTGCTGACTCTTAATTCGAGGGCACTTTTATAATTGTCACCGAGAGGTTTTACAGCAAAACCTCTCTATAACGGCCACTAAATTACATCACGTATTTTGTGTTAAAGGCAGGTGGCTGCTTAAAGCAAGGTGAAAGTAAAACAGAACGCTCCTATAGGAGCGTTCTGTTTTACTCTCACTTTGCTTTAAGGGTCCACCTACTTTAAATAACAAATAATTAACACAATAAGTGGCCATTACAGAGAGGCTTTACTGTACTATTTTTATTATCAAACTAGACAAACAGTACCCACAATGGTCAAACGCCACAGACCTATAGGAGCCATCTGATCTGGATCTACTTTATTTGCAAAAGTGTGAAAGAGTTCATATGAGGGAAAGGTTTAAACCCATATAAATCTTGACTGTTCCATACCTTGAGGACAGATGGCAGCATTGGGTGCCTGCGATGGGGCAGCCAATTCTGCTCCACTCAGACAGAAGTATCCAGCATTGCAGAGACCTGTGGGGTCGCTGAGTCCGGCAGTCTCGCAGTAGTAACCTCCAATACATGCAGTACACTCACTGCTGTCATTGAGCCCTGTCCTGTTGTTGAAAGTTCCAATGTTACAGGGGTATGTGTCATTTCTTGGAGTACCTAAAAACAGGAAAAAATGTTCTCATTGATTGTATCACAGACAAGCCATGCTAATAGTATAACTATAAGAAAAACAAGATAACTGCATGTGGGTACCAACACTCACCTGTTCGATTGTTGTCCTTGTTAGGTAAACAAGAGTGTAAAGTTTCATAAGATTTGCATGAATTGTAAAGAAGTAATAGCCGACATTAAAGTGTCCAGATGACAACAACAACATTGTCATCGGTGTTTGAAAAACAACTACCTTCTAAATGATTATGTTGCGCTAAAAACTCTAATTGGCTTCAATTGTCAAAATTTCTTCCATCTTGTTTCACATTATTTCTTACATTAACCCCAGGAAATAATGACATCATAAATATTAATTAGATTATTTTTTATACCGTCAGATGAACACAGGACATTTTGGCTCAGTCAAAAATTGAAGAATCAGGTCTATAAAAGACAATAAGCAAACTGTGTAAACCTTGACCAGATGATTCTTGAAGGGGGCATCTATCTTGGTCTACTCTGTTTGCAAAGGTGTGAAAAGGTGTTTAAATAGACTATTTTTTAGATAAAAACCTCTTTCAATGAATCTACCGAAAAGTAGCATTAACTAGTGAAAAGGAAAATTTGAGAATTTTGTAGTTTAAAGATTCTAGGACATTAAAATGCCCCCCCCCCCCCGACACTTGCCCCCTGGACCTTTGCCCCGCTATTTGAGCATGGGCGAACTTTTGCCCCACTAGTGGTTTAGCTTCGGCGGACATTTGAGAGCATATGTATTGTGTGACTCAATCTCAGAAAACCCAGAGAACTTCCATAGAGGTTCATTAGAAAATGCTCTCAAAAAAAAGGCAAATAGAGGCCTCGATTTAACTCGTTTGTAAAAGCTTGGGAAAGCCCATGTATGATTAGTCGCTATTTGAAGGTAATTTTTATATATATAAACACATTGTTGTTTTAAATGCCTAACTTCCTGTAAAATATTTTAGGGATGCTGATGATGCAAAAATTGAATAAGACCGTCCTGGAAATTAACAGGGGGGCAAATGTCCGCCCAAGCTAAACCGCTAGGGGGCAAATGTCCGCCCAAGTCAAACAGGGGGCTTATAATAGAGGGCAAATGTCTGCCCAAGCTAAAACACCAGGGGGCAAATGTCCGCCCATGCTCAAATATGGGGGCAAATGTCCGCCCATGCTCAAATAGGGAGGCAAAGGTCCCCTTGGGGGGGGGGGGGGGGGGAGAGGGGAGTGTCTGGGGGGCAAATGTCCGTAAACCTAGTTTGAAACTATTGTGGTAAATAGAGCATTTGCTCCTATAGGAGCAAATGCTCTATTTATCACAGTGGTTTCAAGAAGTGACTATTACAGAGACATAGGAAAGGTGTATCTATGGAGGAAAAGGGTTAAATCATGTAGTCATAAAGTCTTGCATAGATATTCATGGAATAAAGGATCTATAGTTCTTTGCAACCACTCAGTAACTCTTTATTCCATAAATATGCCGTTCTATGCCATTGCAAAAAGAGTAGACCCAGATCAGATGGCTCTTGTATGAGCCATCTGATCAAGGTCTGCTCTGTTTGCTTATGAAATAGTACAGATATGATTCTACAGTTTCTGTCATTGCCAAAGTTTCTTGTGTTCATGTACCATTGTAAAAAATAATCTAATCAATATTCATGATGTCATTTTTTCTTACATGAATATTAATGGAGTAAAGGGACACACCACATACCTGGAGGACAATAATAGCCAGTTGGGCAGATGATATCAGTACTTATGTTGACTACACCATTACTGTTGTCACAGTAATAGCCTGATGGACAAGTCTTGCATGTAGCCTCGCCTGTATTGTCCTGGTACTCTCCGTTGGGGCACAGCTCAGGGACATCGGTTCCTGCTGGACACTTGTGTCCTACTGGGCATGGGTATTGATTTGGTGCAATCTCACCAGCTGGGCAGTAGAAGCCGGCACTGCAACCACCTGCAATGACCAATCAAATTATCTGTAACATCACAGAGAATATAAACTAAAACTATCACTAAAGGTGATGAACACTGCAGCAATTCAAAGGGCTGGTGCAACAACCTATGTTATATGCCCAAATAATCCCAGAGAAGTCCCTTATCAGTGTCTGTACTGTTTATCATGTTATTACTTTTGTTTAACCATTTCCATGTTCTATATTTTAAAAAAATCCAAATTTCATTACCTACTTTATATTTATAGACAAAATAGTTATAACTAGAACTATCACTAAAGGTGATGAATACGCCCGCATGGCAGCCTTGATTGCAAATCCAAGTTTGTGACACAAACTACCTATGTGACAGGACCAAATGACAAACATACCCAAAGTTCAAGTGGAGACAATTCTGTAATGGCTGCGACTAAACACAGGATAATTGTCTCTTGCACATGTACTATTCACGTTTAGTGTGTAGTCTGGGTCTACTCTGTTTGCAAATGCTTGAAAATAAATGTATATGAAGGAAAGGGTTAAAGTCTAGACAAGTTTGAGCTGTTTGTATTTTGGAATACAATGTAGTCCATTTGTTAATTCAGCATTGATCGGTTAACCCTTCACTCCTTAAATACGCCATTCTATGCCTTTGCAAACGGAGTAGACCCAGATCAGACAGCTCCTATGGGAGCTGTCTGATCAGGATCTGCTCTGTTTGCTTTTGAAATAAAATAGATGTGATTCTACAGTTTCTGCCATGGCCAAAATTGCCTGTGTCAATGTGCTATTATAACAAATTATTGCAATTAATTTATTATTCATGACATCATTATTTTTTACATAAATATTCATGGAGGAAAGGGTTAACATACCATTTGTAGCTGTCAGATTGTAAAATCCACAATAGTCGCCAGCTGAGCAGGTGAGACAATCTGTCTGGGCTGTGTTCTGTGTGCTTGGGCTGTATGTGCCTGGGCTGCATGCTGTGGGGCTGGCTACACCCTCCGCACAGTAATACCCAGCAGGGCACACATTCCCTTCCACACCATCTGTGGGAGTACTGGAGCTGGCTCCTAAAGTACAGTAGTAGCCTGCAGAGCAATTTCCCGTAGGGGCCGCAAGTCCTTCAATTTGGCAATACATTCCTGGGTCACATTGCGTGGGATCTGAAGAGTCTAAGAATAGAAAAAATAGAAAATCATACATTGGATTGTTTTGGGGAAACTCTGGTTATATACATTGTATTGGCAATCTTAATAGAAGAAATGTAGAATAAAAAACAAAAGTCATTTATGAAACTTCAAAAATTAACAGAATTAGTATGTATTCAAATTTTAGAATTTTCTTTTAATTTACAATTTAATTTGTATGAAAGAAAGGGTTAAGAAAACACAGCAGACCCTGATCAGACAGCTCCTATAGGAGCTTTCTGATATGGGTCTACTCTGTTTGCATATTGGTGAAAAGGCATCTGCATCAGGTAAAGGGTTAGACAGGGATGGATCTTTCAATACAAGCAAAAAAAATAACCTTGCATATGAAACAGTTGTACTTACTAGCTGGGCAGTAGTAGCCCGCTTGGCATTTTCCACCATGGGTTGTTGTATTGGGGCTGTCAGATCCACCTGAGCAGTACCATCCAGCATAGCAGAAGCCTGTCGGAGCAGCGTTGGATTGACCCTCACAGTATTGACCGCCCGGACAGCTAAGACAGTCACTAAGCTGAGTTGAGCCCTGCGCCGGATTGTAAGTACCTGCAGGGCACTTGTACTGGGTACTGTGCTGGGTGTTTGATAAACAGTAGTGACCTATGCAATTGAAACAAGAATTAATTATAAAATGTCCCCCCAACAACACACACACAACATTTATAGTTGAGCAAAATCGGACAATATCTAAATTTTGACCAATCATAGGCCATCACCATGGCAACCAACACTTGAAATACCTGCCATTAAGTTTGGGGTAGCCATATATACCTCTACTTACTATTTTTCAACAAAAATAAATATCTAAATTGCCACCAATCAAAGGTCACCACTCTTATTACCATGGTAACCAACTCTTTCAAACGACCTACGATTGGGATACCCAAATACCCGTACATACCAATATTCAGCAAAATTTAACAATATCTAACTTTTAACAAATCAGAACACACCACTTGGTTACCATGACAACCAATACTTTCAATACTTTCAAACTTTGTTTGCAGGGATTTAATGAATTAACCCTTTCCCTCATATAAATGTGTTTCACGCATTTGCAAACAGTGTAGAGGAGCCATCTGATCAGGGTCTGCTCTGTTTGCTAATGGAATTTGATAGATCTGTTCCTTTACTTTCTAAAATGGCTACAGTGCTCCACCTTCCATATTTCATTATAACCTTTTTTCCATGAATATTCAGTAGGTATTGAAATTTGGACTAAACATAGAACAGGGAAAGGGTTAAAATATGTGTCTGAAAAAGCAGGTAGCTGCTTAATGCTGGTCGAATGTAATGCAGTGAGCTCCTATAAATTTCATCTTGCATTAAGGTACCACGTGTACGGCCCAGGATGTTTGTATCAGAGTGGTTTTACTGATATAGCACTAGCACAATAAACTGTGCTGTGCCAACAAACGAGAAGATTTCAGGTTTCGGTAGACCGTGTAGTACCTAACTGGCAGTGGCACCAGGGTACACAAAGAGCTAAAGATAAATGTACATACCCAAATACTAAAATTGTCATTTCTCCACCAAATCATATACTGTGACCACTCTTTAGAATCGTCTCAAAGTCTTCGTATAGGGTTTGGAGGAGAAATAAAGGAAATATTCGTGAAAATGTTTTAATTTATGCATCTTATCTGGACCTCTGTATACAGTTTTTCAAGTTGACTAATCGATAACAACATTTACACTAAGACATTCCAGCTATTTTCCTTCATATCATTGTTGCATTTCCTCACCTGTAAGACATGGGAAACTGGAGAAGTCTACAGTGCCTGCCACACAGTAATATCCGGCTGGGCAGGCCTGACAGACAGACTGTCCAGTCATGTTGTTGTAGGTGCCAGCAGCACAGGCCATTTGCATGCCGCTTCCTGTCGGGCAGTAATATCCCTCGCCACAGATCCCGCCAGTGCCCGTATTAGTGGAATTGGAAGGAGTAGGCGTGTCAACACCAGTTGCACAATAGTATCCTGTGAATAGATGTAAAACCTTTACATAACCCTTTCCCTCATAGGCTATTTTAGGCCCAACCTCTTTGAATAAATCTACAGAAAAGGAGCAATTACTAGAAAAAAGAAAACGTTAGAATTATGTATTAATGAAACCATTGTGATAAATAGAGCTTTTCCTATGGAGCAAATGCTCTATTTATTACAATAGTTTCAGGAAGTGACTATTACAGAGGCGTAGGAAGGCATATTTATGGAGGAAAGGGTTAACCCTTTCCCTCATATAAGTGCCTTTTTCATGCCTTGGCAAACAGACTTCTACTGGGGCCATCCAATCTGGGTTTAACTTCATAACAAGAGTGTTCGGAGGAACACATGTGTCACCTGCTCCAGCTGACACAAAAACTTATATTAATATGAAAAAAGGGGAATAACTTAAAAATATTGATGCTAGAGTTGGGCCCTTGTGCATGACACTACCTCTCATCTTGCTTGTTCCATGCATGAAATTTGAAAGCTCTATAATGATTAGTTTAGAAATGACAGCAAAAAAAAGAAAGTGTGACGGACAGACAGACTGACGGACAGACGACAGAAAAGTGATCCCTAAGTGACACACTGCCTCTCGGCAGGTGACACAAAAACGTGTTTTCATGCATCTGCAAAAACAGAGAAGACTCAGATCAGACTGCTCCAATAGGAGCTGTCTGATCAGAGTCTGCTCTGACTGCTAACGGCTACAATCTTCCACCTTCCAAACTTCATCATAACTATTTTGTCTATGAATATTCAGTAAACATTGAAAAGTTTGGTTTTTTTAAAAAAATTACACAAGAGCATACGTTTCATGCAAAAAACATCTAAAAATATAAAAGAATGTCTCTTAGGATTCTGTTTAGGGCTATTCCAGGAAAATCTCCCTGGTGGGGTTGGAACAACAGCCTATTAAAATTACCTTGGTGGGGGGTGCAAAAGATATTTTAATTCTGTTGGTGGGGGTGGAAATTGATTAAAGTTCTATTGGTGGGGGTATTTCAACATCAAGAATTAAATTGATGGGGTGGTTTGTCACGTTAAACGCTTCTTGCAAGCCGTTTTCTTTGACAATAATGAAAATTAACAGAAAACCTTTTTCTGGCACGAACTCCCGCGAAAATTCCATTCTATGAATATTATGGACGCATGCAATTTTTAGGCCTGATCACCTAGACGCTTATCTGATCACATTTCCGTAATGAGCAGCTGATTGATTCAGACTGCTCTTGTTTCTCGATATAAAAGCCCGGATGAACAAAACAAATAAGAGATAAATAAACCGAAAATAGACCTAAATAACAACCAAAAGACATTGACAGGATTTTTTTGATAAAACACAGAGTCCTAGCAGTAGCACAGGTATGTGTAGTGAATCTGATGTTGGCAAAGAGAAAACTACCTGCAATAACAGAACCACGGAAGCATGTATGATGTCAACAGGACAAAATAAAAGACTTTCAGACTAATGCACAAATGTGGCAATGCACTGGGCTGTCATATGGGTTTGCAAGTCGGCTTGACAAATAGTAATTGCATAAATGAAAAAATATATTATATTTTTTGGGAGGGGGGGATTTTAATTCTCTAGGTGGGGGGTATATTATGAATTTTCATTCTCTTGGTGGTGGGGTAAAAATAATTAAAATTCTATTGGTGGTATACCCCTTATTCAGATTCAGACTTTCGTACCTTAACACCCCCCCCCCCCCCCCCCCCCCAGGAGATTTTCCTGGAATAGCCCTTAGATAAAAAGATTCCACTTATCTTCTCTTCAGTATAACCTGTCTTAACCCATTACCTTTTTATCGCGATGGTTTCAATAAGTGACTATAACAGAGGTGTAGAAAGGCATATTTATGGAGGAAAGGGTTAAGTAATATTGATTATTCTTGAAACTGGGGCCAAAATTCTAACCCTTTATCAGGGTTGATGTTATTGACTATCAGTACATACCTGGGTCACAGTCTCCTGATGAGGTGGTGAGAGCTGTTGCATTACAATACTTGCCAGCGTCACATTGTGTGCATTCTGAGGAATTGGTCAAGCCCTGTTGGTTACTATAGGTGCCCACTGGGCAAGGCTGCCAGTTAAAGCCAGTGCCTGAAATCAGACAACAGAATATTTCTTTGCAATTTAACCCTTTCCCTCATAGGCTATTTTTAGATCCAACCTCTTTGAATGCATCTACCGAAAAGGACCATTAACTAGAGAAAAGGAAAATTTTAGAATTTTGTAGATCTTAAACAATTGTGATAAATAGAGCATTTGCTCCTTAGGAGCAAATGTTCTATTTATCACAATGGTTTCACAAAGTGACTTTTACAGCGGCGTTTATAAGGTGTATTTATGGAGGAAAGGGTTAACATGAAATATCTAGTTTTCACATGAAACTAATGAATGAATGGAAGACTTTATGTAACAAGGGTAGCTCGGTTAGCCAAATGGCTAAATCTACCCCTAGGCCCTCTTAATTCATTCTCTCCCAGACTATTTTTAGACCCAACCTCTTTGAATAAATCTACTGAAAAGGAGTATTAACTAGGGAAAGGGAAAATAATAGAATTGTGTAGTTTTGAAACCATTGTGATAAAAAGAGTATTTGCTCCTATAGAGCAAATGCTCTATTTATCACCATGGTTTGCAAAATGACTTTTACAGAGGCGTTCATTAGGAGAGAATGGGTTAATCAGTACATTTCATATAATTATAAGCAAGGAAGTATGGGGGAATGGTTTAATGCAAAATGATTCAAATAAAGAAATTTGTTTTCACCTTCAGGACAATAATATCCAGCCGGACAGTCCTGGACTTTGAGCGTCTCATTGGATGGTATGACAGGTCGGCAATAGTAGCCTGCAGGACAGATTTCACAGTCAGCAAGACCGGTAGTGCTGGTGTAGTAGCCATCTGGACAAGACTGTAGGAAAAAATAAAATTCAAAATTGCTATGACAGTTTGAGGGCTTAGGACAAACAAAATACACAGTGAGGACCTTTGCACACAGCGGAGATCCAGATGAGACCCGAGTAACTCAGAATCTCATCTGGATCCAAACTGTTTGAGACACTGTGAATTTGGAAAGAATTGAAAGAAAACATTGTTTACTAAATTAACCCTTTCCTTCATACAAACACCTTTTCACACATTTGCAAACAGAGTAGATCCAGATAAGATGGCTCCTATAGGAGCCGTCTGATCACGGGTCTCCTCTGTATGCTTATGGAATTTTTATTTTCTAAAATGGCTACAATGGTTCACCTTCAACATTTCATTTTAAGTATTTGTCCATGAATATTCAGGTATTAAAATTTGGAATAAATCTAGAACAGGGGAAGGGTTAAAGAGACAATGTTGCAAATGCTTATAAATATTAACTCTTTCCCTTATTAATAGTTATACGTGACTTTAAGAAAATTCATTAACTCTGTTCTTATAATGGCCATTGAACAAGAGAAAATTTTTATCATGGAAGGAACTGCAGAATTAGAGCTATATGTCATAAGCAAACAGAGAGACCTGATCAGATGACTCCTATAGGAGCAGTCTGATCACAGTCTACCCTGTTTGCAAAGGTGTGAAAAGGCATTTAAAGTAAAAAGGCAAATATATGCGGGAAAGGATTAGCCCTTAACTATGCAAACAGAGAAGACCAGGGTCCATGCTTATAAAACTTTTTAGTTGAGTCTGAGTTCGTTCTCAAGCCTTTGATTGGTCAGATTTGAGTTCTCAAGCCAAAGGCTCAAATCTGACCAATCAAAAACTTGAGAACAAACTCAGACTCAACTAAAACTTTTATAAGCATGGATCCAGACACTCCTATAGGACCCGTTTGCCCAGGGTCTGCTCTGTTTGCTTATGATACAATATAGATAAGATTCTACAGTTTCTGCCCTGGTAAAAAAACTCCCATGATCATCATGCCATTATGAAACTTTGCTTAACCCTTTCCCTGTTCTAAGTTTAGTCCAAATTTCAAAACCTACTGAATATTCATTAACAAAATAGTTATTAAAAAATATGGAACTTGGAACATTGCAGACATTTTAGAAAGCAAAGAAACAGATTTATCAAATTCTGTTAGCAAACAGAGCAGACCCTGTTAATTAACCCTTTCCCCCATATAAACGTGTTTTCACCCATTTGCAAACAGAGTAGACCCAGATCAGAGGGCTCCTCTAGGAGCAGCCTGATCAGGGTCTGCTCTGTTTGCTAATAGAATTTGATAGATCTGTTTCTTTACTTTCTAAAATGGCTACAATTTTCCATCTTCTATATTTCGTTATAATCATTTTATCTATGAATATTCAGTAGGTATTGAAATTTGGAAACAACACAGAAGAGGGAAAGGATTAACCCTTTTCCTAATATAAACGCCTTTTTCACACATTTGCAAACAGAATAGACCCAGGTCAGATAGCTCCTATTTTGTTTCTTTACCTTTAAAATGGCTATAATGTTCTGCCTTCGGCATTTTATTATTACAACTTTGAAATTTGGAATAAACACAGAACAGGGAAAGGGTTAATGAATATTCATGCTGGAAAGGGTTAAAGGCGGTACAACACAATACAAACCTGGTAAGTTGCTGATCCATTAGGACACTTCATCCCTCTTGGGCATGTGAGATGGGAAGGATTAGGGGCTGTTTGTCCCTCAGAGCAGTAATAGCCGCCCCAGCAGACATCAGTAGCATTTGTCATACCTGAATAAATACACAATTAGAAGTGTAAGCCAAAGGCTAACACATAACACATAAAGATCGATCACACACATTTCAGGCAATACTGTACATGATAAAGGGTAAAAATACAGTAAAAACCCTCTGAATTGACAACCTAATATACTGAGTGTTAAATCCAGGTTGAAGCTGGATGAAAATGCAGCATGAAAATACTATAATAATAATAACAACAACTTTATTTTAACCCTTTCCCTTATTTAAGTGCATTCTTTCGCATCTGCAAACAGAGTAGACCCAAATCAGATGGCTCCTATTGCTTATGGTGTAATATAGATCCGATCCTACAGCTTCTGCCTGAGCCAAAAACCCCTGTGTTCATATGACATTATAAAAAGTAATCTTATTAATATTCATGACATCATTATTTCCTACATGAATATTTATCAGGGAAAGGCTTAAGTGGATTACATATTTAGTACAAGACCAATTTTCAATATGGTCCACAACACTCTGTTTGAAAATGCATGAAAACATGTTTATATGGAGTAAAAGGTTAAGCATACCATCTGTAGGACAGTAGAATCCTGCTGAACATAGTGTGCATTGGCCTTCTGCTGTGAGCCCAGTAGTGCCGGAGAAGTAGCCTGCCGGGCACAGAGTTGGATCCTGGCTCTCCTCTGGGCAGTAGGCACCAGCCGGACATACAATTGCAGTAGCAGTGCTGGATCCTGCAGGGCAGTAGTAACCTAGACAGGAGAAATATGGGAATATATTAGCAACCAAGCGTAAGAAACAAGCAAGTATTGTCAAGCAATCCATTGTCCCCCACTGGTGACTGGTCACCCTTGAGATACTTTCAACATCTTAACCCTTTCCCTCATATCTTTTCAACACTTTAACCCTTTCCCTAATATAAACGTGTATATGTATATATATGTATATGTATATATTTGCAAACAAAGTAGATTCAGATCAGACGCCTCCTATAGGAGCAGCCTGATCAGTGTCTTCTCTGCTAATGGAATTCGATAGATATGTTTCCTAAAATGGCCTGCTACAATCTTCAACCTGCCATATTTCATTATAATTATTTAGTCCATGAATATTCAGTATATATCTAAATTTGGAATAAACATAGAACAGGGAAAAGGTAAAGTTAAAATATCACTATCAGACACATGTTCATGGTCCTTTCAAAAGACATATTTATAATGCAGAAACCTGGGAGATCACTGCAGCATTGTACATACTAGGAATTGTCACATTTACGAAAATATTACAGCTTTTAACCCTTTCCTCCATAGGCTATTTTTAGACCAAACCTCTTTGAATGAATTTACCCAAAAGGAGCATTTATAAATAGAGCATTTGACTCTATAGGAGCAAATGCTCTATTTATCACAATGGTTTCAAGGAGTGGTTATTACAGTGACGTAGAAAGGGGAATTTATTGAGAAACGGGTTAAGGAATACATTCTAGTTTACCTAGAAATAAAAATTAAAGTGGTCTCATCTTTCTTCCCTGTTGGGATCGTGATTTATGGTCACAAAGGCATCGAAGTACTGTAAAAATTGTAATCTAAGTGGCTGCAGATCCAGACAAAATTTGCCGACAGGCTTTTATTTAGATTGAGGTTAATGTCATGGCCAATATCACAGACACCAAAGTAGTATGAGACGCTTCAGCATCTAAACAAGAAAACTGGCAACCTTAGCCAAGCGGTTGAGAAGATATCCTCAAGACAAATTTCTTGACAGACTTTTAATAAAAGGTCAAGGTGAAGGTCATATTGACACAAAATAGTATGTGCCACTTCCCCTTCCCAAGATACAGACTCACAAATCCTTACCAAAGGGGATGAGGATATATAATCTGGACGAATTTCAGACAAGTTGTTCACTAAAACTGAGGTCACATCAAAATCAAGGTAACAGAGACACCAAAGTAGTAATTAAGTAGCATGTGACACTGCTTTCCCAAGACACACCCATACCATAAATTTTGAAATTCTTACCCAAGGGATTGAGGATGTATCATCCAGACAAATTTTTATTAAAACTAAAGTCATGGTCAAGGTTAAAGACATACTCAAGTCTGCCTTTCCAAGATGCATACACACAAGCAATTTGAAAACCATAACCTCAATTGCTGAAGAGATATTGTCCATACAAAAATCCAGACAGCTCCTGCAGCTGGTGGGAGACTAACAACATCAACAATTATGAAATCTGAAAAATTGTTCCTTAAGAAGCTAATGTTCACCAGTGTACATCTGTTTACACTAGATACTCTAATGCATCATCTGAGCCTGGTCTGAGCCGAGTGTTAACCCTATACTCCATAAATACGCCTTTCAGCACCTTTGAAAACAGAGTAGACCCAGATCAGACGGCTCCTATAGGAGCCGTCTAATCAGGGTCTACTCTATTTGCTATTTGTAATATATTCATGTATATCATTCTACAGTTTCTGTCATGGTGAAACATTCATGTGTCCATGTTATATAATAACAATTAATCTAATTAATATTCATGCTGTCATTATGCAGTGTCCGACAAATTTATTTTTTTGTTGGTAGCCCACTGGGCTACCAGATTTTTTTTGTACTAGCCCAGTGACTACCAGAAAAAAAATCTAGTAGCCCAGACATTTTTTATACACTTTCCAGATGGTAAGACCTTGCATTATTGCATCCGTGTATGGTGTATGTACTCATTCAGACCTAATATCCCTTAAGAATAATGACAACACAGTCATAAAACTAGATCTATATTTATATTACATTTTTCTTAAATTTAATTATTTTATTTTAAATTGCCATTCTTCCGCTTGATTTAACTGCTAGAGGCGCTAGCTATGACAGATTTTGAAGCGACTCTGACAAAATGTGTTCCATCAGATGATGAATTTGCACTGTCAGACTGTGGATATATGTTATACTAACATTCCACTAGATGTTGAAATGAGTAAATAAACACAAATTTTAAATGGCAATTTATTACTATTTTGTCTAATACTCATTATTTGTCATTACCTTTGCCATTAATTAAATAAAATTTCATACTGACAGGTCTGGTCATATCATGTTTTAAATGGCTTGAAATAGAAAATCGACTTTCACCATTCTAAGTATAATGCAGAATTAAATAATTGCATTCAGAACATTGATTTTAGGGCCTTTGCACATATTTTAACCTTTCAGTGTGTGGCAGATGTAAATAAGACATTTTCAAATACAAATGTAGTGTAGCCCTTTTAACTGCGTACCGGTATGCACTGTAAGTCATACAAGAAGATCATCCTTTTTACCTGGTAGAAAATCGGGTCTAAATAGATCGAGGTTTCATTCTTGTTTTACTCCATATGATATAACACAATCATGTAACGTGAATTAACAGAGCCAAACATCGTCAATCTTGAATAAATAATGACTAGGTGAAAAAAAATCAAGTTTTTCAAATTGAGCAGCGAGAGAAAATTTGTAGATTTTCGCCGAGATTCGATCCGCGAAAACATATTATTTTTTGGTTTTGTAAATGATATGAGCGACCGGAAGTTAATTACATAAGCGAGTTTGGTTCCAAATCTCGCACCATTGATGGCATTGAAGCGGTAATTGATCCAATTTATTAGTCAACTGAAACTGTCACACACAATGGGCGGAGCTTAAATCTAGATTACCTATGGAATATTCTTGCTCTGCGGGATTCGGAGATTAAACATTTCAACCAACAAGTGTCAGTCATGCATCACTTGAATGACTTGATAGCCAATACAATGACCAGCGTCAGTGGTTGTCACGCTGGTTTCACGCTCTGTGAGTGAACAACAGGACACGCGTCAGAAAACACACTCCAGATTAATTGTATGTATACCAACCCTAACTCTGGGAAATTAACATGTCATCATTAATTGCCCTACGTTCTAGATTATCTGTTATAGCCGGGCTATTGATCTTTGCTTTTACTCTTAGCCCGGCGGGCTTGTTTTGAAATTCTTTGATGGCCCGACAAGATTTTCTGGTAGCCCTCGGGCTCCGGGCAATGGATTTGTCGGACACTGCATTATGTCTTACATGAATACTCATGGAGTAAATGGTTAAGTAGATAAAGACTTTGGTCTGATAGATTTGATACAGATCAGGCAAGTCTTGATCTAAACACCTTAAACATCCTTATATTATAGATTCTTGCATAAAAATTCATAAAAAAATATGGAGATAAACCTTCATATTCACATCTTTGATGCCTCTGTAAGCAGTAAAACTATATCAGACAGCTCCTAAAGGAGTTGTCTGATCAGGGTCTGCTCTGTAGATATTATAGATCTGGGTCCATGCTTATAAAACTTTTAGTTGAGTCTGAGTTTGTTCTCAAGTTTTTGATTGGTCAGATTTGAGCCAAAAGCTTGAGAACTCAAATCTGATAAATCAAAAGCTTGAGAACGAACTCAGACTCAACTAAAAAGCTTTATAAGCATGAACCCTAATTCTACAGCTTTCTGCCATGGCAAAACATTGCTGAGTTTATATGCTATTACATATTTTTTTTAATCAATATTCATACAAATATAACTTCTTAAATGAATATTCATTGAGAAATTTACCTGCAGTGCATTTGTTGCTATAGATAACCGAGGTCATGCCATAATCTGGACAGTATTTTCCTCCAGTGCAGTTCAAACACTCGGACATGCTGGTGAGACCTGTGCCTGGATTGTATGTTCCTGGTGGGCACTGAGTGGGAGTAGCTGAACCTTGCTCACAGTAATTTCCAGCAGTGCAAATATTTGCGTCAGTGCCTGAATTAGGTGTCTGACTACTGGCCCCAGTAGTACAGTAGTAACCAGCATCACACGGGCCTTCTGGCGCTACCAGACCCGTCTGACTACAGTACATACCACCGGAACATGCCTGACACTCTGATGACTGTGTAAGCTGCGTATTGTTATTGAAGGTTCCTGCTGGACATGGATTGGCATACGCATTTGTTGTGTTCTCTGGGCAGTAGTAGCCTTCAGGGCAGGCTGAGCTGTTGAACAACACAACAGGGGCAATGGTATTGTCACAGAACCATCCTGCAGGACAACCCTTGCAATCCCACTTCCCTGTCTCATCCTGGTATGTTCCAGAGCTACATCGAAGTGGTGCAGTGCTTCCAACTGTACAGTAATGTCCTTGTGTGCACTCATAACCTGTTGGTGTTGCTGAATCCTGGCCTCCTGGACAGTAAAACCCTTGTGAACAATCGCCATCTGGTACGGGATTTCCGCTTCCATCGCAGTATTTCCCAGCAGTACAGGACTGGCAGTCACTGGAATCAATATTTCCTGTACTATTCAGGAAGGTTCCTGAAGTACAAGGAGCAGCTGAGGAGGAACCCACAGGGCAATAGTGTCCAGTGGGACACACATTACCTAGAATGAAAAGGTACAAAAAATGTTGGTACTAACTGAATTATAGGAGCAAATACTCTATTTATCACAATGGTTTTAACTAGACTGTCGCAGGACAGCAAAGCTCGCCTATTGTAGACCTTGTCTACAAAGATGAAGTCCAAAATATTTTTCTATTTTAACTGAACTACATAAATGTTAAACCTACTGGCAAACTCTATTCCAAATACCAGCTACCTATGGCAAGTATTTCATGTTGTATTAGTGCATCTTAACACTTACCCAAAAACTTTAACCTTGAGTCCAAAACAGGTGAAATTTTGACTAAAATTAAGTTTTATTTTATCTACACTACATCAATGTTCAACACACCGGGAACCTCCATTTCAAGTATCAGCTTCCTACAGCAAATATTACATATAGTATTAGTGCATTTCAGCACTTACCCCAAAGCTTTAACCTTGAGATTTCAGCCCAAAAGAAAAGTCCAAAACAGGTGAAATTTTGACTAAAATTCAATTTTATTTTTAATTTCAACTACACTACATCAATGTTCAACACACCGGGAACCTCCATTTCAAGTATCAGCTTCTTAGGGCAAATATTTCATGTAATATTAGTGCATTTGAACACTTACCCCAAAACTTTAACCAAAAGCAAAAGCCAACGCTGACGCCGGGGTGATTCCATAAGCCCCCCTATTCTTCGAATAGGCGAGCTAAAAAGTTACATTTACAGAGGTGTCAAAAGGCCTTAATATGCAGGAATGGGTTTAGACAGGTCTCTACAATAAATATATATTTTTCAAGAAGATCAACCATAAAACATGATACTGGTTATGTTCAATTATTCTTATGAAGATTGTCAATTGCCAAAAGGCCAAACACTCCCATGTTCATGGGCCATTACAAAAATATAATCTAATTAACCCTTTCCCTGTTCTATGTTTATTTCAAATTTCAATACTTAATGAATATTCGTTAACAAAATAGTTATAAAGATATATGCAAGGTGGAACATTGTAGACATTTTAGAAAGCAAAGAAACATATCTATCAAATTATGTTAGCAAACAGAGTAGACCCTGATCAGACGGCTCCTCTAGGAGACGTCTGATCTGGGTCTTCTCTGTTTGCAAATGCGTGAAAACACGTTTATATGAGGGAAAGGGTTAAAATGTATGATATAATAATTTCTTACACGAATATTGATGGAGTTAAGTGTTAAATACCTGTTGTTCCATCTGTTGGGTTTGCGATACTAGCAGCTGACGTACAGTAATACCCTGCCTGGCACTGTCCAGACGTCTCGTTCAAGTAGTCCCCACTGCAGAAATACCCTGTCGTGCACGGGCTCATTTGGGTTGAGCCCTCAGGACAGAAGTATCCTGATGTACAGAAGCCACCACCTGCTCCGGTAGGTGTTGGAGTGTCGGCTCCACCATCACAGTAGTATCCGGCATTGCAAAGTCCTGTTGGAGCCGAGAGTCCCATGGACGCACAATACATACCAGCTATAAAACAATTAAAATGTGAATTTATAGGGAACACAAAAGTTAGAAGGTACAATTTGTAGCCCGTCATCAGAAGAGTGACAAAAAAGTATAGCAAATAAAGCATGATGAATAAAGCATGACAAAAAATGTGTGGACAAAACAGACAGATGAACAAAATAGGCTATTCTTAGATCAGTCGCTCAAAGGCTATTTTGAGACCATTCCCTCATAGGCTGTTTTAGACCCAACCTCTTGATATCTACTGAAAAGGAAACATTTAATAGAAAAAAGGAAAATTTCAGAATTATGTAGTTTTCTGTATGTTCCTGATAAATAGAAAATTTGGAGCAAATTCTCTAATCATCATAATCATAATGGTTTCAGGGCTTTTATAGAGGTGTCAAAAGATGTCCATATGAGGAAATGGTTGAAACAGGTGGCACACAAGCCACCAATATTTTTACCATGTTCAAATAAAAATCGAAATTTGCCAAAAGCTGGTATAACTTACATGTGCATGCATAGCAATTGGCCACGGAGGTTGCTGCTGTCTGATTATTGAAGGTTCCTGTAGGGCACGGGGATTGATACTGATACTGAGTACCCAGCTCACAGTAATAGCCCTGGTCACATGGGTACATTGTGTAGTCCGAGGTGTTGTCCGGGCAGTAATAACCTAAAAGAGACAACTTAATGTTCAACAAATACTAATAGAATGTTGTGGAGATTATTTAACCCTTTCCCAGTTCTACGTTTATTTCAAATTTTAATACCTACTGAATATTCATGGACAAAACAGTTATAATGAAATATGAAAGGTGGAACATTGTAGCCATTTTAGAAAGCAAAGAAACAGATCTATCAACTTCTATAGCAAACAGAGCAGACCCTGATCAGACGGCTCCTCTAGGAGCCGTCTGATCTGGGTCTACTCTGTTTACAAATGCATGAAAACACGTTTACATAAGGGAAAGGGTTAACTCTCTATCTGTAAGAAATAATGACATTTGAACACCTAAATTTTGGTCATGGCAGAAGCTGTAGAATCAGATATATGTATTGTTTCATAAGCAAACAATGCAGACCCAAATCAGGTAACTCATACAGGAGTCTATTCTGCTTGCAAAGGCATAAGAAGGTGTACACATGTAGTCAAGGGGCTAGGAATAAATGATTTGATGTTGCAAAATTACTCAGAGTAAATCTGTTTGCCAAAGGCGTAAAAAAGGTATATTTATCGAGTAAAAGATTAATGCGTTACCCAATGAATGTTCATATAAGAAATAATGGATCATGAGTACTTGATTAATTGTTATAATAGCACATGGAAATAGAATCTTTTTTTTCAAAACAGAAACTGTAGAATCATACATACAGTAAACCTTCGATTATTCGAACACTAAAATACGTATTATTATCGACCTTTAAGACAGGTGGCAGCTTAATGCATGGTGAACGTCATGCAGAAAGCTCCTCTAGGAGCTTTCTGCATGACTTTCACCATGCATTAAGCAGCCACCTGCCTAAAAGGGTCTAAATTCTTCTGTACCGAAAATTTGGATAATCGAGGTTTTACTTTTTATATTATATCATTAAGCAAACAGAGCAGATCCTGATCAGATAGCTGATCTGGATAGGATATAGTATGTTTTCAATGACATAGAAAGGCATATTTTTAAAGTAGAGAGTTAACCCTTTCCACCATATAAATACTTTTTCCTGCATTTGCAAACAGAGAAGAGCCAGATCTGGGCCCATGCTTATAAAGCTTTTAGTTGAGTCTGAGTTTCGTTCTCAAGCTTTTGATTGGTCAGATTTGAGTTCTCAAGCTTTTGATTGGTCAGATTTGATAAGGTATAAGCATGGACCCAGACAGCTCCTATAGAAGCCGTCTGTTCAGGGTCTGCTCTGTTTGCTAATGGAATTTGATAGCTTTGTTTTGTTACTTTCTAAAATGGTTGCAATGTTTCAACTTCCATACATCATTATAACTATTTTGTCCATGAATATTCAGTAGGTATTGAAATTTTGAGTAAACAAAGAACAGGGAAAAGGTTAAACAAAAACTCTGCTCAGATTGCAATTCAGACACCCACACCACCACATCTCCATTTTTTATATTTTTTACACCAGAAAAGTGCATAGAATGGCAATATATTTTTATATATATATTTTTATTTATTATTAGTGATTATGGTTGCCTAGGGAACAATCGTACAAATAATTCTACATCGTACCTGCTGGGCATGAGGTGCAGTTGGACTGTCCCTGACTGTTGCTGTATGTTCCATTCTGGCAAGGCAGTGCATTACTGCTGCCTGTAGGACAATAATGACCAACTGGACATATGTTCCCTGTGCCTGTGTTATTGGTGCCATCCGGTGTAGGTGTGTCAACTCCAGTTGTACAGAAGTAGCCTTCAGTGCAGTCACCTTGGGAACAAAATAAAAAAAGTTTAAGCATTATTCTTTTTTTTGTGTTCATTTTATTATTCATTGAACATTTTATAGCTATGTTGAATGATTTGTTATACTTTTTCTAGTTTCTTAACCCTTTCCCTGCTCAATAGACATTTTACCCTTTCTCTTATATAAACACCTTTTCATACACCTGCAAACAAAGTAGACCTAGATCAGATGGCTCCAATAGGAGCCATCTGATCAGGGTCTTCTCTGTTTGCTATTGAAATTTGATATGTGTAGATACTTTCTAAAATGGCTACAATGTTCCACCTTCCATATTTCATTATAACTATTTTGACCAAGAATATTCAGTAGGTACTGAAATTCGGAATAATATAGGACATGGAAAGGGTTAAGAAAGAATGACGTGATGAATATTTATCAGCAGAGTTTTTATAATGAAAACTTTTCAAGGGACTTTTTGGCTTTGACTAAAAGTGCAGAATCAGAATCCATAGTATATGAAAGGATAAAGACCGAATATTGAATAACGAGTAGTGCAGACCCTCTAGGAGCCCTCTGATCTGGGTCTACACTGTTTGCAAATGACAGGAAAACTATGTCCCGCATTCAGAGGGTTAACCCTTTCCCTTATATAAATGTGTTTTCACGCATTTGCAAACAGAATAGACCCTGATCAGACGGCTCCTAGAGGAGCCGTCTGATCAGGGTCTACTCTGTTTGCTCACACGATTTGAGAAAGATCTGTATCTTTACTTTCTAAAACGGCTACAATGTTCCACCTTCCATATTTCATTATAACTATTTTGGCCATCAATATGCAGTAGGTACTGAAAAATGAAATAAACATAGAACAGGTCAAAGGTTAAACTAAGAGCACAAAATATGTCTGTATTTATCCCTATGCTGCCAATTAGGATTCTATGATCACATCTGTTTAGATCAGATGCATTTGAAGTATGGCTGACTATTCTAAAGTCTCAAACTGATAATACAATTAAATCATACCTGAAACAGCAGTCAAGTGTTCAGCCCCACAGTACTTTCCAGCATCACATTGTATACACTGACTAGTCTGGTACAGCCCTGGAGTATTACTGTATGTGCCTCGGGGACAGGACTGCCAATCAAGACCTGTGCCCGCTGGACAGAAGTAGCCAGCTGGGCAGATTGTCTTCTGACCAATGGAAGCGTCACAGTAGTAGCCAGCTGGACATTCATTGCACTCCACTGCATGAGTATGATTTACCTGAAAATGGATGACCAATATCAAATTATTTCAAACAAAATCTGAACAAGGTGTGTGGACAAGTGAAGACTTTATAACCCTTTCTTTCACTAACCCTTTACTCCATGAATATTTATAAAAGAATTAATGACATCATGAACATCCACCCATTACTCGCTCATTTCTACGCCTTTGCAATCAGAGTTGACCCAGAAGCTAGCACTTCTGGGTCCATGCTTATAAAGCTTTTAGTTGAGTCTGAGATCGTTCTCAAGATTTTGATTGGTCAGATTTGAGCCTTTGGCTCAAATCTGACCAATCAAAATCTTGAGAACTCAAATCTGACCAATCAAAAGCTTGAGAACAAACTCAGACTCAACTAAAAAGTTTTATAAGCATGGACCCAGAACTAGAACTATCACTAAAGGTGATGGAATACCACTGCAAAGCAGTCTTGATTATAAATCTAAATACCCATGTTACAAGCCAAAATGACAAACAATTCTCAAGGTTCAAGGGGGAGATAATTCTGCAATGCTCAGCGGTAAACACATGAAAAGTTTGTCTTGCACATCAACTATCCATGGTCATTATGTACACCAAATATAAATTCAAAAACTTTTAAACTGGAGGAGTTTGTAACACCAACCACCCATGTTCAAATACAGATCAACCATCTGACCGGTCACCCGACTGACCACCAGGACAGGGTGCTTCCAATATACCCCCTCAAACATGTTTGCGGGGGTATGAATACAAAGAAAACCTACCTCAGTATTGTTTCTGCATGGCAAAGCCTGGGAGGATCCATTTGGACAGTAATGACCAGCAGGACAGAATGTTGTATTGGGCTGCTCATATATGGTCCCCACAGGACAGTAGTATCCTGAAACAGAGATAAGAAACATTAACCCTTCTCTTGCTGATTTTTAAAATACATTTCTTCTTCTTTACCTATGCCCTGTTGTATAATTACATATATCTTCACTGTGTACAAGTATTTCGCTGTGCAATCACTACTGTGGAGTGCACTGGTTGCACAATCAATTTGAAAATAGTGCAGACCCTGATGAGACAGCTCCTGCAGGAACTGTCTCATCTGGGTCTCCACTATTTACAGGTAGCTATATTGATGTGAATAGCAAGCGAAGGGTTATTAACCCATTCCCTGTTCAATATTCATGTAAACAATAATTTCATCATGAATATTTATTAACTAGATTTTAAGAACGGCATATGGTCAGGGTCTACATGATTTATTTGCCAATCAGTCTTAACCCTTTACTCCATGAATATTTAAAATGGAAATAATGACATCATGAATATTAATCAACTGAAGTTTTAAAATGACATATGAAATCAACAGTTTTTGGTCATGACAGAAAAAAGTAGAATCAGATGTATATTATTTCAAAATCAAACAGAGACCCTGATACAGGAGCCGTTTGATCTGGGTATGCTCTGTTTGCAAAGAAGTAGCAAAGCATACATTAAAACCTCTCTATAACGGTCACTAAAATGTGTTAATTAGTTGGTATTTAGGGGCAGTTGGCTGTTTAAAGCAAAGTGAAAGTTAAACAGAACACTCCTATATGAGCATTCTGTTTTACTTTCACCTTGCTTTAAGCAGCCACAGGAGCGTTCTGTTTTACTTTCACCTTGCTATAAGCAGCCACCTGCCTTTAACACAAAATACTTGATGTAAGGTAGAGGCCATTATAGAGAGGTTTTACTGTATTCATGGAGTAAAGGGTTAATCCAAGGTTATCAAATGGTGCAAATAGAAATACAGTTGAACTTTGATATCTCAAACTTCGAGGGACCATAGAAATTACTTCGAGATAACCAAAGTTTAGGACAATTTTTCAGGTCCACAGCTTAATGCAGGTCTAAACTACAGGAGCTTTCAGCATTATTTTATAACTGCATTAAGCTATCACATGTGTTTCTAGGTATGCGTAGTGTTATATTTTATATCTGATCTGGATCTGCTCTATTTACAAACGCCTCAAAAGGGTCTCTGTCAGGCAAAGGCTTAACTCCTCCCTCATACAAACGCCTTTTCACACCTTTGCATACAAAGTAGGCCCAGATCAGACGGCTTCTTTAGGATCCTAAAGAAACCCTCTGTTTAGGGTCTATGATGTTTGCTTATGAAATTATAAAAAGCCTGACTCAACAGTCTGTATCATTACCAAAATGTCATGTACATAAGCACATGAGTCATTATAAAAATATTCTTGATATCAATTATTTCTTAACCCTTTACTCCATAAATATGCCTTTCTAGGCCTTTGCAAGCAGAGTAGACACAGATCTGACCTGGCTCCGAGATTATAAAACTTTTTGCTTGAGTCTGAGATCATTCTCAAGCGTTTGATTGGTCAGATTCTAAGGTTGCTCAGAATCTGACCAATCCGATACTTGAGAATGATCTCAGACTCAGACTCAGAATTTTTATAACTTTGGACCCAGATCAGGGTCTGCTCTGCTTGTTTATGATATAATATAGATATGATTCTACTGTTTCTGCAACGACTAAAATTCCCTTCTTCCATGTGCTATTATAACAAATTAATCAAATTAATATTCATAATGCCATCACTTCTTACATGAATATTCATGGAGGAAAGGGTTAATCCTTTCCCTGTTCTATATTTAGGCCAATTCATTAACAAAATTGCTATAAAGAATTCTTGAAGGTAAGAACATTGTAGACATTTTAGAAAGTAAAGAAACATATCTATCAAATTCTAATAGCAAACAGAGTAGACCCTGATCAGACGGCTCCTCTAGGATCTACTCTGTTTGCAAATGCGTGAAAACACGTTTGTACGAAGGAAAGGGTTAAATGAACATTCAATAGGTAAAGGGTTTACTTTCATTTGCAATGCTTAACCCTTTCCCTGTTCTAAGTTTTTTCCAAATTTCAATACCTATTATATGTTCATATACAAAATAGTTACAATGAATTTATGGAAGGTTGAACATTTTAGAAAGAAAAGAAACAGATCTATCAAACTCTTTTAGCAAACAGAGCAGTCCCTGATCAGACGGCTCCTATCCCATAAGAGCCATCTGATCAGATCTGGGTCTACTCTGTTTGCAAATGCATGTAAACACGTTTATATGAGGGAAATGGTTAACACAGTTACAACTCTACAATGAAGGTCTTTGTGCAAGTTTCTATATTACCTTCTCCACAGAGACCTGAGGGTTGTATGAGTCCCTCGTCTAGGCAGAAGTAGCCGCCGGGACACGGGTCACACTCAGACGCCTGCTGTAAATTGGTCTGGTTGGAATAAGTGCCTGAAGGGTAACAAGTAAATATATTCTGAAAGTGAGAAATCCTTCGAAAGCAAAAGTAGCAATGCGAAAAGAGAAAATTGCAGACTCAGTTTTATTGAGTCTGTTCATGAGTAGTAATTAAAAGTGCAATACTACTCATGTCCCTAGCACCTGCTCCAGCAGTATTCAATTTTCAAAACTAATATCACCAATGATCCTGAAGGACCAGAAAATATAACAACACTGACAATGTCTTTATTACAATCAGATCCTAAGTGATATCCGTATAAAACTGACATCTGTTCAAACTATGACCTGCATCCATTTCTACTTCCTTCCTATTCTTTGAAGTTTCAGGCAAGCAAAAAATGCTGAAACCGCATTAAAGCCAAATTTTTTTGTGTTAACAATTTATCTAATCATTTTTTATTCAAATGAATTGCCTAGCTTATGTAGATCATAAGATATAACAAAATTTAAAAGTTTATTAAAAATGGCAAGTTTTCAAAATGGTGACCATGACCTGATTTCATGTATCCTTGTATCAACTGAAATACCTTCACCAAAGCTATCTACACACCAAATATAAATTGTCTAGCAAATGTAGTTCAGAAGTTATAAATTTTTTTTAAAGACAGCCAAGTTTTCAAATTAGTGACTGTGATCTTAACCTCATTTCAGGTTTCTTTATGTCATCTATCAGGTCTTTACCAAAGCTATCTGAATACCAAGGTGAATTGCCTAGCATTTGTGGATCAGAAGTTATTGCAAAATGTTAAAGATTGTTAAGAACAGCCAAGTTTTCAAAATAAAGACTTTGACCAGGACCCAATTTCATGTATCCTTGTATGAACTGAAAGGCCTTCAGCAAAGCTATCTCCATACCATATATAGATTGTCTAGCAAATGTAGTTCAGAAGTTAAGACAAAGTGTTACCAAAGCTATCTGTATACCAAAGATGAATTGTCTAGCATTTATAGTTCAGAAGTTATAGCAGTGTTAAAGTTTGTTAAAAACGGCAAAGTTTTAAAAATAGTGACCTTGACTTGATTTCAAGTATCCTTGTATCAAATGAAATGCCTGCACCCAAGCTATCTGCATACCAAATATAAATTGTCTAGCTTAAGTAATTCAGAAGTTATAAGCAATGTTAAAATTTTGTTAACCACAGCCCGCCACCCGCCCGCCCGCTTGTTTATGGAATTATATCAATACAGTACTGCAGTTCCTGCAAGAATGAAAAAAAAGTCCAGTGTTCTTGCCAGTATTTATAAATATTCAGCAAATAAATGGTCATACTATTTTTAAACGAATTTTCATCAGATACAGGGCTAGGCTGAGCTCCATATCAGATGCAGTAAAATCCCGCTAATGCGACCACCTAAAAGAGGTATAATTCTGGGTGCTAGATGCAGATGATAGCTTAATGCAGGACAAAAGTAATGCATTACTTTTGTCCTGCGTTAAGTAACCACCTGCTTATTTAGGCACCTGTATTTATTCATTAAGTGATCACATTAGAGGGGTTCTACTGTATGTGAAATTAAACATTTTCAAGAATAGCTTCTTTATATTTTCACCAAACCACTCTTTAGAATGGTCTCAAAGAGACGATTCTAGCGAATGGTCACAGTATAGAGTTTGGTGGAGAAATGGTTTTTGTATTGCAGTATGCATCTTTATCTGCAGCTCTGGGCTAAGGTAGAGTTATATTTAGAATTCATGTTTACCTTTAGGACATGGTGAAGGGGTGCCTGTGCCGTTTCCACAGTAATGGCCATATGGACAGTCCAGTTCTGTGGCACTGGATGACCCGTTAGGGCAGTAGTAGCCGGCATTGCAGAGACCACTGGTTGTTGTCATGTTGAGGTCACCACAATACGAGCCAGCCGTACACGGGGTACACTCTGACTGAGCTGTCAGCCGGACATTGTTGGAGTAGGATCCTGTAGGACATTTCTGGGGCTCGCTGGTCTGCTGAGGGCAGAAATGTCCAACTGGACATTCATAAGCATCCGAGTCTTCCATGGGTGTCCCTGATTCAGCACCTTGACGGCAGTAGAACCTGTACAGTCACAAACAATAAATTTACTCTTAGATTATTGAAACAAGAGTGTTCGGAGGAACACATGTGTCACCTGCTCGCAGCTGACACAAAAACTTATTGTAAAAATGAAAAGGGGAATAACTCTAAAAACAATGATGCCATAGCTGTGGACCTTGTGCATGTCACTTACTCTCATCATGCTTTTTACATGTGTGAAATTTGAAAGCTCTATAATGATTAGTTTAGAAATGACGGCCAAAAAAAGAAAGCGTGATGGACAGACAGATAGACAGATAGACAGATGGACAGACGGATGGACAGACAGACTATGGAAAAGTTTCTCGGCAGGTCACACAAAAAAGATGTGTGCCCTAACTCTGATCTGCTACAAGTCATGCTTGCAATCCATTAATGGTAACCCATTCCTCCAACGGCTATTTTTAGACCCAACCTCTTTGAATGAATCTACCCAAAAGGAGCATTTACTAGAGAAAAGTAAAATTTTAGAATTTTGTAGCTTGAAACCATTGTGATAAATAGAGCATTTGCTCCTGTAGGAGCAAATGTTCTATTTATCACAATGGTTTCAAGAAGTGGTTATTACAGAGTCGTAGAAAGGCGTATTTATGGAGGAAAGGATTAATAAATTTAAAAATCTATTCATGAATATTCATGGACAAAATAATTATAATGAAATATGGAATGGGGTACATTGTAGCTAATTTAGAAACTAAGGAAATCGATCTATCAAATTCAATTAGCTAACAGAGCATCCCCTGATCAGACAGCTCCTATAGGAGCAATCTGATCTCAGTCTACTGTTTTCAAATGTGTGAAAATACATTTAATATATGAAGGAAAGGGCTTACCCATATTCTGCTGTCACAGAAAAAAATTGTGTCACTTAAACTGTGATCTGGAAAAATTTCACTTGCCTCGAATTTATTTAAGTTTATGAGAAACTTTTGACCAAGTGTCAAACAGCTTGAAAAGTGAACTCAGCATCTCACTGGCTGCAAGCTGTTTACAAATGCCAGTCACACCATACTTTGCAGGATAAGTCATATATATGTTAACCCTTTCCTCCATAAATACGCATTTCTATGTAAAAGTCACCTTTTGAAACCATTGTGACAAATAGAGAATTTGCTCCATAGGAGCAAATGCTCTATTTATCACAATGGTTTCAGAACTACAAAATTCTAAAATTTTCCTTTTCTCTACTTAATGCTAACCCATATCCTCATATTGACGCCTTTTGACACCTCTGTAAAAGTTACTTTTCGAAACCATTGTGGTAAATGTAGTGGTCAGTGAGTAAATAGGCTCCGCCCATAACAAGGTCCAGCGTATCACGATACAGTGAAGGGTTCCAGCCCTATAATTTATTTCTGTAGAATGCGGTATGCATGTACATGTTAGTTGCTAGTAGTATGCGAGAGTAAATAAACGTAGTAAACTTATCCCATTAGGGTCTGTTATAAATACCATCCCTTTAAGGGTCTGATACTCAACACATGTAGCAATACAAATATTACATTAAATATTTATCACAATGGTTTCAAAAGCAGTTCATGTATAACATTTTCCCTTATTGTAATTAATGCTCCTTTCTAATAGATTTATTCAAAGGGGTTGTATCTAAAAATAGTTTATGAGGCAATGGATTGTTAATGAAATTATGCAGATTAAAAGAAGCTACTGTTCATATGCTATTTTAACCCTTTCCTCCATATGCTATTCTTAGACCCAACCTCTTTGAATGAATCTAACCAAAAGGTGCATTTACTAGAGAAAAGTAAAATTTTAGAATTTTGTAGTTTGAAACCATTGTGATAAAAAAGAGCATTTGCTCAATGCTCTATTTATCACAATGGGTTCAATAAAATTGTAATAGATCTTGGACCATGTTTATAAAATTTTTAGTTGAGTCTGAGTTCATTCTCAAGATTTTGATTGTCAGATTTGGCTCAAATCTGACCAATCAAAAGCTTAAGAAATCAAATCTGACCAATCAAAAGCTTCATAAGCATGGATGCTGACTATACAGTTTCTAACAAACCAAAACTTCATGTGTACATGTATATATATGCCATTATTCAAATTTACCTAATAAACATTCACAATGTCATTATTTCTTACGGTGAATATTCAATAGGTAAATAATTAATTCTTTCCCTGTTTCATATTCTAGTAAGAAATAATGACATCATGAATATTAATTAGCTGAAGTTTTATAATAGCATATGTTAGTAGGATGTTTTGGCATTGGCAGAAACTGAAGAAGTGGATCTACATACTTTCATAGGCAAACTGAGCAGACCAAGACTCTAGGCGCAGTCTGATCAGGGCCTACCCTATTTGCAAAGGCCTGAAAAGATGTTTATATGAAGGAAAGGATTAAATGAGTTGAAGAGGATTTTTCAGTTGTATCTTACCCTGCATTACACAGATTTGTGAAGGTAGTCTGCGCTTGCTGATCACAGTAGTAGCCACCAGGACATGGTGTACACTCTGAGCTAGCTGTGAGACCGGCAATGTTGCTATAAGTGCCCAGTGGGCATGGGAACTCCGAGGCATATTTGGTTCCGTTGGGGCAGTAATAACCTGCAATAAAGGACAAGGAAGACTGATACGAATTATAACTAGAGAAAATTTAATAACAATCATAGCTAAAACTGTAGGCTAAAATGATATGTCATGAGTTGTCATCTGAGATTAAATTTTCTTAAATGAGTCCGGAACTAGAAAATTGTGTCTGTAAGACACAGTGATGCCCCTGTGTGGGTGATTGCCTAGCTGCACGTAAAATTCCTAAGTCATTTGATCTTGACCTTGGGCTTGCGGGCAGCATGGGCCGGGTGCGTAATGAAAGTAAAGATGGTGTTGAATGTGTATATGCAATTCCATGCCAATAGCTATAGCGGTTAGTGAGATTTAAGACAATGAAAAAACTGTGACAAAACGCTGCACGTAAATGTGACACCCAACTGCCCCTAAAAGTGTGACATACTGACAGACAGACTGACGGACGGACATGTACAAAACATAATGCCCCCTGACTATCTTCAACGGGGGCATAAAAAAAAGTTATTAAGCCAGTCTTTGTCAAGCTTAATAACTTTTTTTCAGGACAAAGTTAAGAAAAGCTTATCTCAAATGACAATGAGTGTCCAATTCTTTTTATCACACAATTGATTCGCTCAGCTTCGACATTTAGATGAAGGGGCAGAATTCCCTTTATCTTTGCAATACCGGCTAGATATTCGCTAGATTCCATATTTAGTAACAACTCGGAACGTTTATTGAAACTTTACTACTGTACACACAGACTGTTTTTTTGACTGTCATGTTTTCTAAGTATGACCTTGACTTTTTCAACTTTGACAGATTAGAGTCTTCAAGCAAACTACATGAACGTCATGTAGAGATTTCCTCTAGGAGCTTTCTGCCTAACTTTCATCCTGCATTAAACTGCCATCTGACATTAAGATGGGTATTTATACTAATTTGAAAGTCAAGTTTAGTGAGATTTTCCAGTTTATTAACCCTTTTATTCAAATAAATGTTCACACATTATTGATTTAACCCTTTCCCCACTTCATGAATATGTATTAAATTATTATTTTAAACTATTTTTTGTAATAGTATACAATGTACACACACAATATATTTTAGCTATGATAGCGACTGTAGAATCAGATCTATATATAATTTCATACCAACTCACAGCAGACCCTGATCAGACAGCTCCCACAGGAACCATCTGATCTGGGTCTACCCTGTTTACAAAGGCATGAAAAGGCATATATATATGAAGGAAAGGTCAATGGATGGATGTAACAGGTATACAATTGACACTTGACAGACCTTGCGGACAGACAGAAGAGTTGAAAAGGACCACTGGTGCGATGGTATTATCACAGAAGTGACCCTCGAGGCAGGTTTTGCAGCTTGATTGGCCTGTCTCATCTTGGTACATCCCTGACTCACATCTTACTGCAGCATGGACACCGGCTTGGCAGTAGTGGCCTATGAAAAACAATGTAAACAACGGTTAACCCTTTCCCTGTTCTATGTTTATTCTATATTTCAAAATCTACTGAACATTCATGGACAAAATAGTTATAATGAAATATGGAAGGAGAAACACTGTAGCCATTTTAGAAAGTATCATTCAGATCTATCAAATTTGATTGCCAAACAGAGCAGACCCAGATCAGACGGCTCTGAGAGCCGTCTGATCTGGGTCTACTCTGTATGCAAATGCATGAAAAAGCATGTATATGAAGGAAAGTTTCCATGAATATTCTTACAAGAAATAATGAATATTAATTAGCTGAATATTTATAAAGATATATGAGCACACATAAGTTTGGCCATGGCAAGAACTTAAGAATAAGATCTATATAATTCTATAACCCTTTCCCATACATGTGATAACTACCGACGGTAGGTGAATTCTACCGTTTTCAGAGGTGGTTTACCGTTCTACTTTAACGATCTACCGTTTTTGAAATGCCAAGGCATTTTTTTTAGTGACATGTATTTTCCTCCCTGACAGAGTTTATCTGTTAGTTCTATACACACACAGAGCCTTTAGCTTGCTATCATGCTGTGATCAATGCTCGCTCTGTTTTGGTAGGGACCAATCAAGGGAATCCCCTGTGGAGACCATGGAGAACACCCGAATTACATAATCACGAGGTGGTTCCGGTTTTCACTCTACTACTTTACCAAATAAATTGTTCGGGAACCAGTCGTTTCAATGCAAACGTCTACCACAAATATCACATGCAGCAGGTTTATTACTCAAGCGAGGCGACATGGGAGTGTCATGAACCTATAATAGGAATTATATTATCACAATTAAGTTATAAGACATAGAAATGCTTCTCTGCTTCCTTGTCAAAGACAGCTGTGCTTGGCCTCATTGTTGCAATGGGCCGAAACACTTCGAAAATAAGACTGCTTGGACTGATAATCATGAATTTGATTTGTACACTAAATTACTTTTTTCATTAGTATAATAAGTGGTAATGACACTAAAGAAGTAATTGAAAACACCATAAATTATTATCTACCATTGCAAACTCTTCAAAAAATAATAACTATATAAGTTGAAATGTCATCAGTTTTCGCGACGATTGTAGATACGGGCTAAAACACGGACTCTGGACCTGATGGGATTTCGACATTTCTGTGTCTGCTCAATGTTTGCAGTAACTAACTTGAACTTAGTAAAGGTTTAACTAGCCTGAACTGAGTAAAGGACTTTTAAGGTTGTCATTGGGAATATAGCTAATTAAGGGCTATAAAATAATCCCAATAATACCTAAAAATATTACTATAAATTAAGATAAAATGGAATATCTTTTTCATTATATGATAAAACTAATAAAGCTTGATTTTTTCATGACATTATTTAATAAGGATCCAAGTGTTTTGGGCTTGAGACCTATTGATTTCAATGAGTCCTATTGACAAATAAAATCTAGAATTATTACTGCATGTCAATTACTAGTATTTGTTTTTAACCCTTTCCCTGTTCCATTTTTATTCCAAATTCCAGTCCCTACTGGATATTCTCAAACAAAGTTTATATGAAGGAAAGACTTAATGGAGGTTTTAACTCCACATTGGAATTTTTTTTTGCCAAACCAGAAAAGTGTAGAATCATTCCTATATATCATATTAAGCAAACAGAGCAGACCCTGACCAGACAGCTCCTGTAGGAGCCGCCTGATCTGAGTCTATTATCTGCGCAAATTTATGCGTGAAAAAGATGTTTATATGAGGGAAAGGGTTAAGTGTGTAAATGTTATGCGTGTAATGTAAGGTTTAATAATGGAATGGTATGCATTTATGGTAAAGTATGAATGATAATGTATAACAAACATACCGGTAGGTATCAAGCAAAATTCTTTTTTCTCCTCCATATATTAATAATAATTTTGTCGCGTCAGTAAAATCTACCTGACAAAAGTCAAATCTACCTGACAAATTTCCTAAATCTACCTGACATGCCTCAGGAGGTTATCACATGTATACTTTCCCTGTTCTATGTTTGTTCTAAATTTAAACCCTTCGCTTGCTATTCACGTCAATATACATACTTGTAAATAGTGAAGACCCAGATGAGACAGCTCCTGCAGGAGCTGTCTCATCAGGGTCTGCACTATTTACAAGTTGATTGTGCAACATGTGCAATCCATAGCAGTGATTGCACAGCGAAATACTTGTACACAGTGAAGATATATGTAAATATACAACAGGGCATGGGTAAAGAGGGAGAAATGTATTTTAAAATTCAGCAAGCGAAGGGTTAATACCTATTAAATATTCATGAACAAAAGAGTTATAACGAGATATGAATGGTGAAACATTGTAGTCATTTTAGAAACTAAAGAAAAAGATATACCAATTCCATTAGCAAACAGAGGAGACCCTGATCAGATGGCTCCTATAGGGGTTTACTCTGTTTGCAGATGCATTAAAACACATTTAAATGACGGAAAGGGATAAGCAAACAGAACAAACTCTGTTCAGACAGCTCCTACATGAGTCATCTCATATGGGTCTACTCTATTAGCAAATGCATTAAACGGTATAGCTAAGGAGTAAAGTTTTAATAAGCTACAGTCATAATCAATGTAGCTTTTAACCCTTTACTCCATGAATATTCATGTAAGAAATAATGACTTCATAAGTACATCTCTAATACACTGGAGACCCGTTATAACGCGGTGGTTGGGGGACACAATATTCAACCTGCGATAAATACGGAACCACGTTGTATCAGTTTTTTTTATCAGGGTATTTACATAAAATTACATAAACCCCCCCATCATCCTAAAATAAACTAATTTCCAACAAAACTGACTTGTTTAATTTGTTTCCCCGCCCACTCACATACTGGAAAGGTTCAACGTAATTATACGAAATTACAAATTAAATCCAGGATGATTTCAAACAACCAAGTATATTTCATAAAACTTGGATGTTAATTGCGTAAGGGAGAAATGTTAATTGCCTCTGGGCCTGTCAAACCCCTAATCCGATTAAACCTGCTGTGTAAAACAATAAATATGGCTGTCACTGTTTTCAGAAAATGAAAGGTCACGTGATGTCGCGTGTGATTTATTGCGGTTTTAGATTTCATTTGACTGGTCAAAGATTACACACCCTTTTCTGCATTAGACTATAACCTCCAACCCCGCACTGAGTTAGGGGTTTAGATTTCTAATGATGTTTGTTTTTCATAATTAAATACGGATTATTGTTTGGATGTTTTAGTCTACCGGAAGTTATAGGTGAATGTTTAAAAGAACACCGTTCAGCATAGTGAATATTATGAAATAATGTTACGATAAGTTTAAATTCATTTTGCACCGTCAAGTGATTATTACGTTTTAGCAGAATACACGATTGGCCGTCATCAATTTGGCGCCAAAATTGCCGCCAGAACTAATTTACAAAACAAAAGTCTGAAGCTTGATTTGAATGTGGCTTAAATTCTTCCAAGAAATTAATGGTATTTCTTTTTTCCAGGAAATGTTGTGGTCTTCAAATGCAGATATGTGTTTATTTACAGATAGTTCAGCGGCCAATGAAAATGGGTGTGGGGCTTATTTTCAAGGACAGTGTACCGTGCTTCATGGCCATCACACTGGGTTCAGAAAGGTAGAACCAAGGATATCACAATGCTTGAATACTTTCCCATTTTAGTTTCCATTTTCTTTTGGGGTAAGGAGCTTAAGAAACAAAAAAGTGTTGTTTCACTGCGATAATCAAACAGTTGTTTATGTGCTTAATAAGCAGACATCCCAAATCTGAAGATTTGATGGTGTTAGACAGGGCATTGACTTTGAAATGCATACGGCTTAATTTAGCTGTAAAAGCTGTACATATTCCTAGGATTGATAACAGAATTGCAGATTCTTTGTCTCATTTACAGATCACTCGATTCCGAGAGTTAGCACCTGAGGCAGCAGAACACCCAGTACTAATACCGGAATATCTATGGAATATCTTCGAGCAGGAGCAAAACAGTTATTGAATGCAGGTTTAGCAGCTAGTTCTAAAGCAGTTTATGTTAAAGCCTTGGAAACATTTTCTTCTTTTAGATCTGTTTACGGACTTGGCCATGTGTGGCCAGTGCAATTGTCACAATTAGAGGCATTTATATCATATTTGTTCTACTTGGGCTACGCGTACAAAACAACAGCAACTTACATAGCAGCTATTAGGTTTCAACATAAAATACTTAATGCTTCAGACTCAACAGCATGTTTCTCTGTTTCAAAAATGTTAGAGGGTTATCGCCATTCAAAACCTACACATGATACTAGGTCGCCAATCACATATGATCTTTTAGTAGAAATTTGTGTTACACTGAGTTCAGCATGCCACTCAGAATTCAAGACCACATTATTCAAGGGAGCATATACTTTAGCATCTTTTGGCTTATTTAAAGTTGGAGAATTGGTGTATTCTTCTGCAGCAAGGGGAGATGCACCATTAATGGAATTAGATATTTTTGAATTTCAACCTGGCAAATCTTTTAAAGTCTGATCATGTAAATCTAAAACTAATCAACATGGCAATCCAGAGATTATTTCTATCCATGCAACTGGAACTTCAGTTTGTCCGGTGACTGCAATGGATGACTATCTCAAGATTTGTGCTGCCCTAGTAGGTAGTATGTACCTGTTTTGTCACAGGAATGGTTTGCCATTAACACGGTATCAGTTCGGGGCTGTTTTGACTAAAGTTGTGCCATGTACAAAGTTTTCCATTACAGGTTTCAAAACCCACTCTTTTCGCATCAGCGCAGCAACATGGCTTGCCCAAAAGGGTGTTTCATACGATAGGATACAGAAAGCAGGCAGGTGGTCATCAGACTCTTGCAAAAAGTATATCAGGTTATAAGTTTTGTTGTGCTTTAGTAGTTTCAAGTTGCTTACGTTCAACTAAGTTGGTGGGAAGTCATCCGATTCCTACCTCGGTTACATATAGATGATATAGTCAATTGACATACAGGTTTAGACAGGAAGTCATCAGATTCTTGTCTAATATACTGTATACCCTTATAACATAGTTTTTTGTATTTCATACATGCAGGGCAGATCTTCAGATTCTTGCTCAAGCTACATCTTACAGTTGGCCTATGCATTCTTGTCATTTATCATACATATCATTTAAAAATCTTTCAATCCATTTCATGTAAACTTCAGGTTTTATGATCACTCTAATGCAGTTTGTTAGTTTCAGATGTTTGGTTCATTGGCGACTCTTTTGTCTATTGGGCACGGAGGCGAGCAACATGTCGTCACCAGGAAAATAACCTCCGTTTGCCTTCAATTGAAGGCATTCACTGGTCTGGTTTGCATGGCATGAGGTGGTTTCAACTGTCACAGATGATGCAGTTTCTTCTGTTACACCACCCTATTCCAAGGGTTTTAGTTTTGCACCTTGGCTCAAATGATTTGGGCTCATTGAAGACTATAGAAATGTGTCATGCTATCAGGAAGGATATATTTTCGATTAGAGAAACTCTCCCAAGGTGCAGGCTCGTAGTGTCTGCCTTGTTACCTTATATGGGACCGAACAACCATCCCCCCTCATAAGATTGAATCTAAGCGAAAGCAGATTAACAGTTATCTGAGGCGGTTGGTGGAGCATGATGGGGGGATTTTTGTTTCACATGAAGATACTACTGCAGAAACTCCAGGCCTGTTCCATGGGGATGGGGTCCACTTATTAGACATTGGGTATGATTTACTGTTACTAAGTGTAAAAGATGCTCTTGAAAGATTGTTATAAAATGATTGGACGGAATTTTATTATGGGGCGAACAGAAATTCGTGTGTTGGAAAATTCCGGGGAAATGCTTTCAATATACATGTAAAGATATTTGTTAGATCTCTGCTTGGATTAATTTTCCATTGGTCGATCTGTTTAGATTATATTGTCATATGTATAGAGGAACTGACTGTGACCGATCCATTTTAGTTTAGGTTTAAACCAACCATAGCAGGGCCGTACCCAGAATTGTTTTGCTTGGGGGGCCGAGTTGGGGTGGGCATGGGAGGGGTGTCCCCTCCCGGTAGTCGATTTTTTTTGGTATGCCGCATTGAATGGTGCAACTTCCTGCTATCTGAATCACTCTATCAAGATATAATTTTATGTTATAATATAGGAAATCGGCTCCTTTTACACCTGTATTTCAGTGTATAGACTTAAAGCATGATGAATGATCACCAATGTTTCAATGCAGAGACTTCATACAAATTATACTTACACCAAAAGTTGTGATCAAGGCTAGAGTTTTTTTGCCATTGACAGACAGCTAGGCAGACACACATATGAACATGATTAAAGTTTTTTGCCATTGACAGACAGACAGACAGACATTTGATTATGCTTAAAGTTTTTGCCATGGACAGACTCGGCATTATTCATCTCAGAACTAGCATCCGCTTATGTCTTTATTCTAAATGTGAAAACAACCCTGATCAAAACTACAAACATCAAATGTTACAGTTTATCAAGAGGGTCATGATGGCCCTTATTCACTCACCTGGTTATAACAGATTTATGTATACAATGAAAAAGACATTCCATTTTATCTTATTTTACAATAATATTTTGGCTGATTTTATAGCCCTTATTCGGGTATATTCCCAATAGCAAATGTATGTTTTGCACCCATTTTTGTTTTGGAGGAAAATTCCCAAACTAAAGTTACAAAACAAATCCATGAATAAAACGTTAAGAAACCTCGATTTATTCAGTACAATCGGCCTGGGGACGAAGATCATTTTTACTTTTTTTATCATTCGATATGTTATTTTTTCATTACTAGTTACTGATCAATGTCAGTAAAACGCTTATTGGCCGAAGTGCATACTGCTTTTTGTAGCTATGCTATAGCGTCTTGATATGTCATTCCCATCGTCTTAATTTTGCGACAATGTTTCCTCGCTTAATTAATATACGTGCCACATGTGGTATTTGTGGAAGCGCAGCAATTTGCATTTTGATACGACTGGTTCCTGAACAATTTATTTGCTAAACTCCAGTATAGCGAAAACTGGAACCAACTCGTGGTTACGTAATTCGGGTGTTCTCCGCGGGGGTTCCTCTGATTGGTCCATACCAAAATATGCCAAGCGTGGATCACAGCATGACAGCATGCTAAAGGTGGCCTGTCTGTGTAGAGAACTAAAAGATAATCTCCCCGAGATAGGAAAATATCGGTCACTAAAAATTGCCTTGGTAAAATTTCAAAACGGTAGATCTAGCTGAAAATTAAAAGGGGCCCATTAACAAAAATGGTATCTTGTCAGCCAGCTGGGGGGGGCCCGGGCCCCCAAGCCCCCCACCTGGGTACGGGCCTGCATAGGCATCTGCTTTGGTTTGGAGAGAAGCTCACCATAGGCATCAGCTGTGGTGTGCGAGGAATGCCATAAGGATGACCTTTTGGCTAGGCACTGGCTATAAGTGGCCGGTGAGGGCACTGGCTATAAGTGGCCAGTGGGCTGTAAGAATTGGACCTTACAGTTTGTGAATGTGGGGAGTCAAAGCTAGTTCTAATTTTCTAAATTTTACGGGTTAAAAAGCATTTCCTTGGGATTTTTTGTCACAACAGAGGCCTAACCATGCTACACTTGTTCATTGATGGATATATTTATTATAGATGGGTAGTAATCCCATTTGAATAAATATGAATTGTTTTTGCTGTTCTGTTTTACAATTTTACCTATCATGTAATAAAGTGCAAACTTTGGTGGCTTTGACAGTGAAATTTTTTTACCTATCATGTAATAAAGTGCAAACTTTGGTGGCTTTGACAGTGAAAAAATTCAGTAAGCGTGCATCTCAATTATACACACAATTAATTTGTGATGAAAGTTATGCAGTTAAGATTTTACTGGTTCCCGTGCTATTATGGCATCATGCGCATGATATGAGCCGGTAATCAGTTGTGTGTATTACATATCCTTTAGCCTGCTGCGAGCGGATAAGTTTACCTAAGTTTATTTCATGTTTCGTTGCGATATTTAATCATATTATAAATAAGGTATTTACAAAAAATTTCACCGACACAGACCACCCACGTTATATCAGATACCGCAGTAAAACGGTCCGCGTTATAACAGGTCTCCAGTGTATGCTGTATTCCTATTGATTCGTGGTCCTTAAATTTTGAACTATCTTTGAGTATGACAGTTGTGCCTTCCAAGTCTTTTTTATCTTTGCATTGTAATATTTTAAAACATTTATTTACCTTGAAATAGTAAATTTCAGATAAAAATCATCAAAAGTGTTAATTTTACTTGCTAAATAGACCGAGTTGGCTGCTACGAAATCTTGACCTATTTACTGTTGATTCGTGAGCTCTAATTGGTCAGTATTAAAATAGCATTTCCGGACAAGAAATTTCATGTTGCGGGATTTTTTGGGAGACTAAATTTGGTTTGACAAAAATTCGTAACAATGATTAATTTGAAATAAATAATTATACAACGCAATTGAAGAAAAATAAACATAACCATTGATGATATAATGGTGTTTTCCAAAATGGAGGATAAGTAGCATCCGATTTAATGTTTTCATAGATGGCCCCAAAAAGGTCCATGCAAGGGTCTGCAGAAAGGTCCACATATTAACGAGCAATTTTCATAGAGGTTATTGACAAAAACTAGGTCACAGAAATAAACTCTGTTTTGAGAAAACTATGTGAATACACAACCCACGAATCCATAGGAAACAGGCATACTCCTCTGTAAAAATCTTTTGTTAAAGCCACTGTGATAAATAGTGCATTTGCCCCACAAGAGCAATTGCTCAATTTATCATAATGGTTTCAGAACTCTACAATTCTAAAATTTACCTTTACGCTAGTAAATGCTCTTTTTCGGTAGATTTATTAAAAAAGATTGAATCATAAAATAGCCTATGATGGAGTGGGTTAATCAAGTTAAACTTACCTTGTGGGCACGTGTACTCTGTTGGGTTGGACACGTTCATGCCAGCTGGACAATAATACCCAGCAGAGCACTGGGCTGTCACTGCTGTGTTTCCATAGCCAGTGCAATAGGATCCCTGGGTACACGTGATACACTCAGAATCTGCCTGGGCTCCGGTTGTTGGCAAGTATGTACCTGGTGGGCAATCTGTACCACTTGCACTGCCTGCTGGGCAGTATTTACCAGCAGGGCAAATATCACCTAAAATGGTAGAAAACAGTTGTTACATATACGAGGTATTTACAGTAAAACCCTCAAAAGCAAACACTTAACCCTTCGCTTGCTGAATTTTAAAATACAGTTCACCTTCTTTACCCATACCCTGTTGTATAATTACATATATCTTCACTGTCTACCAATATTTCGCTGTGCAATCACTGCTGTGGAGTGCACTGGTTGCACAATCGACTTGTAAATAGTGCAGACCCTGATGAGACAGCTCCTGCAGGAGCTGTCTCATCTGGGTCTTCACTATTTACAGGTACATTTATTGACGTGAACAGCAAGCGAAGGGTTAATGAGCAGACTTTGGTGTGTTTAAAAGCAGCTGCTTGCTTAATGCAAGACAAAAGTAATGCAGAAAGTTCCTGCATTATTTTCAACTTGCATTAAGCAGCCACCTACCTCTAAGACCCAGACTTGTGCCTCATTTTGGTGGTCACATTAGAGGGTTTTTACTGTTTTTCTGAAAATTTGTCTGTATCTGTATCTATACGTCGAAGAATCCTATATAGGCTTTTACACGACGGGTTGTCATACTTATATATATACTAACAAATGAAAAGCAAGTTTGCGGGGGTATAATAATTATGTAAAATCTAAATTCTGTATCTACCATAAGCATTCTGACACCATTTCCCCTTATTCCACTGGATTAGTGCTGGATAGTGTAGTGGAAGTCTAAGTCAGAAAGGGGTGATAACTATAGCAAAATTAATTTTAGGGTTACCTGCCCTTGTGAAATGGATCCCCCTTGTAATAGTTAAGATGTATACCAAAGTTGAACCAAATATCTTGGACAGTTTCTGAGACGTGCACCTGAACATAAAACTTAACCAATAATGAAAATTCTAAGTCGAAAAAGGGGCATAAATATGGCAAAATTAATTTTAGGGTTATCTACCCTTGTGAAATGGGTTCCCCTTGTGATAGTAAATATATATACCAAATATGAACCAAATATCTTTGATGGTTTCTGAGAAAAGGACCTTAACAAAAAGGTTAACCAACGCCGACACCGACGAGAGGGTCATGACAATAGCTCCACTTTTTTAAATTTTTTTAAAAATCCTTTAAAAAAGAAGCATAAATATTTCTTGTCTGAAAAGAAATGACATAAATACTGTATCAAAGAATCGTATGACAAAGAATTTTATGGCAATCTTACCATAGGCCTGTCCAACTGGTCTCGCCTCAGTTGAACTACCTGAGCAGAAATATCCCGCATCACACGTGCCGTTGGTCTGAGACATACCTAGAAACAAAATCATTCAATTTTTATTACGCTTTACTCCATGAATATTCAGATAAAAATAATGACATAATGAATATTAATTCACTTAATTATTTTAACCCTTTCCCTCATATAAACATGTTTTCACGCATTTGCAAACAGAGTAGACCCAGATCAGACGGCTCCTATAGGAGCTGTCTGATCAGGGTCTGCTATGTTTGCTCATGGAATCGGAAAGATCTATTTCTTTACTTCTAAAATGGCTACAATTTCCCACATTCCATATGTAATTATAACTATTTTGTCCATGAATATTCAGTAGGTATTGAAAATTGAAATAAACATAGAACAGGGAAAAGGTTAATTGAGTGATGAACAAAATGCATTTTATTGTGGCAGGAACTGTAGAATATTATCTTTATTATATCAAGATAAAACATAGCAGAACCTGATCAGACCACTCCTATAGGAGCTGTCTGATCTGTGTCTACCGTTAGCAAAAATGTAGAAAAGTATATTCATAGAATAAAGAGTTAACTATCATAATAAAATATTCATGTAAGAAATAATGACATCATTATATCTATTAGATTTATTTTTGATAATTGTATATGAATTCATGTCAACAATAAGTACTGCAATTAATTACCTGATTTTCATTTGCCGTTTCAAGGTGAGACAATTAATTTTTATTGAGCTTTTGAGTAAATTTACCCACATGATTCTTTAGTTACAGAAATGTTAAACTTATTTTTTACAATGCCTTATCTTTTTTAGCTATTACTCTAATGAATGAAAGACTCTATAAATAAATAGAGATCTAAACAAGATATTTTTGTGAACACTATGCCCCTAATATGACCTTTGACCTTAATGTATGACCTTGACCTTAATAAGTCACCCCTAAAAATGTCCCCCTTCATCAGTTGCACATGCATGCCAGGTTTGAAGTATGTGTGTGTGTGTGTGTAATGGCGACAAAATTATTGCCAACATTTAAGTTGATGACAAAAAGACAAACCAACCAACTGCTGTGACAGACTAACCAAGAGACAGGAGCAAAAACAACATGCCCCAGGATCACAGGCCTGAGAGAGAATAAAAACTGAAACCAAAATCAGTATTTCAAAGGTCAAAATAATGAACTGAAATTCCCAGTTCATAGAAACCACTCTAATCTAAAAACCTAGGAAAACTTTTTGGTAAGTTTGAAGGGGTTCAGTTTTTGGAGGTTCCACTGTAATTGTTTTGGCAGAAAAATGTATTAAGTAAAATATCATTCTTTTACTCCATAAATATGCCTTCTACACCTTTACAAACAGAGTAGACTCAGATCAGACAGCTCCCATAGAAACCATATGATCAGGGTCTGTTCGCAAAAACTTCCTATGTTAATACATCATTTTAACTAGAATTATCACTAAAGGTGATAGAATACCCCTGCTCAGCTGCTTCAATCGCAAATCAAAAGTTGCGCAACAGACAGACAGACAGACCAACCAACACACTGACTCCTATATACCCTCTCTCAAACTTTGTTTGAGCGGGTATAAATAATTAAGTTATTATTGAAACTGTTAAAAACTCTTGAAATTTACGCCTCTTATCTGGTCATCTGTATCAGAGACCTTCCTACCTTGCCGTGGTTCTGGAACTTAATTGTCACAGGGGATGTTTTTGTTTATTTGACGGAGATTATCCCCTCTGCCAAGAACTAAAAGGAAGGCAGGTCGGTGGTTTTGATCCCATGCGCTGCTTTGCAACGAATGAGATTAGCCGAAATCATCTTCCTGATATCATCCATCATCATGTCATCTCATCATTCATCAGCGCTATATGACCTATTCAGTGTCGCAGTGCCGTAAAACCCAACTAACTCATTCACTCACTCACTCTCAAACTTTGTTTGCCTGGGTATAAAAATTTATCTAGTTATTATTTCTGACAAGAATATTCATGAAGTAAATGGATAATACTAGCATGGTACTAATTTGAAAGTAAAGAATACAAAATACCAGCGTTAGGACAGTATTCTCCTGCATCACAGGGGATGGCTGCAGCGCTTCCAGCAGGACAATAGGTCCCTGCTTGGCACTGTCCTCCCTGAGCAACTGCCTGGGGCTGGGCTTCAATGGCAGCCCCTAAACAGTACCATCCTGCATCACATACTCCTGTGGGAGTGGTCAGGCCCTGGCTGTCACAGTAGTATCTGCAAAACAAAGAACCATAACCCTGAACTTGATGAATATTCACGTAAGAAACAATGACATCATCATGAATATATATACATGTAATGGCGTATGTATATGCGATGTTTTGTTACTGGAAGAAACTTTAAAGTCAAATCTATTCCAATTTCCCGGTCCCTTCCGGAAATTTCAGAGATACTTTTCCATGTCTCCCACCAGCACCTCCTCTCCACCCAGGGTTTAAAATGGGTACCTGTGAGGGTCATTTGCCTGTACTGCGGCTGCATGATTGCGCCATATGTTAGCAGTGCTCAATATTTTAGGCCAATGACTCAATGACCAAGGGAGTAAATGTACAGTCGGCTGAGCGGTCATTCGGACTGAAAGTAGACTATAACGGGGGGGTACCGTACTTTTAATTTCATAAGCCAAAATAAAACAGAGCAGACACTGATTAAAAACGCATTTGTATAAGGGAAAGGGTTAAGTAAAAGGGGTGAACAAGCATTTGTATGAGGAAAAGGGTTAATTAACCCTTTCCCTGTTCTATGTTTATCACAGATTTCAATACCTACTGAATATTCTTGAACAAAAAGGTTATTATGAAATATGGAAGATGAAGAACTGTAGCCATTTTAAAAAGTAAAGACACAGATCTTTGAAATTCTATTAGCAAACAGAGTAGACCCTGATCAGACGACTCCTCTAGGAGTCGTCTGATCTGGGTCTACTCTGTTTGCAGATGCGTGAAAACACGTTTATATGAGGGAAAAGGTTAAAAGATTCTTAATAATGGTATGCAAACACAGGAACATTTTGCGGAAACTGTAGAATCAAATTTCGTCTATTGTAGACCTTGTCTACAAAGATGAAGTCCAAAATATTTTTCTATTTTAACTGAACTACATCATGTTAAACCTACTGGCAAACTCTATTCCAAATACCAGCTACCTATGGCAAGTATTTCATGTTGTATTAGTGCATCTTAACACTTGACTTACCCCAAAACTTTAACCTTGAGATTTCAGCCCAAAAAGCTCTAAGTCCAAAACAGGTGAAATTTTGACTAAAATTCAGTTTTATTTTAAATTTTATCTACACTACATCAATGTTCAACACACCTGGAATGACCATCTCAAGTATCAGCTTCCTAGGGCAAATATTTCATGCAGTATTAGTGCATTTCAACACTTACCCCAAAACTTTAACTTTGAGACTAAAATTCAGTTTTATTTTAAATTTCAACTACACTACATCAATGGTCAACACACCGGGAACCTCCAATTCAAGTATCAGCTTCCTAAGGCAAATATTTCATGTAGTATTAGTACATTTCAACACTTACCCCAAAACTTTAACCAAAAGCAAAAGCTAATAGGACAGACAGCATAGGATATGGTGGAAAAACTAGAACTATCACTAAAGTTGATGGAATATCCCCACTCAGCTGCCTTGATCACAAATCAAATAAGATTTGTGCCAAGCTGTGCCATGGACAGACAGACAGACCAACTGACGTGCCACAGACAGACAGACAGACCAACCGACCGACCAACACACTGACTCCTATTTACCCCCTTTCAAACTTTATTTGAGCGGGTATAAATAATTAAGTTATTCTTGAAACTGTTAAAAACCCTTGAAATTTACGCCTCTTATCTAGACATCTGTATCATGTCTATGAAGAAGTATCAAGGAGATACATGTGTATACCTTAACCCTGGTTCCCTGTTCTATGTTTATTCCGAATTTCAATACCTACTGAAAATTCTTTAACAGAAATATGGAAGGTGGAACATTGTATACATTTTAGAAAGCAAAGAAACAGATCTTTAAAATTCTAGTAGCAAACAGAGTAGACCCTGATCAGACGGCTCCTCTAGGAGCTGTCTGATCTGGGTCTACTCGGTTTGCAAATGTGTGGAAACACGTTTTATATGAGGGAAAGAGTTAAATGGAAAGATGTAAAACAAAATTACTACAGATTCTGACAAGTGACGAACAGTGCCGACTCTGACAAGACGGGGCAGCTAGTGTGGGTCCACACTATTTGCAAAGCTATAAGATCCTTCTCCCACAGAGTGTTTAATTCATTGTACATGTACATCCTTCAATCTACCTGTACACAAGAGGTTCACATAGGAATTCTAACCTAATTAACCCTTTCCTTTATGAATATTTATGTGCGTAAGAAATAATGACATCATGAATATTAATTAGATTCTTTTTTTTATAATAGCAAATGGACACAGGAAATTTTGGCAGCAGCAGAAACTTTAGAATCAGGGTCCATGCTTATAAAGCTTTTAGTTGAGTCTGAGTTTTGTTCTTAAGCTTTTGTTTGGTCAGATTTGAGTTCTCAAGCTTTTGATTGGTCAGATTTGAGCCAAAGGCTAAAATCTGACCAATCAAAAACTTGAGAATGAACTCAGACTCAACTAAAAGTTTTATAAGCATGGACCCTGATCTATATAATTTCCTAAGCAAACAGAGCAGACCCTGATCAGATGGCTCCTATAGGAGTCATCTTATCTGGGAGTGCGCTGTTTGTAAAGGTGTACAAATGCATATTAGAGTAAAGGGTTATTCTTGGTATTCTGGCCATTGACAAAAACCTCATCCTTATCAACTGAAGCATAAGTATGGTGAAAAGATCTAATGAAAACAAGAGCACTGCATGCAGGTGCCAATGATAGTCTGTGACTGTGAAAAAGTGAAATTTCGTTAGATTTGCATGAAAAGTAAAAACAAACAAGAGCCGCATGTGGCACCAATACATATCTGATTTATTGCTTGTCCATGGCATACACTTTGCCTCAATGAGATCTACCAACGTATGAAGTTTCATGTTGATATCCCGTATACTTTTTGATTAATCAGCTACATTGAAGTTTTTGCACACTGCTGCCGAAAATGACGCCAACGCCTACAACGCATACGACCCAGATCACAATAGCTTGACGTTTCTTTGAAACAGACGAGCTAAAATTAGCCAAATATAAAATTTCAAGATTATGACGACAACAACGATGATAACATGGACACTGGAGTTAAGACAGCAGCTTGCATTTTTTTCTTCCAATAACACACACGCTTATAACAACACATTTTTCTAATGACAGAGCATATAATTTATTTCAAAACTTTAGTTGCTACTGACCCTGCAGGACAAGCCAAACATTCAGCATCAAGAGATCTTTCTGTCAGGTTGTTAAATGTACCGACTGGACAAGGAATATTAGAGGCAGTCTGCTGGCTATTCCTACAGACATAGCCTGTTGGGCAGCTAATTGGGTTTGTGGTGGTCAGCGGACAGTAGAACCCGTCAGGACATGCGACACATGAGGCCAGTCCCTCTGTGCTTGCATATGTACCGGCCGCACATGGGGTGGCACTAGATGATCCAATTGGACAGTAATGACCTGCAAAACGGAGTTAAGCCATTAACCCTTCATTCAATGAATATTTATATAAATACTTATAACATCATATTAATATTAATTAGATTTAGCACATGGACACAGGAATTTTTGGATATGGCTAAAACTGTAGAATCATATCGTTAACCCTTTCAGTCATATACACGTGTTTTCACGCATCTGCAAACAGAGTAGACCTAGATCAGCTGTCTTATCTGGGTCTACTCTATAAGCAAAGGCATATAACTTACACGGCAGCCATCTGATCTGGGTCTACTCTGTATGCATAAGCTTTAACAAGGCTTTGATATTGTCAGTACAGCATCCAAAGTATCATGATGTTAAACAGTTTAACTATTAGTCTACTGCTTTCCATTAACAGGTTAAGATTTCTGTAACCTGTGATATCTTCAACTACTATAGAGTTAAACATTAACTCATTTCCTCCTAGACTTCTTTGAATACATCTATCAAAAAGGAGCATTTACTAGAGAAAAAGATCAGTTTAGAATTGTATAGTTTGGAAACATTGTGATAACTAGAGCATTTGCTCATATAGAGCAAATGCTCTATTTATCACAATTGTTGCAAACAAGAGCCGCGAGCGGCGCCAAGGCTCATCTGATTCTGTGCTTGTCTACTGCATACACTTCTCCCAAAGAGATCTACCAACCAATGAAGTTTCATGTTGATACCACTTATACTTTTTGATTGATCAGCTACATTAAGGTTTTTGCACACCTACAACTACCGCCATGCCTACATTCCAGTGATCACAATAGTTTTGAGGTTTGTTAGAAACACACGAGCTAAAATGACTTTTACTGAGGCATCAAAAGGTGTCAGTAGGACTGAATGGGATAACCCTTTCCCTGTTTTGTGTTTATTCTAATTTTCAATACCTACTGAATATTCATTAAAAAGATGTTACATAGAAATATGGCAGGTGGAACATTGTAGACATTTTAGAAAGCAAAGAAACATAGATCAATAAAATTCTATAAGCAAACAGAGCAGACCCTGATCAGACGGCTCCTCAAGGAGTCATCTGATCTGGGTCTACTCTGATTGTAAATGCGTGAAAACACGTTAATATGAGGGAAAGGGTTAATGGACACTCGGGATAAGTATTTTCCTGCTCTCTTCCTACTTCAGCATTCGAACAGAGACTTTGCCTACCTGTTGGGCATCTGTCTCCATACGCCTGGTTGACTGGTTCTGCTTCTATTGAGCTGCTGTTACAGTAGTAGCCCGCGCTGCATTGGCTGCCTCGAGCTGTCATGTTCTGAGATGGACAGTAGTATCCCCCATCACAACTTGTGCACGCGCTTAGACTTGTCAGCTTCTCAGAAAATCTACAAGAACAATAGAAAAAGGTGCATATTCAAATACTAAAGTCGTCATTACCAAACTTTATGTTACCAAACTGCATCCACCAAACTTTAAAATTGTCTCTATCGATATCATGATTCTTAAGAGTGATCACAGCATAGGGTTTGGCATGCATATTCAAATACTACAATAGAGGGTTAATACACATTTTTCTGGGCAATTTCATCTGTCACATAGGTGTCACATAGGTCTGTTGTTCTCCTGAGCCTGAAGGGCAAGGGCAACAACAGTCCCACGGGACACTGCCCAAAACAAATGTGTGTTTTCGCTATTCTTGCATAAAACATTTTTCCTCCTTGCCTGTGTTCATTTATTTGTTCAAAATACAACCAAAACTATACTCTACTTCTTTAAACTTTTCCCTCATAGGCTATTTTTAGATGCAACCTCTTTGAATAGATCTACCGAAAAGGAACATTAACTAGAGAAAAGGAAAATTTTAGAATTTTGTAATTCTGAAACCATTGTGATAAATAGATCATTTGCTCCTTAGAAGCAAATAATCTATTTTTCACAATGGTTTCACAAAGTGACTTTTACAGAGGCATAGAAAAGCGTATTTATGGAGGAAAGGGTTAACAGTTCATTTGATTTATGCTGATACAGGGTCACTGTTTTCTTTCCTTATTTTGTGATGTCCTGTCTTTATTTAATTGTTCAAAATATATCTATTACTATGAAATGTTTGTTCTCAGTGCCTTAATTATACACTGGAGACCCGTTACAACGCGGTGGTCCGGGGACATAAAATTCAACCCGCGTTATATACGGAACCGCGTTGTAATGAGGTTTTTTTATCTGGGTACTTACATAAACCCCCATCTTCCTAAAATAAACTAATTTCGAACGAAACTGACTTGTTTACTTTGTTTCCCCGCCCACTCACATAGCTCTTTGAAATTCTGTTAGCAAACAGAGTAGACCCTGATCAGACGGCTCCTTTAGGAGCCGTCTGATCTGGGTCTACTCTGTTTGCAAATGCGTGAAAACATGTTTGTATGAGGGAAAGGGTTATACAAAATTACAAATTAAATCGAGTATAATTTCAAGCAACCAAGTATATTTCATAATACAAGCCTGTTGACGGGATGTAATTGCCTCTGGGCCTGTCAAACTCCTAATCTGATTAAACCTGCTGTGTAAAACAATAAACATGGCTTTCACTGTTTTCAGAAAATGAAAGGTCACATGTGATTTGTTGGGGTTTTAAATTTCATTTGATTGGTCAAAGGGTACATACCCTTTTCTGTATTAGCATATAACCTCCAACCCCGCACTGAGAGTTAGGGCTTTAGATTTCTAGTGATGTTTGTTTTTCATAATTAAAGTGTGTACTTTTGTGGCTTTGACAGTGAAAAAAATCAGTACATGCGCATCTCAATTATACACACAATTTGTAAAGAAAGTTATGCAGTTAAGATTTTACTGGTTCTCGTGCTATTAGGGTATCATGCTCATGGTACGAACCGGTAATCAGCTGTGTGTATTACATTCATGGCGGCATATATACAAGTTGTCAGTTTTTCACACGTAAGATTTGTCTTCAATTGTTTATGTAGGGACAAGTGTTTGTTTTTATCCTTTAGCCTGCTGCGGACAGATAAGTTTACCTAAGTTTATTTTATGCTTCATTGCGATATTCAATCATATTACTATAAATGAGGTATTTACAAAAAAAATTCGGCGACACAGACTACCCGCGTTATATGGGATACCGCGGTAAAATGGTCCGCGTTATAAAGGATCTCCAGTGTACTGGTATTCACATCATTCGCCTAGTTTTGGTCAAAATGCTATAGTAACAGTGTCCATTGTTTATTTTAGGTAATTAAAACCAGTCAACAAGAGCGCATAAGCATGAGAATTCAGTATCCATGCTTATAAAACTTTTAGTTGAGTCTGAGCTTGTTCTAAAGTTTTTGATTGGTCAGATTTGAGCCTTTGGCTCAAATCTGACCAATCAAAAGCTTGAGAACTCAAATCTGACCAATCAAAAGCTTGAGAACGAACTCAGACTCAACTAAAAAGTTTTATAAGCATGGGCTCAGGACTACAACTGCAAATTTTATGCAAGAATTGTCATTTCTCCACTAAACTTTAAGTGGCTCTAAGAGACGATTTTAAAGAGTGGTCACAACATAGGGTTTTGTGGAGAAATAAAGAAGGATTTGGTGGAGAAATAAAGAAGTTATTTTTGAAAATGTTTTAATTTACGCATCTTATCCAGGCCTCTGATGTCTCTATAAACATACCCATAAGTTCCACTGGGGCAGGGTATAGGTGAGGTGGTTTGTGCTGGACAGTAGAAACCTTTCGGACAAAGGCCAAAGTCAGCATTGTCGTCTACTTCTGGTGTACGCACTTCTGCACTGCCGAGTGCCCAGTAACCCGGGTATAGAGAACCGGTTACATTTGCCAAGCCTGAAACAACATTTTTTTAAATCCTTTACTTAACCCTATCCCCCATAACTATTCATGTTAGAAATAATGACATCATGGATATTAAAAGGATTGTTTTTAATTTTGTTCAATGGCTAGCTGTCTATTTTCATTCTTGTTCTAGTTTTCCACCAATCAGGAATTATGTTGTTACATTGTAATTTGCATATGACCCAGTCAAGTCACAACTTTTTCACCATGTTACACACACATTTGCAAACAGAATAGACCCAGATCTTATGGCTGCTAAATGAGCCATCCAATCAGGGTTTGATCTGTTTGCTTTTGACATGATTCAGATCTGAATCTAGTTTGATTCCGAGCAAAAGGAATCCTTGAAAAGTATACATTATAAATTTCAGTTAATAAATATTCATGATATCATTGTTTCTTAAGTGAATATTGAACAGAAAAGTCTTAAAAATGTTTTTGTATTACCAAAACTGTTTAACCCTTCACTCCATAAATAATTACATATGCTTTTCTACACCTTTGGAAACAGAGTAGACCCAGACCAGACAGCTCTAATAGGAGCTGTCTGGTCAGGGTCTACTCGTGTTTGTTTACGACATATTATAGATTATTTCTTGCATGAATATTCATGAAGGAGCGGGTTAAGACGTGAAGCATGGAAGGATCTAACCTACCTGTGGTTTCGCAGTAGAAGCCTGCTGTGCAGGCGGTACATTCTGACTCCATGGTAAGTCCTTCCTGTGCTCCATATGTGCCAATGGGACAAGCAGTACCTGCACTGATTGGGATTAAAGCAGTACTTGCAACACAATATTGACCTGAAAAAATATATATTTAATCATTTACTCCATGAATATTTATTAAGAAATGATGACACCATAAATATTAAGATTCATGTTTCAGAATTGAATATAACCACAGGAATATTTGGCGATGCTAGAAACAGTAGAATCATATCTATATTATTTCATAAGCAAACTGAACAGAACCTGATTAGACGACTCCTACAGGAGTTGTCTGATCTAGGTCTACTCTGTATGCAAAGGACATATTTATGGAGTGAAGGGTTTATATTAACATATACCAGGTCGATACTGTTAAACATACATAAAGCAACCACTCAACTAGAGCTTCTTTTCTTTTTTTTTTTAAAGAAAAACATAATTATGTCTCCCACCTGCTCCTGTCTCAAAAATTATTGGATGTTTTCCAAAGACTATTTTTGTGGAATTTTAAGATGTTTTTATATCATTTGCTTTACAATGAACTCACAAATAATATTTTCAGTACATTGGGCGAAGATCTGATGAAAACTATTGGAGTTAGGGAGCGGCAGGGCTAAAACAGGCATTTCATATTATTTTCAAGGGGACATGCCTTAAGAAATTTCGCTGCTTATCTAACTTGATCAATATTTTATTCCAGTAAAGATTTTCAGGAAGTTTGTACAAGCTCAGACAGAAAAGAATTGAGTTTAAGAACAGACAATGCTAAAACAGCCAATTTTGAATAATTCAAGGGCCATAACTTCAAAGTGCCTGGTGTAATCTTGCTGGTTGTTTAACTTGATCAAGACATTATGGCCAATACGAATATGAAGTTTGTTGGAGACTGGATGAGGACTTTTTGATTTAGATAGCAGACAAAGCTAAATAAAAAAAGCCTGGTTTTCAACAGTTTAAGGGCCGTATCTCTGATAAGGTTCCGTGATAATCAGAGAGAACTTGAGGACAAGGCTAAAGAGCCAATTTTTATTATTCATGGGCCATAACTCTAAAGTGCCTCGTTCAATCTTGTTGGTTATTAAACATGGCCAAGATATTATAGTTATAGACATTTTTAAAAGGTTTGGTGAAGATTGGATGATTATGTAACGTTTTTGACTTAGAGAGTGGACATGGCTAAAAAGGCCGAATTTGGATAAATCAAGGTCCATAACTCTCAAGTTCCTTTTCCAATATTGCTGGATATTCAAATTGGCCTAAATATTAAAGCCATCAACATTTTATAAGGTTTGGTGAAGATTGGATTAGATGATTTTGACTTAGGCAGCGAACAAGGCTAAAAAGACCAAATTTGGATAAATCAAGGGCCATAGCTCTGAAATTCCTGAAACAATCTTGCTGGATATTAAGCTTGGCCTAGATATTATAGCCATAAACATTTTTATAAGGTTTTGTGAAGATTTGATGAGAAATGTTTGACTTAGAGAGCAGACAGGGCTAAAAAGGCCAAATTTGGATAAATCAAGGGCCATAACTCTTAAGTTTCTGAAACAATTCTGCTGGATATCGAACTTGGCCTAGATATTATAGCTATAAAGATTTATATAAGGCTTGCCGAAGATTGGATGAGGACTTTCAGAATTAGAGAGTGGACAAGATTTTGTGATAGACGGACGGACGGATGCTCTCACTGATTGAGTGTTATGTGACTATTCTTTTATTAAAAATAGTCACATAAAATCGAAATTTAGTCACACAAAAAGAAAAAGACAAAAGATCTTTTTTTCTCAGTGTCACTTAACCATCAATTCATGTGAGCGGACAGACAGACAGAAAGGAGTAAATCAATATTCCCACACCCACTATATGGTGGAAGACATAAGACATAATGAAACAAGAGGGCCATGAGGCCCTGAAGTGCTCACCTGAGGTAACCCCAGGGGTGGGGCCATTTTTTACCACAAGAAATCATGTGGACAACCTTGGTAGAGAACCAAAAGGCAAAGCAGTATGCCATTAATTAAAGGTCTCAGCTTTATGGTTTCAGAGAAAAATAATATTTCATATTTTTCCCATGAAAAACTGATAAGCCCTGAGGCAGGGCCAAGTTTCGCCCAGTGGTCAGGATCGTAAGTTAAACATTTTTGGTGGAGGACCACAAGCCACAGCTACATATTTATAGAGGACCATTAGATCATGTTAGTCATACCAAATATCAAAGGTCTAGGCCTTACAGTTTCAGTAGATTTTTAAAGATTTTCCAATGAAAAACTGATAAGCCCTTGGGCTGGGCCATTTTTGGCCCAGGGGTCATAATTTGAACAATATTTGTAGAGAACCATAAGATCATGCTACATACCAAATATCAAAGGTCTAGGCCTTACAGTTTCAGAGAAGAAGATTTTTTAAAGATTTTCCTATGAAAAAGTGATAAGCCCTTGGGCGGGGCCATTTTTGGCCCGGGGGCCATAATTTGAACACTATTTGTAGAGGATCATAAGTAGTCCAATCAGTAAAGGCGAAATTAAGGCTAAACCTCGGACTAATTAGTACAGAAATGATTTTATCATGGTTTGAAAGTTCAATGCCACTATTATTACCAAAAAAAAGTCTAGTAAAATATAGTGAGTGGAAATCGGTCAAATTCAACCTTCTTTATAAGGACTGCCAGTGCGGAATAATACATTTTCCTTATCAGGCGTGTTTGCATCTTGTTAAAATCAATCGCTTTACACGAACAACAAAGACACAAAACTATACTTGATTAAATCTTTATATTTACAAATACCTTAAATGCTAATAAAACAAGAAATGGTGCCAAAATTATTCAAAAATTGTCCTTTTACTAAATAATATAAGATGTAAGGTGTTTGATTACCCCACCCACCAACAAATTTTTTTTATAAACGGTATAGGAAAAACATGTTTATCGTCAAAATTTGATATACATGTATAGTTAGCAGAAACAGCACATTTGTATTAGTTTGCAACAGTACAATCATTTATTTAACCTTTAGTAATTCATCTGACCTTGAATTTAACATTGATCATCCAAAACACGGCTGTTCTATACTATACAATCAGCTAGGGTTCAAATTGAAAATCGAACAATTTGATCCCTCGGATCCAAGCTGCTTGTAATACAAATACATACCATAGCAATATTGAAACTATTTTAAGAATGATGATACCCGATACAGTTGAACTGCGATATATCGAACTCGGATAACTCGAACTTCGGGATAACTCGAACTAAACATTCCGTCCTTCCAAAAAAATAGTACAAAATTGCTCTAAAATATATGACTAAGCATATCTAGAATTGCGTGTGACAGCTTAATTCAGGTGTAAAGTAATGCTTAAAGAGCATACGGGAGCTTTCAGCATTGCTTTAGACGTGCATTAAGTTGTGGAATTACAAAATTGTCCAGCTCAGAAATAAGATAACTCGAATTTATGTTATCTAGAACTAATTTGTATGGTCAATTGAAGTTCGAGATAACATACAAGGCGATAACACCTTATGACTGAGGGTTGTTCCATTTAAATGTGTATAGGGATGCAGGAAGGCACTATCAAATTCGGCCACCCACCCATAGACGTTTTTTACTAATGCACAACCAAATAGTACTGTTTTTGCAGCGAAACCAACCCATGCATAGCTGTTTTTTAAAATGCCTTCCTGCCCCTCCATACACGTTTAAATGGAACAGTCCTGAATAAGGGTTAACCATATTCCTGCATACAGACCTGTATCAGGCGACCATATTTTTTGACATATTTTGCAGGTATTGAGAATGACGGATGCATAATGCAGCACAAAATATATGCAAAGGCTCATTGTTTACTATTTTCACTGCTTTTATATTGCATTAATATGATACAATTCAGTCTTCATGCATCACACGGTTCATATTTACAAAGTAAAAGACAAACAAGTTTGCTTCTTGTTGACCCCTCTATTTATGTTACTATTAGTTATTAGTCCAATGAATGACACATTATTAATATTTTACATAAAACTAGAGACACGCAGTTTGGAATCAGATGAAACATTGGGTCTTTGTGTGCCTTATCTGATATCAAACTTCAAATGTACATGTTTTGTTAAACAAGAGTGTTCGGAGGAACACGTGTCACCTGCTCGCAACTGACACAAAAACTGTAAATATGCTGCAGTGCGAAAATCAGAACAAATTGGAGTACCTAAATTTGGATTGCATGCAGAGTGATGGACCTTAGTTACATCAATGGTCTTCAATGAGAGGACTACACGTGTGACATTTGAAAGCTCTATCACAATTAATTAAGAAATGACAGCCAAAAAAAAGAAAGTGTGACGAAAATCAGAACAAAGGGGAATTATTCAAAAAGTATTGCATGCAGAGTGATGGACCTCAGTTACATCTATGGTCCTCAATGAGAGAAAGGCACGTGTGAAATTTGAAAGCTCTATAATGTTTAGTTTAGAAATTACAGCCAAAAAAAGAAAGTGTGAGGGACAAACAGACAGACGACGGAAAATTGATACCTAAGTGACACACTGCCTCTCGGCAGGTGACACAAAAAGTGTTTGACAGATCCGCCATCAGCAGAATTCAGTATGGATTTAACACATAACTTACTGACTACCTATTTTCTCCAAAATGTGTTTCTCTTCCTCTTGACTCAAACAAAGTACAGTCTATGCAAAACCTCGGCTTACATTAATTTTTATGTATTACCGTACATTTTGCATTCTTCTTGTAAAACTTGTTCCAATGCAAAGGACCTTGTTCAGTAACATTGGGTAAAAGTTTGATATGTATTTGGCAAAATGTATGATATTACATAGAAGTGAACCTCAACTATACCCTGCTATAAATGCACATAAATAAGCTGTAAAATCTCAGTTGCAAATTGTAATTTGTCTTTTTACTTGAAAGCACCAATAGCTGTAGACTCTAGTAAGTATGCAACATTTGTTTCGACAGATTAAATATCAGCTGGAGGAAATTCACCTTTGTCACAGTTTATTGTTTTAATATCGCATTTGATGAGTTTAGCAGCAGTTTCTATTATTTTCTGTTTCTTTTCCTCACTCCCTTCATTCTCCTGATCTATATAAAAGTCATAAAGACTGGAAGAAGCTGTCCGTTTTAGGGTTACAGCATTGATCTTTCCGTTTTAAACTTTATCTCAGTGATGGTTATTGAGTCTCCAAAGTGCCCCAGCACTTTCTTTTTCGTATGTTTATCACTAAAGGCTTCATGTCCACACCATTCTTTCATCTTCTCTATCAGACCTTGACTTGTAATTAATTCAGTGTCATTTTCTTCTGTACATGTACCGGTATGTATATATATTTTCTTCTGTAAATGTACTGTATAACAGAATTAAACGATTCTTTACCATTATAAAGAACTGGTATACCCCTTGGACTTTTACAAGTTGAAAACTCAGTTTGGTAATTTGGCAAATTATTCTTTGTTTGAAATTGTACACTGAAATGTTGATGGTGAATAGCATCTGAAGCTGGCAAGTCGTTATCGGCGTTTAGCCAATTCCTTACTATGTCTCTCCAGACATCTGCAAGGCTGTCAAATACTCTGTGAATTCATTCCTGGAACTCTAAAGTTCATAATGGATAAACGTCATACCTACGTTTTTCCCTGATATTTTGGCGGCATGTCCACAAAACAAACACTGGTATTTAAAGTTAAATGCATCACTTGATCTGAGGTTTCGAGGTGGTTCACGTATACATCCTTTGTTAGCGTTTATTTTGTCATACTTGATATTAGTTTTGATGTCATTAGTGTTTTGAAAATGGAATACCGCTTAAACCGGTGCTTGGGGGTGTTGAGAGTAGTGTTGAACATTTAATTACTACTCATGAACTGACTCATGAACTGACTCAATATAACCGAGTCTGCAATTTTCTTTTTTGCGTTGCTAGTACTTTTATTTTGCTTTCGAAGGATCACCCACTTTCAGAATATATTATTTGGCTTTTAATAAAGTCTGTGACATTCTATGTGTACAAACTGTCCAGGGCTGGAATTTAATGTATCTTCCCGCTTTGCATTGGCGATGTTTAGTCCATCCCATCCTTTTTGTCTAAGTTTTGGTGCTGCGTCTTTTCTCCAGATCTGCTTGTTACATATGATGCATAGTTCGTCTGTTTCATCCATCTGAAATAAAATTTTGTAGCAGATTCATATACAATGCAGCCAAAACCCATGATTGATTTGTTTGCACAAAGTAAACCAGATTTTACTGTTAGAAATGATCACTTTGTGAAGGAGTTAAAATAGTTTTGCACCAAGCCCTCGATATATTAAGAGTTATTTCAGTGTACATGTATCTCGTTTATTTGTATAATTAGATTATGCCACCATTAAACTTATCATTCTATTCATACTGATTGTGTGCACTTGATACATATGAAAACATGATGACAATAAAAATGATATATATTAAACACAATAATCACTAATATATTTTGATATTAATAATTTAAATGACCTTTCGTGTTATTTTAGTATTATTTCCGTATCTGATTTTTAATAAAATCTTGAAAACGTCATAATACACTGCAAAACATGTTAAATTTCGACAATTCGTTATCATTCAGGTTAACCTTATGACGCGAATTGGCTTCCGTAGTTTAAAAAATCGGGCGCACGCTGTTTTAGGAAAATGCCATATTTTTGGCAAAAATGCATTTCCTTGATTTCTAATTATACATGTGTGCAACGTAATAGGAAATTCGGCTGATGAAAGGCAGGAAATTAATTTTTTTCTAATACAAATAAATTTTATTTATTTACCACGAAAACTCGTGACAACTTTCAAACCAGCAGTAAATAAAACAATGAAAAGTCAGTATCAAAACTTGTACGTGATATATCTATTCTTTATCGAATATTTATCAATAAGACAAACAAATACTTACTGTAAACCATGATTTTATCCATTTTTCCGATTAATCCAATTTTTAGCACACGACATTCTTCATGATCGCTGCAGACGCTTGATGAACAAAACCGTAGTATAGTGAGACAAACGGGCCGTAAACGAGAAGACGGAAATTCGCGAGTTTAAAACAATTTTTAACCAACTTCCACCAAATAGATTTTACTAGACTTTATATATTTTGTTATTTGGATGCTGTGGTTTCGTGAGTTGGGAGAATGATTTCTGTACCAATTAGTCCGAGGTGAAACTAAGTACTGATTGGACTAAAGATCATGCTACATACCAAATATCAAAGGTCTAGGCCTTACAGCTTCAGAGAAGAAGATTTTTAAAGATTTTCCTATGAAAAACTGATAAGCCCTTGGGCGAGGCCATTTTTGGCCCAGGGGTCATAATTTGAACAATATTTGTGGAGGGCCATAAGATCATGCTACATACCAAATATCAAAGGTCTAGGCCCTACAGTTTCAGAGAAGAAGATTTTTAAAGATTTTCCTATGAAAAACTGATAAGCCCTTGGGCGGGGCCATTTTTGGCCTGGGGGTCATAATTTGAACAATATTTGTAGAGGACTATAAGATCATGCTACATACCAAATATCAAAGGTCTAGGACTTACAGTTTCAGAGAAGAAGATTTTTAAAGATTTTCCTATGAAAAACTGATAAGCCCTTAGGCAGCGCCATTTTTGGTCCGGGGGTCATAATTTGAACAATATTTGTAGAGGACCATAAGATCATGCTACATACTAAATATCAAAAGTCTAGGCCTTACAGTTTCAGAGAAGAAGATTTTTAAAGATTTTCCTATAATTTGACCCAGGGCCCATAATTTACATAACTTTGTAGAGGACCTGAACATGATGCTATGTGCCAAATATGAGAAGTTGAGAGACTTCCAGTTTCAGAGAAGAAGATTTTCAATGATTTCACTATTTGTTTCCATTGAAAACTGCCCAGCCCTGGGGTGGGGCCAATTTTGACCCCAGGGCCATACTTTATATAATTTTTGTAGAAGACCTGAACATGATGCTATGTGCCAAATATGAAAGCTGAGAACCATCCAGTTTCAGAGAAGAAGATTTTCAAAGTTTGCACTATATGATTCTATTGAAAACTGCCCACCCCTGGGGCGGGGCCAATTTTGACCCCGGGGCCATTAATAATATAACTTTTGTAGAGGACGTGAACATGATGCTCTGTGTCAAATATGAAAGCTGAGAACCTTCCAGTTTCAGACAAGAAGATTTTCAAAGATTTCGCTATTTAATTCTATTGAAAACTTCCCACCCCTGGGGCGGGGCCAATTTTGACCCCGGGGCCATAAATAATACAAATTTTGTAGAGGACCTGAACATGATGCTATGTGCCAAATATGAAAGCTAATAACCTTCCAGTTTCAGACAAGAAGATTTTCAAAGATTTCACTATTTGTTTCTTTTGAAACCTGCCCACCCCTGGGGCGGGGCCAATTTTGACCCTGGGGCCATAATTTATATAACTTTGTAGAGGGCCTGAACATGATGCTATGTGCCAAATATGAAAGCTGAGAGCCTTCCAGTTTCAGAGGAGAAAATTTTCAAAGATTTCATTATTTGTTTCTATTGAAAACTGCCCACCCCTGGGGCGGGGCCAATTTTGACCCTGGGGCCATAATTTATATAACTTTGTAGAGGACCTGAAGATGATGCTATGTGCTAAATATGAAAGCTGAGAGCCTTCCAGTTTCAGAGAAGAAGATTTTCAAAGTTTGCACTATATGATTCTATTGAAAACTGCCCACCCCTGGGGCGGGGCCAATTTTGACCCCAGGGCCATAATTTATATAATTTTTGTAGAGGACCTGAACATGATGCTATGTGCCAAATATGAAAGCTGAGAGCCTTCCAGTTTCAGAGAAGAAGATTTTCAAAGTTTGCACTATATGATTCTATTGAAAACTGCCCACCCCTGGGGCGGGGCCAATTTTGACCCCAGGGCCATACTTTATATAGAGGACCTGAACATGATGCTATGTGCCAATTATGAAAGCTGAGAAGCTTCTGGATTCAGAGGAGAAGATTTTCAAAGTTTTACTATATGTTTCTATTGAAAAAAAGGCACCCCTGGGGCGGGGTCAATTTTGACCCCAGGGGCATAATTTATATAACTTTTGTAGAGGACCTGAATATGATGCTATGTGCCAAAGATGAAAGTTGAGATCCCTGTAGATTCAGAGGAGAAGATTTTTAAAGGTTCAAATTGTTGACGACGGACGAAGAACGACGGACGACGGACGACGCACGCCGACGGACAACAGGCGATCACAAAAGCTCACCCTGAGCACTTTGTGCTCTGGTGAGCTAAAAATGCTTGTATCGAAAAATGAGGATATTTTATCACCGTGGAAACCAACGGAAACACGTCTGCCATACATCGATTACAGTAAAACCTCTCTATAACGACCACTAAAGTATGTTAATTAGTTAGTATGTTGGCAGGTGGTTGCTTAAAGCACGGTGAAAATAAAACAGAACGTTCCTATAGGAACGTTCTGTTTTACTTTCACCTTGCTTTAAGCATCCACTTGATGTAATTTAGTGGTCGTTATAGAGAGGTTTTACTGTATGCATTTGACATACTCGATGTACATGTATGTAAAGTATAACACAGCAGATAAACCCTTTTCGTGTTATAACACTTTCGACTGAGCCACGTCAGCCATTTTGAGAAAACTCAATTAATATTCAAGGTGTCATTTCGAAATTGGAGATTGGCCGAACCTGTCTGATGATTCCATGTAATTGACAAAATTTTCTGTACTTTGAAATGTGGGCGGTTTTCTAAGGATTTAGGAGTATTCAGATAGCATTATATTTACCTGAATATAAATATATTAACCACATGTATAAGAAAATGGGCTGTAATCATAAACACGCCTTCTATGCTTTTGCAAACAGAGTAGACCAATCAGATGGCTTCTATGGGAGCCATCTGATCAGAGTCTGCTCTGTTTGCTTATGAAATAATACAGGTATGATTCTACATCAGTTTCTGTAATGGTACAAAATCCTTGTGTCTGTTGATATTAATCACATCATTCTTTCTCACATGATTAGTCATGCAGTAAGGGTTAATGATAAGTGATTGATTAACCCGATTGATTACACCATAAATACGCCTTTCTACGCCTTTGCAAACAGAGTAGACCCAGATCAGACGGCTCCTATAGGAGCCGTCTGATCAGGGTCTGCTCCGTTTGCTTATAAAATTATAATTGAACTGATTCTACTCTATATGTACATATGATCACTATGCATGACACTATTATTTTTACTGAATGAATATTCATGGAGTAAAGGGTTAATTAATATGAAAAACAGGCAGCATATTTAAAAGTTTAAACCAATGAATATTCATGAAATGACAGGTTCATGCATAATTATTCATGAGGTAAAGATTTAAAATAATCCAAACATCAGCATCAACTCCTCATGAAAATATCCAACTTATTTCCAGTTTTGTTTAACCCTGTACCAAATTGAAATACATTTCAATCCCTTTGAAAACAGAGCAGAACCAGATCAGAAGGCTCCTCTAGGATAATTCTATATATACAACAATTATAAGTTACTACTATAAACAGCATGAAGACTGTTAACCAGTCACTAAAATCACTAAAATTCAATCAAAGTGTCGGCAAACAGGAGTTTAGATAAACAACAGACCTGAAAAGGGGAGAAATGGTACAACTCACTATATATGATTATTCTTCAGACCAAATATCAAATCATTCTAGCATACACAAGAGTAGGCAAACAAGAAGTAGAAGAACAAGACCTGAAAAGGGTCCAACAGGGTACAACTCACTATGATTATGCTTCTGGTCAAATATCAAATCAATCCAGCATACACGAGCAAAGATAACTTTGATAAAAAAAATGTCATTAAACAATCACCAAAATTCAATCGAGAATTAGATAAATGACAAACCTGAAAATGGCAGAAATGGTGCAATTCACTACGATTATGCCTAAGACCAAATATCAAATCATTCCATCATACACAAGCCAAGAAATTGTTGATGAAAATTTTACAGGGTGGACATACAGATGGACGTAAGGACAAAGGTTAAACTTAATGCCCCCATCCCTTAACCCTTTCCCTCATATAAACATGTTTTCACGTATTTGCAAACGGAGTAGACCCAGATCAGATGGCTCCTCTAGGAGCCGTCTGATCAGGGTCTGCTCTGTTTGCTAATAGAAATTGAAAGATCTGTTTCTTTGCTTTCTAAAATGTCTACAATGTTCCACCTTCCATGTTTCATTATAACTATTTTCTCCATGAATATTCAGTAGGTATTGAAATTTGGACTAAATATAGAACAGGGAAAGGGTTAAAGGCGGGGGCATAAAAACAAAACATTCATAGCAGGAATAAGGTTAGTCAAACCAAACTTACCTTGCGGACATATCACCGGTGCCTGATCAGGGTAGCACAGGTAACCAGCAATGCACAACTCACATGCAGCCATTCCGGTTCTGTTGGCCATGTATCCCACGCTGCAGGAAAGAGGAGAGTCGGCACCTTGCGGGCAGTACTTGTGCTGTGGACATATGTTACCTATGACTCCATCAATCGGGTCTGGGATGTATGAACCATTGTTACAATAGTAACCTGGATCACAGTCACCTGTAACATTTGAACAGTTAGTCAAGTTTAACCCATTCCCTCCTAGGCTATTTTTAGGTCCAACCACTTTGAATAAATCTACCCGAAAGGAGCACTAACTAGAGAAAGGAAACTTTCAGAATGTTGTAGCTTGAAACCATTGTGATAAATAGAGCATTTGCTCTTATAATTTTGGCATTTTTTCAAGGTAACACTTAATTCAAGTACTTTTCAAAGTTGAAACCAAATTCAAGACTTTTCAGGGCCTGTGCGAACCCTGAGAAAGGCGTATTTATGGAGGAAAGGGTTAATAATTTTAATGCTGAAATTTCAGAGTAGAATAGCCCATAAGTGTTTTACCCTTTGCTCCATGAATATTAATGTAAGATAAAATGAATCATGAATATTCATGGCATATAAACACAGGACCTATAGGCCTTCTGATCTGGGTCTACTCTGTTTGCTAAGGTGTAGCAAGGCATAAAGAGTTAACCCTTTCTCCTATATAAATGCATTTTCACATAATAGCAAACAGAGTAGACCCAGATCAGATGGCGCCTATAAAAGCCATCTGATCAGAGTCTGCTCTGCTTGCTAATGGAATTTTATAGATCTATTTCTTTATTTTTCTGAAATGGTTACAATGTTCAATCTTCCATATTTCATTATAACTATTTTGTCAATGATTATTCAGAAGGTATTGACTAAATATAGAACAGGGAAAGGGTTAACCCTTTACCCCATAAATACCCTTTATATGCCTTTCCAAACAGAGTAGACCCAGATCAGGGTCTGCAATGTTTGCTTATGGCATAATATAGTTCTAACTCTGCACCTGCTGTCTTGGTTAGATGTCCATGTGTTCACATCTTATTATAAAAATACAGCTAATTGATATGCATGATGTCATTACCATTACATGAATATTCAAGGAATAAAGGGCTAAAGACAATTTTAAAAAGTTGTCCCAACAAAGGGTTTGGTGGAAAAACAACAGCAATTTCAGTATTGGAAATACACCTCTTTATCTACCAGAGACCCAGATACCCAGTGTTGCACCTAGGACGCGCGATCGCGCGATTCCCCCCTTTTACTGAGTACTCGCGCATTTTGGCAAAGGCAGGGGGCGATTAATCGCGCATTTAACTCTTGTCTGATTTGAGATAAATCCTATTTTCGCCGAGCTGTCTGGTGTTTTCTACTTTGAAATCGGCTGTAGCGCCGCTTTAGCTTTGACACGGTAACCATTTCCGGTTAGTATAAAACATGGCCGCTGTCTCCAGTCACGACTAGAACGACGGGCTCGATACGGGTATATCGAAGGTAGGCGCGAACTATGCCCTTGTTTTATCAAAACCCTATCGCTATTGCTATTTATAGCGCTGTCATAGAAACACTTTTACGAAAGTTAATCTTTGTAAACACGACCATTATAAACATGTCTAAACGGAAAATTAGCCTATATTTCACTGCTGTGGGCCCTTCAACCTCGAAAACAGGCACACCTTCCCCCGTAAGTACGAAAACAAAACAAAATAAAGTATCTGATGGTAATAGAAATGCCGATGAAATCGAGCATGAAACTCAATCAATGGAAACCCCAACCGAAGGTGAAATCACCCAGACTTTACTTGTTTTTAGTGAAATAGCAGTGTAGACCCTGGTGAAACAGTTCTAACTTCTTGCAAGAGCTGTATCATCTGTGTCTGCAATTGCTACAATACAGTAGTGAATACATAGGTAGACTAGTTTTATTTTAATAAAAGTTACTTTAGCACTATTTTGTGTTTTCTATTTAGATCCCCCCTCTTTATTACAATTCCCCCCATTTTTTTCAGGTGAGGGGGGAAAATCCCCCCTACTTTTGAAATCCTAGGTGCAACACTGGATACCATGTGTAACTTAAAACTTTTTTCGAAAATAGCTCCTTTATATCGCCAATAAACACTGTGTTGCAACCACTCTTACAAATCATCTCGAACAACTGGGCACATCATAGTGTTTAGGAATGAATAACAATTTTAGTATTTAAAGATGCACCTTTATCTACTGCTCTGATCTACAGCCCAGTGTACTTTATCTTGACATGTGACTCGTAAAAGTAGGAATATAGAAGAATCTGTCTTAACCCTTCGCTTGCTATTCACATCAATATACCTACCTGTAAATAGTGAAGACCCAGATGAGACAGCTCCTGTAGGAGCTGTCTCATCTGGGTCTGCACTATTTACAACTTAATAGTGCAACCAGTACACTCCAGAGCAGTGACTGCACAGCGAAATACTTGTACACAGTGAAGATATATGTAATTATACAACAGGGCATGGGTAAAGCAGGAGAAATGTAATTTAAAATTCAGCAAGCGAAGGGTTAAACTGCCATTCATTTATTGAATATAGCAGTCTTAACAAGATGTGTTTGAGAAACACTATAACACTATGCCCCCAATTTCACCTTGATGTATGACCTTGACCGTAATAAGTCACCCCTAAAAATGTTTGCCTCCATAAGTTGCTAATGCATGCCAAGTTTGAAGTATGTATGTGCAATGGCTACAAATTTATCGCCACCATTAAAGATGTGTTTGTGAAACACTATAACACTATGCCCCCAATTTGACCTTGATGTATGACCTTGACCGTAATAAGTCACCCCTAAAAATGTTCACCTCAATAAGTTGCAAATGCATGCCAAGTTTGAAGTATGTATGTGCAATGGCTACAAATTGTAGCCAACGTTAAAGTTGTCCACAAACCAACCAACCTACAGATATTGCAAAAACAATATTTCCTCCCACCCCCCCATGGATGGAGAGGGGGGGGGGGGGCATAAAAAGCAGGAGGTTGCATAATGCAGAGAGCTTTTTACATTACTTTTGACCTGCATTTAGCTGCCTTACAGGCCAATGTCTTTTTGACGGCCGCATTATTAAGTTTTATTGATAAATATCATTTGTAATAACACTTTTACCTGTTACAGCTGTGTTGGCAGTTCCATTGCAGTATTTCCCTGGATCACATATTGTACAGTCTGCTTCAGAACCTCCAGAATATGCCGAGCGGTATGTACCCTGTGGGCACTCCACCATGGACTGGGTTCCTTGAGGGCAGTAATACCCCGGGTGACACCTGTCTCCATAGGTGATAATTGTGAGACCACCACTCGAGTCATTGTTGTACACTGGATCATCATCGAGGGCATTCAGATAGCAGATGTGACCCACTTTACATGGACCTGTCACTGCAGACAATGCTGTGTCCTGGCAGTAATAACCTGGTGGGCAGTCAATGCAGTCAGATAGTGATGACTTTCCGGTTCTGAAAAAAAAAATGACAATTCAACTGAACCATTGCATATTATAATGGTATAGAATGGTATCATAATGATTTTGTTTTAGAGATTGTTGATGATTTTAACTATCTAGGCATATACAGTATTCCCTCCATTTACGTCATCTCTCTTGACTGACATCCTCCTTACAAAGACCGTCTTAATTGCTCCATGAATCTTTAATACAAATTTAGCTCTCACAAACAACACCTCTTATGACTGACAAACGTCACTTAATTTTGCTCCGGTGAGTAAAATTTACCTCTTTCGAACAAGTACAGGCTCTTATCAAACCAATGATGTGCTTCAGCATGGTAACCAGGCAGCTAAAGGGTACTGTCGACTGACTGGTTCCCGTGCTATCAGGGCATCATTGGCTTGATACGAGCCGGTAATCAGCTGTGCGTATAACATTCATGGCGGCATATACAAGTTGATAGTTGACAGTTTTTCACACATAAGATTGGCTTCAATTGATTGCTATTCTGACAGTGTCAATTAAACATCACACACTTTCCGATGGCAATTTGACACACACAAAAAATAGTATTCGGGAGATTGAGGATGGGAAATTATGTTATGTTTGTTTAAGTTAACCCTTTCCGTCATATAAACGGTAACTTCCCATTTCGTCTACTTCCCATTTCGTCTACTTCCCATTTCGTCTACTATTTTGGCATTTGTTCGAATTTCGTCTACTCTTAATTTTACACCCATTCCCATTTCGTCTACTGCTTATATTTTTCATGTCTACTGCCATGAACTTATATTTTTATGTCTTTGATCAATATTATATTAATGGGAACAGGGTAAAATTTTAGAGTAGACGAAATGGGAATGAATTACAGTAGACAAAATGGGAAGTAGACGAAATGGGAATAAATCATATAAACGTGTTTTCACGCATCTGCAAACAGAGTAGACCTAGATCAGACGGCTCTTAGAGGAGCCGTCAGATCAGGGTCTGCTCTGTTTGCTAATGGACTTTGATAGATCTGTTTCTTTAGATTGTAAATTGGTTACAATATTCCACCTTCCATATTTCAATATAACTATTTTGTCCATGAATATGTAGTAGGTATTGAAATTTGAAATAAACACAGAACAGGGAAAGGGTTAATGTGTTTATGTAGGGACTGGTGTTTGTTTTTATCCTTTAGCCTGCTGTAGGCGGATGAGTGTGTTACAGTTTGGATCCAGATGAGACACCAAGTAACTCATCAGGATCCAAACTGTATGATACGAGGACCGTGTTAAAAGAAATGCAACATAAATCAACTGTGACAACTGAAATCAATAAAGGTTAAAATGATAAACTGATTGGTTTCATGTGTATTTTACGCTCTGACAGGTCACTTCGTATCCAATTTGATATTTCAAGCTGAAGTTTTTGCTAACGTCTTTCTTCTTTTACTATATGTAATAAAGCTAAATATGCATTATCACTTTATGTGGTTTCTTATAAATAAGATTTTTGGTGATGTCGATGACGATGTAAAACTTAGGTTAGTAATTTTCATGAATTAAATTTCCACTGGTTTGCTACATGTTACTCCCTCTCTACAACAAACAATATTTGTGTCACCGGAAGATGTTGCTTGAGAGAGGGAACACTGTACGGGTTCGTTTATTTTGAACAACCAGTGTTAAGCCTTTACTTCATGAATATCCATATAAGAAATAATGACATCAGGAATAATAATTATATTTGTTTTAATAGTACCGGTACATGGACACAGAAACTTCTGGTCATGACAGAAACTGTAGAATCATATCAATATTATATCATAAGCGAACACAGCAGACTCTGATTAGACAGTTGCTATATCTGGGTCTACTATGTTTGCAAAGGTGTAGAAAGGCATATTTATGGAGTAAAAGGTTAAATCAATGAACATTTTATTTCATAATGTTTAATAAATTTGAAATACTGAACAGAGAAAGGATGAATGTAATAAAATATTGTTTTGATTACATACTCATTGAGAAAAGTTCCAGGTGGACAGTTGGTGAATTTGTAGCTACCCTGCGGACAATATGTGCCCACAGGGCAAATGATGGTGTAATTCATTGCTTTGTCTGGACAGTAGAATCCTGCTGGACATGGGTCACAGGAGCTGGCATTGTGGAACTCGGCCCACATACCAATTGGACACTCTTCCTCTGCTCGTGCTCCCGCTAAAGTGAAATGCCCTGTAAACAAATGTTACAAAAAATAAATTCAATAGCATTTGTTCAAAATGAAATAAAAACATTTACCTAATAGGAACATCTTTTCTCACCTATGCAACGAACTCAGACTCAACTAAAAAGCTTTATAAGCATGGACCCTGATCAGCTTGCTCCTGTAGGAGTCTCCGTAGGAGCAAATGCTCTATTTATCACAATGCATGGTTCATACAGACTTTCCAAACATAAAATCAGGGCCTTTTTAGGGACTCCATTCACTAAATTTAGGGTCTCAAAGTATGTCAGTTTTACGGTATGTTTTTGACTAAAACTCTTTTTTCTAATAAGTACACTTACACCTACCTAATATCTAAACTGTTTTCAGCTTTATTACCTTGTCACTGATCTTTCTTTCCAGCTTTGCATTTAAAATACTTTTCTCTTTTGCCTTTTCCCCCCCGAGAACATTGGATTTGGCTATGTGAGAAAAAATATCTCCTTTCCTGGTGGGGGAGGAACAGTAAAAAGTAAACACATCCATGCCTCTTTGCGTAGAATGACACTGATTGTTCATTTTGTGTTTTTTCACTTTTCTCATGTGACCACAACGCATTCTCTCCCATCTTACCAAGATCAACTGATTTATGACACATTTTACAATATGCCTTGAAAGGCTACGCAGTCGCGTTTTCTGTAATTCATTTGTTTGGAACAAAGTTTACAGTATTACACAAGGACCCCTCGCCCAGTAATGTTTACTTTCAGTTTCACGAAATCGTCGCCAATTATCACTTTTCTTGTTTCTCAACAAATATAAACGTCATTTCTTTCTCTAGCCATCTTGTGTTATTTTTCACACTGTTATCGTAATCTCTGTCTGTGCTTCTCATTTTTGTCTTACATTCAGATTAGTTGACATTACAGATACAGAATTTCATACCACGGGCGCCATATTGGAATATTGAACGAATCCGGGTCCCACTACCAAAACGGACCGGGTCAAAACGGCCCACTTTTTAAACCAAAACCACATTGCACGTGATTAGTTAGATGTTAAAACACATACGATTGGGCGAGTTTAAAGACCAATGTTTTTTTTGTATTTCTTAATTACTCGAATCAGGAAAATTATTGGAAGATAATTGTAAATGATAAAACTGATTGGATTCAATATAAAACCAAAACGCATGATCCCGTCGTGTAAAAGCCTGTATATAGGATTCTATGACGTATAGATACAGACAGATATGGATACAGATAGCATACTACCAATTGAATGTAAGATATATTTCCGTGTTTTTTCTGAGTGTCACATTATGTTCTCCGTCTTATTTGATATCCTAGATAGATATTATTACATTTGCTGAGATCATTATAAGTGTTTGTGCGTTCATTAGTTTTTACTTGGACTATAAGGATTTGCTGTTGCGCATCTAGGTTTGAACATTTAATTAACTTGTGCTTGTGTGTTAGTGTATTAGTATGTTCCTGTGTTCATATATGCCATTATAAACAAGAGATGTCACAGTCACGTGACAAATGCCCCCAAAAATTTTACCCTGTGACCTTGACCTTTGACCCATGGACCAGGGAATTGAACGCGACACATCATTTCTGTCTGGTGAACATTTGTTGCAAGTTATATTGAAATCCATTGATAGATGAAGAAGTTACAGACCAGACACGAATTTGGGACGGATGGAAGGACGGACGGATGGACAGACGGACGGAAGGACGGACAATGCGATTACTATATGCCCGCCTTTGGGGGCATAAAAATATTAAATAATATACACTACGTCATTACTTACTACACGAATATTCATCAGGGAAATGGTTAAATAATACTTAATTACAATACTTGAGTGAAACATTGTCAAAATATAAAAGTGGGCCGTTTTGACCCGGGCCGTTTTGGTAGTGGGCCGTTTTGACTCGGGGGCCGTTTTGGAAGTGGGCTGTTTTGACCGGAGACCATATTGAACAAACACTGCATAATACGAGTGTTTTGATTGGCTGCAGGACAAGAGTCTCGTTATTTGATTAGCAGAATTGAAATCTCGCTGTAAACGTGATAATGTTATTAACGCGGATTCACTTGGAATATATAGTAAAATATAATTATCGGCGAATAATAAGTTCCCGGATGAAACCCCCCCCACCCCTTTTTTTCCAAATTTCTCATCGGATCTACGTCGATCTCAAAAACGGTCCGAGTGAAACAAAATCTGAGGAAAATTCTGATCCTTGAATTATTATACGTGTGAAATGAAAATTATGGCCAGGAAATCTACATTTTAGGGCCAGTGTCAACAAATATATATGGCCTTTTTAGGGCCTATCTTCAAATTTAGGGACTTTTCAAGACACATGTCAAAATTTAGGGCCTTTTCAAGACTGTGTGAACCATGCAACGGTTTCAACACTAAAACTTTCTTTTTTTCTAGTAAATGCTCCTTTTCAGTAGATGTATTCAAAGAGGCTCAAACAGCCTATGAGAGAATAGGTTAACCCTTTCCCTCATATAAACGCTTTTTCATGCATTTGCAAACAGAGTAGACCAAGATCAGATGGCTCCTATAGGAGCTGTCTGAGCAGGGTCTGCTCTGTTTGTTATGGAATTTGATAGATGTGGAAGGTGGGGCACTGTTGCCATTTCAGAAAGTAAAGAAACAGAACTACCCAATTCCATTAGGAAACAGAGCAGACCTTGATCAGATGGCTCCTGACCTCTAGGTTTGCAAATGCCGAAATTGTGTTTATATGAAGGAAAGGATTAAAGGAGAAGTTTGTGACACAAACTATATTCTCACATACCTTCCCTTATCTCCGGGTTAGAACAACGGGTTAAGATTCTCTTATCAGTAACACGTGTAAGATCACTTTAGAATATATATGACGTCATACGTCATATATGACGTCAAACTGGGGGGGGGGGGGACACCAATGTTTACATGTCATGAAAAGGGCGAAAATAGATCTAGATCTACACTGTTTGGTTATGTGAGAAAAATAATCTGGTGCTTGTTTTCTTTTAAGATCACATGTTCCTAAACTCACCAAGAAAATGTTATTAAGCTTGTCAAAGGCTCACGTAATAACATTTTCTAAGGCTCATTTAGGAACACTTGATCTTAAAAGACAACTCACAACAGAATCTTTATATATTTAACATGCAAATGGATGGAAGGACTGCCCTACCAATAAGGAGATTCTAGTATACTCCCTCAAACTATGTTGGGGTATAACAACTTTCAAATTGAAGGAAGAGTTACACCATCTACTCATGTTAGGAGCTTTCTACATAACTTCCTTTCTGCATTAACCCTGGACATGCTAAGTGCAACCTGACTTCCATTTGCAAACATCTTGGATCCAGAAATATTTGAGAAACTGTTGACCAAGTAGGATCCAGATGAGAATCAGAGAAGCTCGGGGTATTATCAAGATCCAAGCTGTGTGACACTTGGTCTCAAATGTTTCTTCAAATCAGAAGTAAGTAAATAATGCAATGGATCAGAGCTTAACTCTTTCCTCCATAAAATACGCCATTCTACGCCTCTGTAGAAGTCACCTGTTGAAACCATTGTGATAAATAGAGCATTTGCTCCTATAGGAGCAAATGCTGTATTTATCACAATGGTTTAAAACTACAAAATTTTAAAATTTTCCTTTTCTCTAGTTAATGCTCCTTTTGGGTAGATTTATTCAAAGTGGTTGGATCTAAAAATAGCCTATGGAGGAATGGGTTAATGGCAGACATTAATTTTTTCCAGCATGATATGGGTTTAACAATACTACCTGCCTAATAAGCTCTCAATTCTTCTTCACTAAAAACTTCAATTAGCAAGGCTATACTAAAAAGTATAAATAAATATATAATTATAAGTAAACAAGAGGGCCAGAATGGCCCTGAAGCGCTCACCAGACAATCAGAGGAGAAGATTTTCAAAGTTTTCACTATATGCTTTTATAGAAAACTAGCCGGCCCTGGGGCGGGCCAATTTTGACCCCAGGGACATAATTTATATAACTTTTGTAGAGGACTTGAACATGATGCTATGAGCCAAATATGATATCTGAGAACCTTTCAGTTTCAGAGGAGAAGATTTTCAAAGTTTTCTCTATATGTTTCTACTGAAAACTACCCACCCCTGGGGCGGGGCCAATTTTGACCCCAGGGCCATAATTTATATAACTTTTGTAGAGGACCTGAACATGATGCTCTGTGCCAAATATGAAAGCTGAGCGCCTTCCAGTTGCAGAGGAGAAGATTTTCAAAGATTTCACTATCTGTTTCTATTGAAAACTTCCCACCCCTGGGGCGGGGCCAATTTGAACCCCAGGGCCATAATTTATATAACTTTTGTAGAGGACCTAAACATGATGCTATGTGCCAAATATGCAAGCTGAGAGCCTTCCAGTTTCAGAGGAGAAGATTTTCAAAGATTTCACTATTTGTTTCCATTGAAAACAGCCCACCCCTGGGGCGGGGCCAATTTTGACCCCAGGGCTATAATTTATATAACTCTTGTAGAGGACCTGAACATGATGCTCTGTGCCAAATATGAATGATGAGAGCCTATCAGTTTCAGAGGAGAAGATTTTAAAGATTTCACTATTTGTTTCTATTCCGAAAACTACCCACCCCTGGGGCGGGGCCAATATTGACCCCAGTGTCAAAATTAATATAACTTTTGTAGAGGACCTGATCATGATGCTATGTGCCAAATATGAAAGCTGAGCGCCTTCTTGTTTCAGAGGAGAAGATTTTCAAAGATTTCACTATATATTTCTATTGAAAAATGCCCACCCCTGGGGCGGGGCCAATTTCGACCCCAGGGCCATAATTTATATAACTTTTGTAGAGGACCTGAACATGATGATCTGTGCCAAATATGCAAGCTGAGAGCCTTCCAGTTTCAGAGGAGAAGATTTTCAAAGATTTCACTATTTGTTTCCATTGAAAACTGCCCACCCCTGGGGCGGGGCCAATTTTGACCCCAGGGCCATAATTTATGTAACTTTTGTAGAGGACCTGAACATGATGATCTGTGCCAAATATGAAAGCTGAGAGCCTTCCAGTTTCAGAGGAGAAGATTTTCAAAGATTTCACTATTTGTTTCCATTGAAAACTGCCCACCCCTGGGGCGGGGCCAATTTTGACCCCAGGGCCATAATTAATATAACTTTTGTAGAGGACCTGAACATGATGCTCTGTGCCAAATATGAAAGATGAGAGCCTTCCAGTTTCAGAGGAGAAGATTTTCAAAGATTTCACTATTTGTTTCTATTGAAAACTTCCCACCCCTGGGGCGGGGCCAATTTTGACCCCAGGGTCATAATTTATACAAATTTTGTAGAGGACCTGAACATGATGCTATGTGCCAAATATGAAAGCTGAGAACCTTCTGGTTTCAGAGGAGAAGATTTTCAAAGGTTTACTATATGTTTCTATTGAAAACTTTCAACCCCTGGGGCGGGGCCAATTTTGACCCCAGGGGCATTATTTATATAACTTTTGTAGAGGACCTATAGGTGATGCTATGTACCAAAGATGAAAGCTGAGAACCCTGTAGATTCAGAGGAGAAGATTTTTAAAGGTTCAAATTGTTGACGCGGGACGACGGACGACGCACGACGCACGACGACGGACATCAGGCGATCACAAAAGCTCACCCTGAGCACTTTGTGCTCTGGTGAGCTAAAAATATAAATATAAATAAAAAAGAACCAGTTTAATAAAATCTAGTCTAACAAGATGTGTTTGTGAAACACTATGCCCCCTCATATATTTGACCTCTGACCTTGAAGGATGACCTTGACCTTGACATGTTACCCCTCAAAATGTGCGGCTTTATGAGATACATATGCATGACAAATATCAAGTCTCTATCTGTACTGGCTCAAAAGTTAAGACCAATGTTAACCCTTCGCTTGCTGAATTTTAAAATACATTTCTCCTTCATTACCCATGCCCTGTTGTATAATTACATATATCTTCACTGTCTACAAGTATTTCGCTGTGCAATCACTGCTGTGGAGTGCACTGGTTGCACAATCAACTTGTAAATGGTGCAGACCCTGATGAGACAGCTCCTTCAGGAGCTGTCTCATCTGGGTATTCACTATTTACAGGTAGGTATATTGACGCAAATAGCAAGCGAAGGGTTAACCTTGACATGTCACCCCTCAAAATGTGCAGCCTCATGAGATACACAAGCATGCCAAATATCAAGTCTCTATCTCTACTGGTCCAAAAGTTATGGCCAATGTTAAAGTCCATGATTTGACCCATATATTTGACCTCTGACCTTGAAGGATGACCTTGACCTTGACATGTCACCCCTCAAAATGTGCGGCTTTATGAGATACATGTGCATGCCAAATATCAAGTCTCCATCTGTACTGGCTCAAAAGTTATGACCAATGTTAAAGTTGCTGACAGACAAACAGACAGGGCAAAAACAATATGCCCCCAGATCTGATCTGGGGGGCATAAAAATATAAATAACAAGATGTGTTTGTGAAACACTATGCCCCCGATTTGATCTTTGACCATAATAAGTCACCCCAAAAAATGTTCGCCTCCATAAGTTGCAAATGCATGCCAAGTTTTGAAGTATGTATGTGCAATGGCTACAAAATTATCGCCAACATTAACCCTTTCCCTCATATTGACGACTTTTGATGACTCTGTAAAAGTCACTTTGTGAAACCATTGTGATAAATAGAGCATTTGCTCCTGTAGGAGCAAATGCTCTATTTATCACAATGGTTTCAAACTACAAAATTCTAAAATTTTCCTTTTCTCTAGTTAATGCTCCTTTTTGGTAGATTTATTCAAAGAGGTTGTATCTAAAAATAGCCTATGAGGTAATGGGTTAAAGTTGGGAACAAATCAACCAACCAACAAACCAACAGACAGACAGAATAAAAACAATGTGACCCCCATCCCAAGGCATACAAATAAATATATATAAGTATAAATACTATATAAAACTTTGAGAAATTTCCATATCATACCAGGTGTGGCAGAATGCTGATACGCAGAAGGTGATGAGCCTGTACAGAAGAATCCAGCAGCACATACGCCGGTTGGTTCGCCTCCTGCTACGCTGCTACAATAGTAGCCTGGGTCACAAGCTGTGCATTCTGATGTGTCTCTGCGCCCTGTGGCATTGCTGTATGTTCCTGCGGGACATGGGGCTGCCACAAAGGAGCCTGTCAATCATAAAACAGCAAATTAACCCTTTACTCCATAAATGTTCATGTAAAAAATAATGACAACATGAATATTACTTTGATTAATTGTTCTAATAACACATGGACACAGGGTGTTAAGTATTGATTGAAACTGTAGAATCATATCTATATTATATCATAAGCAAACAGAGGAGACCATGATCAGACGGCTCCAATAGCATAATAGGAGCTGTCTGATCTGGGTCTCCTCTGTTTGCAAAGGCGCAGAAAGGCGTGTTTATGGAGGAATGGGTTAATAGATTCAACTTTAACTACCAACTTACTTATCACAGGTTTAACCCATTCCCTCATAGACTACTTTTAGACCCAACCTCTTTGAATGAATCTACTGAAAAGGAGCATTTACTAGAGAAAAGAAAACCTTTAGAAATGTGTGGTTTTGAAACCATTGTGATAAATAGAGCATTTGCTCACAATGGTTCAGAAAGTGACTTTAACAGAGGTACCAACATAAGGGAATGGGTTAACATCTTACTTAAATTTTTTAACTCCTTACTCCATGCATATTCATCTGAGAAATAATGACATCATGAATATATTTATTAGACGAAATTTTACCCTGATCTGAGTCAGAGATCTGAGTCAGAGATATAATTTTCATAACCCTTTCCTTCATATATTTGCTCTATTCCTGGTGATTCGTGTATCTTAACCCTTTCCCTCATGTAAACATGTTTTCACGCATTTGCAAACAGAGTAGACCCAGATCAGACGGCTACTAGAGGAGCCGTCTGATCAGGGTCTTCTCTGTTTGCTAATAGAATTTGATAGATCAGTTTATTTGCCTTCTAAAATGTCTACAATGTTGCACCTTCCATATTTCTTTATAACTATTTTGTTAATGAATATACAGGAGGTATTGAAATTTGGAATAAATATAGAACAGGGAAAGGGTTAAAGTTTAAATTATCTTATGTGTATGACAGTTGTACTGTCTAAGTCTTTTTTCCTGGTATAGTAATATTTTAAAACATGTATTCATCTTGAAATAATAAATTTTCAAAAAAAAGAATCAAAAGTGCAAATTTTACTTGTTAAAATATTGAGTCAGCGTCTACGAAATCTTGACTTACATGTACTTCGTATTGATTCTTGCACTCTAATTGGTCAGTATTAAAATAGCATTTCTGGGCAAGAAATAGATGCTCTATTTATCACAATGGTTTCAAAAACTGACTTTTACAGAGGCATCAAAAGGCATCAATTTGAAGGAATGTGTTAATTATTATTCATGGTGTCAATTTTTCTTGCCCGAATATTCATGGAATAATGTATATCTCACCTGTTTCACAGAAGCCCCCAGCCACACACACCTCTCCCCCTTCAGTGGCATTATCTCTAGGTGTAGAAGTTGTAGCCCCACTATAGCACAGGTACCCTGCAGAGCACTGCCCTCTGGTATTCAACAAGCCCGGGGCATCACAGTAACTCCCAGGGTCACAGGCTGTGCATTCACTGACACCAGTTAAAGCTGAAACAATCAAAACATACCATATTCAACCCTTAGTCTGTAGTGAAAGCTATCTTCTAAGAAAATTCTAGTTTGTTGTTTCTCCCTTTCCCTCATATAAACATGTTTTCATGCATTTGAAAACAGAGTAGACCCAGATTAGACAGCTCCTATAGAAGCCGTCTGATCAGGGGCTGCTCTGTTTGCTTATGAAATTATAAAAGGCTCGACTACAGTAAAACTTCACCTAACGGTCACCTTAAATGAACGGTCACCTCGTCTAAACGGTCAGTTTGAAATCCTCATGACGAAAATCAGTCTATAATGCACCTGTTTTAGATGGTCACCTTTCTTCCGCGGCCAGCGGCCACCATATTTCACCCCAAACCCTATATTTCGACCCCATTAGACGGCCAGCAGACAGCCTGGCGGCCAGTTTGAAATGTGTGAAAACTCAAAACACAGCCAGTTGACATATGTCAAAATGGAGATTACGCATCGTAACTTTCCGACATTACGGAAATCACTGATCGAAATATCGTGACCGCTTCGGAAACTTCTGTTGTGTCGGGAAAGTGCATAGATTGGCCGCTTCGATGTTTTTCGTTATGTCGGAAGTGAACGAAAAAAACAAGCGTTGACCTTGGCCTTAGGGCAAGATCATAATCAATGGCCTGATAATCCTTTCAACTCCTTTACCTGTTATAAATATGCAAATATGGGGGTGTTGAGAAGTTTGTCTGAACGTTACCGAATCAAAAGAGATAACATCAAAACAAAATATTCACGCCTTTTCCAAACGTAAGTTCCTCACGTTAGAGAATCGAGTGAAGTGTAGACATGTACGTTTGTATTTCCAGATGTGTCTAATGATTCTGCCTGATGTTTATTTTTTGTTTTGTGCATGCAATTTACAGTACATGTTGTATTTTACCTGTATTTACAAGGATAAAATACATAATCTTTTGGATAAGGCATTAAAGTACATGTAGATATATTTTGCATTTGTCTGACCAAACAGAAAAATCTCCCAAAGTATCCACCCCTCGATCAAGTGGTCACCTCGCTTAAGCGGTCAATTTGGCCGCTTTCCTTGACTGGCCGCTTAACACAGGTTTTACTGTATACAGTTTCTACCAATACCAAAAGGACAATCTCGGCTACAAATGCAGTTACTAGATATCCATGATGTCATTGGCTGCGACGATAGCCACAGCCTTTCTTTGATGGGAGTTTAAAGTGCCCATGATTTACTCAATACTGTGGGATTAGTTTTTATTTAAATGTGTGATAAAAAATTCCAACTAGTATTTAATTTAACAAGATTTACACTCCAGAAAAATGCAGTTGCAATATTTTTCACTGTACTCACTTAGCCTCACTAATGTCCAAGAACTGTCTGGTGTTTAATATGTTGTTAACATTATACAGGTCATCTGCAGGTCATTTGCTGACCAGCATTATGTAAGTTCCAAATACCTTAGAACTGCACTCTGAGCAATTAACCCTTTCAGTGCTAGAACTGTCGTCTGCTAGACATATTTTCATCTGATTCAAGTTTTAGAATGGACGTTTATTCAATGTTGAGATGCTGAGTTACATGGCGTCTCATCTGGATCCAAACTGTTTTACATATGATAGTACAGACCCATCTTCATGGCACTGAAGCGGTTAATGTCTGCAAATATTGTCGTCTGCTGTATTTTTCCTCTTCCATATCTATTCAAAAATAAATGTTAGAGTGAAAAACAGTTTGGGCCCTGATGAGGTGCCAAGTTACTCAGCATCTCATCTGGATCCAGACTGTTTGCAAAGTTTGTTATAAATGCTAAAAACCAAAGCAAAAGCAGCTGGAACAAAACTCATACCTGTTTAGAGAAACAGTTGCTTACATTTCAGAAGTCAGTTGATGATCTTTGGTCAGAACTTTGTATGTCCTTGCATTATCAAAATTACTAAACAATGATGTTGCTCACCGTTTTATCTCCTATCCTGCTTAACCCTTTCCAAGTTCTATATTTATTCCAAAATTCAATACTTACTGAATATTCATGGACAAAATTGTTATAATGAAATATGAAAGGTGGAACATTGTACCCATTTTAGAGAGTAAAGACACAGATCTATCAAATTCTATTAGCAAACAGAGTAGACCCTGATCAGACGGCTCCTCTAGGAGCCGTCTGATCTGGGTCTATTCTGTTTGCAAATGCGCGAAAACACGTTTATATGAGGGAAAGGGTTAAACACGTTTTAAACAGCCATTTTACGCTTGCGTAAAACCTCACCTGTTATTTCTTACATGAATATTAAACTTGGTTATTCACTTATTTTAAATTTTATATTGTGATTTATGGGCAAGCGGCATTAGCCCTTTACCTTAGCCCAGAGACATCTGTCAGAACCTTTGTAATCAGGGTAGTCCCAGATCAGATGGTTCCCGTAGGTTTAATACTTTCCCTGTTCTACGTTTATTCCAAATTTCAATACCTACTGAATATTCATGAACAAAATAGTTATAATGAAATATGAAAGATGAAATATTTTAGCCATTTCAGAAAGTATATAAAACAGATCTATCAAATTCAAATAGCAAATAGAGCAGACCCTGATCAGACAGCTCCTCTAGGAGCTGTCTGATCTAGGTCTACTCTGTTTGCAAATACGTGAAAACATGTTTATATGAGGGAAAGGGTTAAGACTTTAATACTGAATAGACTCTATAGTAAAAACTGATGAGCTCTGACACTCTGACAATTCAGCGTTGAAAGGGTCATCCCGTTACTCCATAAATACGCCTTTTTATGCCTTTGCAAACAGAGCAGACCCAGTTCAGATGGCTCCTATAGGAGCCGTCTGATCAGATTCTACTCTGTTTGCTTATAACATAATATAATTCTACAGTTTCTGTCACAGCCAAAAATTCCTGTGCCCATGTGCTATTTTATTATTTAACCTATTAATATTTATGATATTTTTGTACACGAATATTCATGGCATAGAGAGTTAATGTCTGGCTGGTCATCCTATGGGTCACTCTCATGCGGGATAGACATATCAAAAACCTACATGCAGTGTCCAGTAACAGTCCCCGGAAAGACATATCAAAAACCTACCGTACATGCAGTGTCCAGTAACACGTATTTATGTGTTTCCTTTTACCCTTTCCTTGTTCTATGTTTATCTAAAATATTCAATACTGAATGTTCATGGACAACTCCTATAGGAGTTGTCTTATCAGGGTCTGCTTTGCTTATGGGTAATGTTTTACTAAAACTGAGGTCACGGTCAATGTCAAGGTCACAGACACACCAAAGTAAATGTACATGTAGTTGTGAGACTCCCCCTTAACAAGTTGCACCCAAACAATAAATTTAGAAATTCTTACCCCAGGGGTTGAGGATACATCATCCGGACAAATTTCCAAACAAAATATTTCTACTAAAACTGAAGTCAAGGTCAATGTCACAGAGACACCAAAGTAATAAGCTGCACTTTGCCTTCTCATGTTGCACCCACACAAGAAATTTACAAACCTTAACCCAAGCGGTTGAGAAGATATTGTCCAGACCAAAATCCAGCACAAAAGGACAGATGGAAGGATGGATGAATGGATGGAGTGCAAACCTGTAGTCCCCCTCCAGTGGTTGGTGGAGGACCAATGAGAACATTTTTGGTTCAGAAATATACTGCATAATCATATCTATATTACTCCATAAGCAAACAGAGCAGCCGCTGATCAGACAGCTACTACAGGAGCCATCTAATCTGGGTGTACTCTGTTTGCAAAAACATTAAAGGGCGTTTACATGAGGTAAAGGGTTAATCTTTCACTTTCATTGTTGAATTTCTTCCCTTTTTCTTTTTACACTTGTAACAAACAGTATCGATGCTGATGAGATAAGATAATAAGTTACTAACCCTTTATTCTATGAAAATTTATTAAGAAACAATGCATATATGAATATCAATTAACCCTTCTCTTGCTGAATTTTAAAATACATTTCTCCTTCAATACCCATGTCCTGTTGTATAATTACATATATCATCACTGTGTACAAGTGTTTCGCTGTGCAATCACTGCTATGGAATGCACTGGTTGCACAATTACCGGTAACTTGTAAATAGTGCAGACCCTGATGAGACAGTTCCTGCAGGAGCTGTCTCATCTAGGTCTTCACTATTTATAGGTAGGTATATTGACGTGAATAGTAAGCGAAGGGTTAAGAAACAATGCATATATGAATATCAATTAACTGTATTTTTACAAAGGCACTAAGAACTAAGAAATTTTTGTCTATGGCAGAAACTGTAGAACCATATCTTTATCATTTCATAAGCAAATGGAGCAGATGCTGATCAGATGGCTCCTACAGGGGCCATCTGATCTGGGTCTACTCTGTTTGCAAAAGTGTAGAAAGGTGTATTTATGGAGATAACGGTTAATGAAGTAGTAAATATGTCAATTGATTATTGGGCTGCCGAAAGGCAGCCCAAACTGATACGGCTTGGAAAAGGTTGTATGATTAACCGCGGTCCTGTGTTTCTATAACTGCCGACTGCTACGGATTTTTTTTTGTTATCTCGTCTGTATTAAAATTCACGAACATTATGATGTTGTTTTTTCAAAATTTATGACGTACCCATTTATTACTGTTTAAACTCCGCATGATGCTTTTGCATTTTAATTTCCTATGCACATGTTTATGATGACATCAACAAGTTAACAAGCGAATAACTGATTAACTGTCAGCTGAATTACTAGTTGAATACAAACTTTTTTATTTCAAAGTAACTTTGCATAAAAAAATGCAAAAACCACAAAACCTCTCAAACACGATAGGTTAATAAGTGTTAGAATTTATATATCTACATGTATGTTCTTTCTTTGATTTCAATTCATTTACAAGTTTTTCCTCCATTTTTTTCTGCAAGTACACTATATAATCCGCTTTTTTTAAATTATTTATTTATTGACATTTAAGTTCTTGGTTTACACTGCTGATCTTTCCACATGATACATGTTAGGCAGCCATTTTACGCTTGCGTAAAACCTCGCCTGTACTTACTTGTTCTGTTTCCGTATGTGCCAATAGGACATGGTGCTTCTTCAGAGACTCCAGCGTCACAGTAGGATCCCTGGGGACACACTATTGGCTGGTTAGTAGCTAGTGGACAGTAATAGCCAGCTGGGCACACCAGACACATGGCCAAACTGGGTGTGGCTGTCACATTGGTGTAGGTTCCTGGAGGACATGCGGCCTATAAAATACAGTGAACCCTCATTATAACAGCATTCGTTACAGTGGAACCCTCGTTATAACGGCATTTGTTACAGTGGAACCCTCATTATACTGGTATTCGTTACAGTGGCACCCTCGTTATACCGACATTCATTACAGTGGAACCCTCATTATACCGACATTCGTTACAGTGGCACCCTCGTTATACCGGCACTATGCATTGAAACAATATTATCGTTAAGTCTTTGAAACAGCCACTGAATAAATAGGTGCATGCCAATAAGACAGGTGATCGTTTAATGCAGAACACAAGAAGTGCAAAAAGTTCCCATTAGCAGCCATCTGATCAGGGTCTGCTCTGTTTGTGGAATTGTATAGATCTAGTTCAACAGTTTCTGCCATGGTAAAAATGTCCTGTGTCCATAATTATGCCAATAATAATCAATAATCATGATCTAACTAAATCTGACAAATACGCGTTTCTGCACCTCTGCAAACAGAGCAGACCCAGATCAGATCCTATACGAGCCGTTAGATCAGGATCTGACCTGTTCGCCTATGATATAACATAGATATGACTCTATAGTATCTGTCATGGTTAAATATGCCTGTGTTCATGTGCTTTTATATCAAATTAATTTCATTAACATATTACAGGACATCATTATTTCTTACATAAATATTCATGGAGTAAACGGTTAATATTTGTACCTTGAAAAAGACATACAAGATGTGTTTGTGAAACACTATGCCCCACCATATATTTGATCTGTGATCTTGAAGGATGACCTTGACCTTGACATGTCACCCCTCAAAATGTGCGGCTTTATGAGATACACATGCATGCCAAATATCAAGTCTCTATCTGTACTGGCTCCAAAGTTAAGACCAATGTTAAAGTTGCTGACAAACAATCAGACAAACAGACAGACAGGGCAAAAACAATAATGCCCCCCAGATTTTATCGGGGGGTGGGGGGGGGGGGGGGGCCATAAAAATTACAAATGTGGTACTACATTTTTCGCTGTTTCAAAATTTCCCTTGCTCATAATGCCATTACAACAATTTAGGTAATTAATATACCGAAAAGGAGCATTAACTAGACAAAAGGATTTTTTTTTACAGTTTTGCAGTTTGAAACCATTGTGATAAATACAGCATTTGCTCCTATAGGAGCAAATGCTCTATTTAACACAATGGTTTCAACTGGTGATTTTTACAGAGGGGTAGAAAGGGGTATTTATAGAGAAAAGGGTTAGCTCAGAGGTCCAGATAAGATGCATCAATTATAAATTTTCAAGAATTACTTCTTTATTTCTCCACCAAACCCTATGTTGTGAATGCTCAGTAGGATCATCTCTTCAAGAGTGGTCACAACATACGGTTTGGTGGAGAAATGAAAATTTTAGTATCGGAGTATGCACCCTTATCTATAGCTCTAGGTTAACTCTTTTGCACCATAAGCAATTCTATGTGTACCCTTTACTAAACTAGAAAAGAGTGTTCGGAGGAACACATGTGTCACCTGTCACCTTGTTAATATGAAAAATGGGAATAACTCAAACAATATCGATGCTAGAGTTGTGGCCCTTGTGCCATTTTCTTGTGACACTTTCTCTCATCATGCTGGTTCCATGTGTGAAATTTGAAAGCTCTATAATGATTAGTTTAGAAATGACAGCCAAAAACAGAAAGTGTGACAGATAGACAGACAGATGGACGGACGGACATACATGGATAGACAAACAGATGGACGGACAGACAGACAGACAGACAGACAGACAGACAGATAGATGACGGAAAAGTGATCCCTGAGTGACACACTGCCTCTCGGCTGGTGACACAAAAATTGTGTCTGTAAGACACAGTGATACCCCCTTGGTGGTGCTTTCCTAGCTGTACGTAATAGTCATTTGACCTTGACTCTGGGCTTGCAGGCAGCATGGGCTGGGTGGGCAATGACACGGATGGTATTTAATGTGTATACGCAATTCCATGTCAATAGCTATAGTGGTTAGTGGGATATGACAATGAAAAACTGTGACAACTTACTGCATGTAAAAGCGTTACACACAGACGACCGGACAGATGGACGGACATGTGCCAAACATAATGCCCACTGACTATCATCAACGAGGGCATAAAAAGTTTTAATCAAGAGAAGATGCCAAGTGACTTTCTAATGGCAAACAGAGCAGACCAAGATCAGATGGCTCCTATAGGAGCCATCTGATATGGGTCTTCTCTGTCTGCAGATGCCTGGAAAGGTGTTTATATAAATGAGGGAAAGGGTTAAGTGTCAAACAAGTAACTTGAGAGAAACAGCCATACTTACGTGAGAATTACCATAAGACCCTATAGATGGTGGGTTGACGCCGAATGGATTAGTGAAATTGGAGGGGCAGTAGTAGCCTTCTATACAAGCTCCAGTGACAGTCGATGACTCCTCCTGGCAATAGTAGCCAGCAGTACAAGGGTCACAGTCCGTGACTGCTCCAGCACCTACTGTGCTCCGAAATGTCCCCACTGGGCAGTTAATCATCTCAACAGTGGCTGTTGACAAAAATCAGTCACACAATCAAGGAAGATGATCATATTTTAACCCCTTCCCTGTTCTATGTTTATTCTAACTTTCAAAACCCACTGAATATTCATAGAAAAAATAGTTCTAAATGTTCTAATGAAATATGGAAGGTGAAACATTGTAGCCATTTTCAGAAAGTAAAGAAATAGAACTACCCAATTTCATTAGGAAACAGAGTAGACCCTGATCAGACGGCTCCTATAGGAGCCATCTGATCTGAGTCTACTCTGTTTGCAAATGCATTAAAAGCGTTTATATGAGAGAAAGGGTTAACTCTTGGCATTCAATGAAGAACATTCATGGAAAAATTTGACCATAATGAATATTGATTATTATTAAAATGCAATTCTTGCATCAGAAATATTCTTTTACAGAAATATAATATGAGAAAATTTATGATACTGCAAATAGCAGAGAATCAGGTCTGTTGTATACAAGTAAATAGAGCAGATTCTGATCTGTATCTACATCGTTGGCAAATGCGTGAAAAGGCGTCTCTATAGGTAACTTTAGAATACTTTCTTCCATTTGTTAACACTTTCTCTGATGGAATATTCATGTAAAAAATAATGACATCATGGACCGATTCATTTTATCCCATTCCCTCATATTGACGACTTTTGACGACTCTGTAAAGATCATCTTTGAAACCATTGTGATAAATAGAGCATTTGCTCCTACAGGAGCAAATGCTCTATTTATCACAATGGTTTCAAACTACAACATTCTAAAATTTTCCTTTTCTCTAGTTAATGCTCCTTTTCGGTAGATTTATTCAAAGTTATTGGATCTAAAAATAGCGTATGAGGGAATGGGTTAATATTCATGGACAAAATAATTCTAACGAAATATGGAAGGTAGAACATTGCAGCCATTTTAAAAAGTAAAAACACAGATCTATTCGACAGCTCTAGTTGAATCTGTCTGTTACAGGCTTAATGAATTCTCTACAGTTTGCTATGGAGATAAATTTCTTTATTTTATATTCTTAACCCTTTCCTCCATGAATATTCATTTAAGGAAAAATGACATCATGAATACTAATTAGGTTAACTTTTATAATAATACATGGACACAGGAAGTTCTGGCCTTGGCGGAAAGTGTAGAAATATATTTATATTATATCATAAGCAAACAGAGCAGACCCTGATCAGATGGCTCCTGTAGGAGCCATCTTCCCTGGGTCTTCTTTGTTTGCAGAGGGATAGAAAAGCGTATTTATGGAGGAGAGGGTTAACATATGATCTAATCCTTTCCCTGGTCTATATTTATCTCAATATACCTACATAATATTCATGGACAAAATAGTTATAATGAAATATGGAAGGTAGAACATTGCAGCCATTTTAGAAAGTAAAGACACAGATCTATCAAATTCCATTAGCAAACAGAGTAGACCAAGATCAGACTGCTCCTATACATCTCTAGAGCTATTTAACCCCTTTCTTCACACAAACATCTTTTCATGCTTTTTCAAACATAGTAGACCCAGATCGGATGGCTCCAGTTGGAGCTATCTGGGTCCATGCTTATAAAACTTTGAGTTGAGTCTGAGTTCGTTCTCAAGTTTTTGATTGGTCAGATTTGAGCCTTTGGCTCAAATCTGACCAATAAAAAGCTTGAGAACTCAAATCTGACCAATCAAAAGCCTGAGAACGAAACTCAGACTCAACTAAAAGCTTTATAAGCATGGACCCTGATCATTGTCTGCTCTGTCTGCTTACACACTAATATAGATCTGATAATACAGTTTCTGTCATGGCCTCTCTGCTGGTTCATTAGCCATTATAAAAATTAATCTAAATAATACTCATGATTTCATTATTTCTTACATTAATTTTCTAGGTGTAAAAAATTAAAGCTCACCTTCAGGACAGTAGTGGCCCGCATAGCAGTCAATGGCAGTTGACAAGGCTGTTAGTCCACTCTCACAGAACTTTCCTGCTGGACATGTCTTGTTCGCCAGTCGATTCGCATCTGATGTTGCACTTTCATCACAGTAATACCTGAGGAAGTACAGTAAAACCTGCTGATAGTCACCACAACATGAAAAGACTAGATGGTTGCTTAACCATTCACTCATAGGCTATTTTAAGATCCAACCACTTTGAAAAAATATACTGAAAAGGAGCATTAACTAGAGAAAAGGAAAATTTTAGAATTTTGTAGCTTGAAACCATTGTGATAAATACTTTTGTAGTTCGAAACCATTGTGATTTCCATTGTGATTCCACTATAGGAGCAAATTCTCTATTTATCACAATGGTTTCAATAGGTGATTTTTACAGAGGCATAGAAAGGTGTATTTATGGAGGAAAGGGTTGACTTATTACCTCCTAGACTATTTTTAGACTCCAACCACTTTGAACAGATCTACCGAAAGGAGCTAGATTTACTAGAGAAAAAGGATTTTTTTAGAATTTTGTAGCTTTTAAATTCAAAATTTCACTAAATGTGAACCGCCTGTATTAATTTGGGAAAGTAAATTATGCTAAAAACATTATTTTATACTGTCATATCTTATTTAAGTTATTTATTTCCCTTCAACATGCTATGATGCTGAAAAGCGCAGGTACCTTACTATTCGGGGCTGTAAACCATATACCCATCATCTTCTGTAAACATTTCTTATTTCGTTTAATTCACGTCGAGCTACGTATCACTTTTACATGCTAATTGTAATTTTAAAACAAAAGCTGTCCGCAGACAGCGCGCTCCACTTTCTTTAGTGCTGGATAGTGTAGTGGAAGTCTAAGTCAGAAAGGGGAGATAACTATACAAAAATTAACTTTAGGGTTACCTGCCCTTGTGAAATGGGTCCCCCTTGTAATAGTTAACATGTATACCAAAGTTGAACCAAATATCTTGAACAGTTTCTGAGACATTGACCTGAACATAAAGCTTAACCAACAACGAAAAATCTAAGTCGAAAAAGGGGCATAACTATGGCAAAATTAATTTTACAGTTACGTACCCTTGTGAAATGGGTTCCCCTTGTGATAGTAGACATACATACCAAATATGAACCAAATATCTTTGATGGTTTCTGAGAAAAGGGACCTTAACAAACAAGTTAACCAACGCCGACGAGAGGGTCATAACAATAAAAAAAACTGTCTCTAGTCCTCAAATCTAATTGAAAGGTAACACAGTCTTCCACTTGCCTAACGGTGGTTTATCATGTACACTTGTCTACAAATAAACCAATGTTTGTTTGTTCTCAATTTTATCCAGTTTTCCTCATCTCTGTGTAGTGTGTACTATATCTTTTACAAGCATTACGGTTAAGTGGAAGGGCATTCGAACCTGCACTTTTCGTCAGTACACATTCATAACGGAAGTTGATAATTTTGCAGTATACCAGTTTAGCGGAAGTTGAGGCTCGAAAGGTAAATACGATTCTTACACGGTTAAGACTACTATCTTTTCACACAAGTTTACTTAAAATAATCAATATCTGCCTACTTTCTGGTGCACCTTCTCCATGACTTACCCATATGGGCACACAACACACGAGGTCTGCCCTGTAGTGGAGTACATGCCTGTTCCACAAGGTGTAGGGTCAATGGTGCCTGATAAACAGTAGTAGCCACCCGGGCAGTCAAGACATTCAAATTGCCTCTTAGCTGGGTCTCCTAGACGAAAGGAAAATTAACAGATATGCAAAGTCTAGCAAAATGATACTGGCCTGTACTGTAGAATTAGATCTATATTATACCACAAGCAAACAGAGCAGACCCTGATCTGATGGCTCCTATAGGAGCCGTTGAGCCATCTAATCTGGGTCTCCAAGATGTTTGCAAATGCATGAAAGGTGTTTACATTAAGGAAAGGGTTAACCCTTTTCCTGAGGAATAGTCATGTAAGAAATGATGACATCATGAATATTAATCAGATGAGTCATCATACTGGATACATGTACAGTAAAACCTCTCTATAATGGACACTAAATTACATCAAGTATTTTGTGCTAAAGGCAGGTGGCTGCTTAAAGCAAGGTGAAAGTAAAACAGAAGCTCCAATGGGAGCGTTGTTTTACTTTCACCTTGCTTTAAGCGACCACCTGTTCTAAATACCAAATAATTAACACAATTTAGTTGCCATTATAGAGAGGTTTTACTGTATTATGAATAATGGATTATTTTTTTTCCATGGCAAAAGCTTGTAGAATCAAAACAAACTTATTTCATAAGCAAACAGAGCAGACCATGATAAGATGGCTCCTACAGGAGCTGACTGATCTGGATCTTCTATTTTCGCAAAGAAGTCAATAGGTGTATCTGTCAGGAAGGGCTAACCCTTTCCCTATTCAACGTTTATTCCAAATTTCAAGATCTACTGAATATTCGCAAACAAAGTAGTTATAATGAAATATGGAAGGTGGAACATTGTAGCCATTTTAGAATGTAAAGAAAGAGATCTGTCAAATTCCATAAGCAAACAGAGTAGACCCAAATCAGACAGCTCCTATTGGAGCCGTCTGATCTGGGTCTACTCCATTAGTAAAACATTAAAACAGGCTTATATGAGGGAAAGGGTTAAACACAAAATATGACTGCAATATCTAACTTGTAACTCAGCAAACATTTTTGGGTAATTTTGTATTATCAACATTCTGGTAATTTTGAAAAGATGATTCTAAAGACTGGTCACAGTAACGGGTTTGGTGGAGAAATTACCATTTTAGCATTTGGGTCCAGTATATAGTTTTACATAGTTTTGTATTAACCCTTTATCTTATGAATAATCATTAACCCTTTACTCCATAAATAGGCCTTTCTACACCTTTTCAAACATAGTAGGCCAAGATCAGTCAGCTCCTACAGGAGCTGTCTGATCAGGGTCTGCTCTGTTTGCTTATAGTATAATAGATATGATTCTACAGTTTCTAATATTGTCAAAATACAATGTATTCATATACCATTATGAAACTGAACCTAATTAATATTCATGATGCCATTATTTCTTGCATAAATATTTATGGAATAAAGGGTTAATATTTGATACATGTAGATGAACTTTTAATGATGACATACAAACACCAAAATGCTGGGTTAAGGCAGAAACTGTAGAATCAGGTTTATATTATTCCATAAGGAAACAGGGCAGACTGATCTGAGGGCACCTACAGGAAACATCTGTATCCATGCTTATAAAACGTTTAGTTGAGTCTGAGTTCGTTCTCAAGTTTTTGATTGGTCAGATTTGAGCCAGAGGCTCAAATCTGACCAATCAAAAGCTTGAGAACTCAAATCTGACCAATCAAAAGCTTGAGAACGAAACTCAGACTCAACTAAAAGCTTTATAAGCATGGATACTGATCTGGGACTAATCTGTTTGCAAATGCATAAAAACAAGCAACATGAGAAAATGGGGTCAATCATTCTTACCTCCACCTAACACAGCTCCATACAGATCTCCTGAAGGATCAACTCCATAGGGCATGTATGTGCCAGCCTTACACTCTGTAGTGGAACTCACTGCAAACTCGCAGTAGTTGCCTGCAAAAGGGAAACATATAGTCATTCCAATCTGGACATTCAAGGCAGGTGTGAGCTTAAAGCAGGGTGAAAGTCACGCAAAAAGCTACCAAAGGAGCTTTCAGTATGATTTTCATCGAGCATTAAGCAGCCATCTGCCTATAAACATCTTAATTATTCTTTACTAAAATTCTCCTTTAGTGGGACATTCAAATTCGTATCCTTCTCGGTTTGCAAGACAGGTATGAGCTTAATGCAGGGTGAAAATTACACAGAAGCTCCCAAAGGAGCTTTAAAAACGACTTTCATCAAGGATTAAGCAGTCACCTGTCTAAACACATCCAAATAATTCTTTACTAAAAATTCCAATTTAGATGAGTTTTACTGTTCATCCACCATCACTATTAGCCTGTCGAATACATATGTAAGAAATAATGACATCAAGAATATTTATTAGCTGATTTTTTATAATGGCATATGTACACAGGATCTTTTGGTATTGGTAGAACTGTAGAGTCAAATCTTTTATAATTGCATAAAAAACATTGCAGACCTTAAGCAGACAACTCCTACAGGAGCCATATGATTAAGGTCTACTCTGTTTGCAATGGCAGTAAAAGGGGTTTTATGAGGGAAAGGGTTAACACATTTGTCTCCATGAAAGCTGTGTGAAATAGTTATCATGATTCTGCCCATTGGACAGAGAACGGATTCCCTCATATTGACACTATTTGATACCTCTGTAAAAGTTACTTTTAAAAACAATGGAGCAAATGCTCTATTTATAACAATTGTTTAAAACCTTAAAAAATCTATTTTTTCCTTTTTTCCAGTTAATGCTCATTTTCAGTGGATTTATTCAAAGAGGTTAGGTATAAAATAGCTTATGAAGGAATGGTTTAAAACAATGGAACCAAGTAAAAAGTGAAGAACAAGATCAGATATTGCAATCAGTCTGCATGGTTATACAGGGTTTTATTACATGCAAAAATTCTCTTTTCTCTTCTATTTTCTTTAACCCTTTCTTCTATAAATATGTCTTTCTTCGCCTCTGTTAAAGTCACTTTTCGAAACCATCGTGATAAATAGATCATTTGTTCAATAGGAGCAAATGCTCTATTTATCACAATGGATTCACAACTGCACAATTCTAAAATGTTCCATTTCTCTGGTAAATGCTCCTTTTTTGGTAGATCATCTGATTTATACAAAGAGGTTGGATCTAAATATAGCTTATGAGGAAATGGGTTTATCTTTTACTCCATGAATATTTATGAAATAATTACTGTACAGTGGAGCCTCAATATCTCAAACATTTACCCATGGCTCTATAAACTATTTTTAGACCCAACCTCTTTGAATGAATCTACCCAAAAGAAGCATTTACTAGAGAAAAAGAAAATTTTAGAATTTTGACGATTGAAACCATTGTGATAAATAGAGCATTTGCTCCCATAGGAGCAAATGCTCTATTTATCACAATGGCTTCAAGAAGTTTTTATTACAGAGGCGTAGAAAAGCGTATTTATGGAGGAAAGGGGTTAAGGGACTTAACAGATTTCTTCAAGATCATGAGAGTTTGAATCAGCCTATTTCTGACTTGGAAACTTTTCCGATGTGACAGCTTAATGCAGGTCAAAATTAATGCTGAAAACTCATGTAGAAGCTTTAAGCATTACTTGCCACCTGCTTCAAGCTGTCACATGTCTTTATAGACATGTGCAGTGGTGAATTTTAGAGCAATTCTGTGTTACATATTTTGATAGGGACCAAAGTTTTATCCGAGATATTGAGGTACCACAGTTTGTATTGAATATAAATTAGCTTAATATTTATTATTGTGAAATTACAAATTATTTCCGGATCGAAGATAAAGGCGCGAAATCTGACCCGATGTACCAATGTTGTGAATTAGATCTATGTTATTCCATAAGCAAACAGAGCAGACCCTGATCAGACGGCTCCTACAGTCTACTCTATTTGCAAAGGCGATGAAATGTGTACATGTATTTATGGAGTTCAGGGTTAAAGTGTACCACTGCAAATAATGAATTTGGATTTCTTACCTTGTGTGCAGTTTTTACAATGGTCTACACTGGATTGTCCCTCTAAATCGTTGTAGGTACCGTTAGGACAACCGTATTCTGTGCCAAACCTGGAACCTTCTGGGCAATAGTATCCACGTGGACATATGGCAGTCTCAACACTCCCACCACCTTAAGTAATAAAAGAAACATTCTAACGCAATCTGTCAATTTTCTGCAATCTGATTGGCTCATGTGACTAAATTTGCGGCATATAAAAACTGTTTTATATGTCGCAAATTCAACTAATCTAAAACGGCCTAATAACAGCATTAGCCTGTAAGTATATTAATGCGCTTTGTTTATCAAACACTTAGATTTACTGATAAATTCGTATGCATACACTGACATATATTCAAGTTCAGTCCGGTGTTTTGAAAGTTATTAATTTCCATTCTTTGTCATGACTTGCCCGGTCTTTTATATGTCATGTGGAGAATTATTGATATACTCAAAGCGTTGTGATTCAGATTCAACCTTATTTATCATACTATTCAAACATAACGTTATAACGTGACGTCATTGTTACAGACGACGTTTTTGCGTACGGCGCCAAAGACTAAGATAACGTTACGTTTCCTGACATGTGTATTGAAAGTGTATTGAAATGTAAAATAGCTGTCGCATAATGATTCATGACAAATGTAATAGTGAACTTACAACTGGGCCGGTGTTTTGACTGTGTAAACCAGGGTGAAAAAATCCAGTTATTTTAAGAAATCTGAGAGAAACTGGGCACTATTTCTCGCCTCATCACTCATTCAATCACCTGCGCGCATAGGATATAACAACAATTTGGCATTTTTCGTGTTAAGATTGCGTTAGAATAGGGTTAATCCTACTGTAATTTGAAATTTGCGACGGTATATGAGGTTTTTAACGGTCTTAAATTATTTTAACGGCTCCGCCTTCGGCGTCGCCATTAAAATAATTTGCGACCGTTAAAAACCTCATATACCGTCGCAAATTTCAAATTACAGTAGGATTAACCCTATATTTAACATCCGTGCAGAAAAGAGTCTAATGGGCATAAATATCACTGTGTAGCTAGGCTCCGATCTCTAAGTCTTTGCTTCATGAATATTCATGTAAAAATGACTATGATCATGAATGGTAATTAGGTTATATTTTATAAAAACACAAAGAGTTTGGCCAAAGCAGAAACTGCAGACCTATATTATTCCATTAGCAAACAGTGCAGGCCCTAATCAGATGGTTCATACAAGAGTCATCTGAGTGAGTGAGTGAGTTGGGTTTTACGTCCGACCAACAGTATTTCAGTTATTTGCAGACGGCACCCGCTTGAGACAAGTTATAGTGCTGCCTCACTGGAATGCCCCTGCCACGAGCACATGGCAAGTGCACCCACCCAGTCACATTATCCTGACACCGGGCCGACCAGTCCAAGAACTGCCCTTTCAATGTCGAGCGTAGACAAGGGAGCTACTAGAACCAACTTTTAACAACTTTTGGTCTGTCGCGGCCAGGGATCAAAACCACGACCTTATGTACCACAGGCGGACGCTCTACAACTGAGCCACGCGGCCGGTAGAGTCATCTGATCTGGGTCTACTGTTTGCAAAGGTGTAAACCTTTTCCTTCACATACACATTTTTTTATGCTTTTGCAAACAGATAACACCCCAATCAGATGGCTCCTGTTGAAGCCATTTAATCATGGCCTGCTCTGTTTATTTATGAAATTAACTAGAACTGGCTGTCAGTTTGTAAAGAAAAATCCTATGTACATATGCAAATTTTATAAATATTCATGGTGTAAATATAATTAAATCCCTATAATGTGACTACAAGATGAGGACAAATAGTGGATTGTAGAGGCATGGGATAGCTTCATGCAGGAATAAACTCTTACAGTAGCTCCCACAGGAGCTTTCTGCATTACTTTTGTCTCATATTAAGCAAACCATCTGCTTTGATAGTTGCCTATAGCTACTCATTCAGTGGTTGCTTAACCCATTACCTCATACGCTATTTTTAGATACAACCTCTTTGAATAAATCTACCGAAAAGGAGCATTAACTAGAGAAAAGGAAACTTTTAGAATTTTGTAGTTTGAAACCATTGTGATAAATAGAGCATTTGCTCCTGTAGGAGCAAATGCTCTATTTATCACAATGGTTTCACAAAGTGACTTTTACAGAGTCGTCAAAAGTCGTCAATATGAGGAAAGGGTTAAGAGGGGTTCTACTGAATTTCTAATGTGAATATTGTACAGGGAAAGGGGTAAAAGGAATATTTACAGAGTAAAGGTTTAACTCTTTTGGCGCCAAATTAAAAGTGTCGTCTGCAATAATAATTTTATATTAAATATAATTCTAAACTAAATAATAAAGGTATATTAGTAAAACATTTATTTTTAAAAACCTGTATGCTTGGGCTAAAATAATACAGACAACAGTGAAGTCCCAGGTCAGATGCCGCCTTGAAAAGGCAGCATCTGACCTGGGCTGCACTGTTTTCAATTGTGCCAACAGGCAACATTGGCACCAAAAGAGTTAAGAAAGACAGAATGACTGAAATTATTGAAAGTTTAAGTATCTCAAACATTCAGCAACCACCTGTTTTTAACATTTTCTTCCATAAATACGCCTTTCTACACATCTATAAAACTCCTCATTTTTTTCAAGTAAATGCTCCTTTTCAGTAGATTTATTCAAAGAGGATGGGACTAAAAATAGCCTATGAGGTAATGGGTTAAGAACCAGAAGGCCTCTTTTTGGTGGTAGCGATGGTAGTGTGTGCGTGCATGGGGGGGGGGGGTGTTACTTTACCTTCACAGTAGTATCCAGCAGTACAGTTGGTGCATTCTGACGCAGCTGTCAGGTTACTTAGGCTGCTGAACGTGCCGGCGGGGCAAGGGAATTGGACGTTGAACACGGTTTGAGTGGGACAGTAATAACCTGGGGCACAGGGCTGTGGGGGAGTATGATCTCCTGAAATACAAAAAACAGAACAGTACAGAAAACATCTCTCTAAACCAGAATTCTAGCAGAGAATAATCTAAATAGTTTTAACCCATTCCCACTTAGGCTATTTTTAGACCTAACCCCTTTGATTAAATCTACCAAAAAGGAGCATTAACTATAGAAAAGGATTTTTTCAGAATTGTGTAGTTTTGAAACCATTGTGATAAATAGAGCATTTGCTCCTGTGGAGCAAATGCTCTATTTATCAAAATGGTTTCACAAAGTGTCTTTTACAGAAGCGTCAAAAGGTGTCAATATGCGGGAATGGGTTAAGCAGGTGGCTGCTCTTGTAGGAGCTTTCTGCATGACTTTCACTCTGCATTAAGCTGCCACCTGTCTACAAGACCAATATTTATACCAAGTTAAGCATCTGTGTTTTTACTGTACATGTAAATGAGCAGCATCTGATTGATATTTGCAAACAGCCTGGATCCAGATGAGACCCAGATAAAACAAGGGCATGTTGTATTGCTATGCAAGACATAAGTCCCCCACCGGACTGAAAAAAACCTCCACTCTCCCCACCCCACCCCACCCATGGTGTGGTTGACCATGGTATATACATGACCACCTGAATGGTATTAGTACCTACTTTCATACATTGAATCAGTAAATAAAAAGTTATTGTCCCGACAAGAAAATATGAAAAAGGGGAGTAACTCCAAAAATATTGATGCTAGAGTTATTGCCCTTGTGCATGACACTACCCCTCATCATGCGTGTTCCATATGTGAAGTTTCAAATCAATTGAACCAGTAGAGAAAGAGTTATTGTCCGGACAAAAAAATATGAAAAAGGGGAATAACTCCAAAAATATTGATGCTATAATTATGGCCCTTGTGCATGACACTACTCCTGATCATGCTTCTTCAATGTGTGAAGTTATAATGAATTTGGCCTAACTTTGTAGGAGATATTGCCCGGACACGAAGTGTGACAGACGGACTGACAAGAAAATGTGAAAAAGGGGAATAACTCCAAAAATATTGATGCTAGAGTTATGGCCCTTGTGTATGACACTACCTCTTATCATGATTGTTCCATATGTGAAGTTTCAAATCAATTGAACCAGTAGATAAAGAGTTATTGTCCGGACAAAAAAATATGTAAAAGGGGAATAACTCCAAAAATATTGATGCTAGAGTTATGACCCTTGTGCATGACACTAGCACTCATCATGCTTCTTCAATGTGTGAAGTTATAATGAATTTGGCCTAACTTTGTAGGAGATATTGCCCGGACACGAAGTGTGACAGACGGACTGACAAGAAAATATGAAAAAGGGGAATAACTCCAAAAATATTGATGCTAGAGTTATGGCCCTTGTGTATGACACTACCCCTTATCATGATTGTTCCATATGTGAAGTTTCAAATCAATTGAACCAGTAGATAAAGAGTTATTGTCCGGACAAAAAAATATGTAAAAGGGGAATAACTCCAAATATATTGATGCTAGAGTTATGACCCTTGTGCATGACACTAGCCCTCATCATGCTTCTTCAATGTGTGAAGTTATAATGAATTTGGCCTAACTTTGTAGGAGATATGGCCCGGACAAGAAGCGTGACAGACGGACAGACGGACGGACAGACAGACAGACAGACAGACAGACGGAATCGAGCAAACCTATAGTCCCCCAACCGGTAACCGGTGGGGGACTAATAATTGAAAATCAGTCTGTTTGACAGAAAAGCTTGAACGAATTTGAAAGTGCTACCCTTTCCTCCATAAATACACCTTTCTACACCTCTGTAAAAGTCACCTGTTGAAACCATTGTGAAAAATAGAGCATTTGCTCCTATAGGAGCAAATGCTCTATTTATCACAATGGTTTCAAACTACAAAATTCTAAAAAAAATCCTTTTCTCTAGTTAATGCTCCTTTTTGGTAGATTTATTCAAAGTGGTTGGATCTAAAAATAGCCTATGAGGTTATGGGTTTAGTTATATTCTGCCCATTTTTTCTTAAATATCAATCAACGAAAAATGTTGTACACATATTTGTATTATTAAAAATAATGTCTACCACCCATTTTAAATCAGTTTATATCAAGCTGAACTTCGATATAGCGAACTTCAAGGGACCAGATAATGCAAAATTGTTATATTGTAATTCTTGAGTTTAGCAAATAGCTTAAATATATCAGATAAAGATACAAAAGTGCTTTGTTACGAAATAAAATCCAACAGCTTAACACAGGTCTAAAGTAATGCTTACAGGAGCTTTCAGCATTACTCTAGACCTGTATTAAGCTGCCACATGTGTTTCTAGATATCAGTAACGATACATATTAGAGCATTTCTGTAGTTTTTGGAAGGACTGGACGTTTTGTTCAAGTTAATCCGAAGTTCGAGTTATCCGAGTTCGAGATATCGAAGTTCAACTGTAATCTAGTATTCTCTTTAGCCCTTTTCTTGTTTAATATACATGTAAAGAATAGTGACATCATGAATACTTATTAGTTGAATTCATATGATGACATGTGTACATGGGATGTTTTGGCTCAGTCAAAAACTGCAGAATCAGACCTATAGTGAAATCCCGCTAATGCGACCACTTAGTAAACCAGCCACTTGTGTCGTCTAAAGCAGGTGGAGCTTTCTGCATAACTTTCGTCCTGCATTAAGCTACCACCTGCCTCTGCCATTCAGAATTATGTCCCTTTTTTGTGGTCGCATTAGCGGGGTTTTACTGTATATTATATCATAAGCAAACAGAGAAGACCCTGATCAGATGGCTACTATAGGAGCCGTCTGATCTGAGTCTACTCAGTTTGCATATACGTAAAAAAAGGTATTTATACAAGGGAAAGAGGTAACCACCAATCCATAAATTTCTATATTCACAAGAATCACCTCACTGAGGAAATTCTTACGAGCCACAGATAATGATGCGTATCCAATTTCTGAAATTGTCATTTCTCCACCAAATCCTATACTGTGACCACTCTTTAGAATTGTCTCGAAGAACTATTGTTGAAAATGTTTAAATTTACGCATCTTATCTGGAGCTCTGTTTGCGCTATTCGCTTGTCTCTGACCACTTCTGAGAAAAGCTGTTACGTAAACAATGGAAGGATCGGTTGATTATCGGCAAAATGCCGAAAATTTGAACTGAAAAGTCTGTTAATATTTTGTTGTACAACAAAAATTATGAGTATTGATGAAATCATGTTTTTTTTGTATTATAGGGGCATTTTTTCAATATAAGTTCAAATTGAAATAATGATAGACAAATACCAAGTTTTATGATACTATTGAAAATATGGGTTCATTGTAGGGACTTCCCCTTTAACCCTTTTCCTTCATATAAACAGCATTTCACACATCTGCAAACAGAGTAGACCCAGATCAGACAGCTCCTATCAGGGTCTGCTCTGTTTGCTTGTGGAATTTGATGGATCTCTGGCTTTAGTTTCTATAATGGCTACAATGTTCCCTCTTTCCATATTTCATTTTAACTATTTTATCCATGAATATTCAGTAGGTATTTCAATTTGGAATAAACATAGAAAAGGGGAAGGAATATCTAACAGTCTGCAACAGGTTATTTACCAAAGTCTGAAGTTCCCCAATCACAGAAATAGCCAGCAGGACATTGCGAGCAGTCGTCTTGGGCTGTCAAGTTATCTGCAGGTCCGTAAAAACCAGGTTCGCATGGAAATGCATCAAATTCCCATGTTCCAAATGGACAGTAGAAGCCTGTAAAATACAATCAGTAGGTACAACAAAACATCTCTAAAGCGGACATTCAATTTAATATAAATATTAGTCTTGGAGACAGGTGGCAGCTTAACCCTTTCCTCCATAAATACGCCTTTCTACACCTCTGTAAAAGTCACTTTATGAAACCATTGTGATAAATAGAGCATTTGCTTCTATAAGAGCAAATGCTCTATTTATTACAATGATTTCAAACTACAAAATTCTAAAAAAATTCCTTTTCTGTAGTTAATGCTCCTTTTCGGTATGTTTTTTTTTTCAGTGGTTGAATCTAAAAATAGCCTATGAGGGAATGGGTTAATGCAGGGTGAAAGTCATGCAGAAGGATCTCTTGTATTACAGTAACAAGCCACCTGCCTTAAAGTGTCTAAATTCTTCTCTCCTAGAATTCCAGTTTAGAGGGATTTTACTGTATCTTCATATCTGAGCAAGATACAAGATACAAGAAAATTTATTTTACGTCGGAGCAGAATAGAATACAAATGTGAAGCATCATGAAAAACAACAGCAAAGGTGTGATAGAACCAAACCCCCGCCCCTCACCTGATTGACCACACAAACAAACAGATGGTGAATCCTTTCAATGCTATATTTTTCAAGATTGTGCAACTTGACAGACTGTGAAGACCCTGATAACAGGGCTCCTTTAGCAAATGATATTACCGATTGGTTTCCATCACTGAAAGGGCTAACCCTTTACTCCATTAATGCACCTTTATACACCTTTGCAAACAGTATAGACCCTGATTAGATAACTCCGGTAAAAGCTGTCTGATCAGGGTCTGCTCTGTTTCCTTATGATATACAATATAGATATGATTCTACAGTTTCTGACATGGCCAAGCATTCCCATGTTATTTTAACAATCTAATTAATCTAATAATAATAATCTAAATAATCTAATAATAATAATTATTAATTAATAATAATCTAAATAATCTAATTAATATTCATGATGTCATTATTTTTTCATAATAGCATATGAACACATCATAAATATAAGCCATGGAAGAAACTGTACAAACAGATCTACTGGTATATTAATATTTCATAAGTAAAGCAGACCCTAATCAAATGGCTCCAATGAGCACCATCCGATCTCTCTCTTTTGCAAAGGACAGTCAAAAGACAGACCTGCAGCTACAGGTGCATACCCAAATCATCATTTCTCCACCAAATCCTATACTGTAACCACTCTTTAGAATTGTCTCAAAGAGAAAATTCTAAAGAGTGGTCACAGTATAGGGTTTGGTGGAGAAATAAATGAGCAAATTTTGAAAATGTTTCAATCTTATCTGGACCTCTGAAAAGCCATCCCTATGGAATATATATCCTTTTTTCTAGTAAATGCTCCTTTTCTGTAGATATTTTCAAAGAGGTTTGGTCTAATAAAAGTCTATAAGCTAATGGGTTAACTCATTCCCTCATATTGACGCCTTTTGACACCTCTATAAAAGTCACTTTCTGAAACCATTGTGATAAATAGCGCATTTGCTCCATAGGAGCAAATGCGCTATTTATCACAATGGTATCAGCACCGCACAATTCTAAAAAAAGCCTTTCCTCTAGTTAATGCACCTTTTCGGTTGATATATTTAAAGAAGTAAGATCTAAATATAGCCTATGAGGTAATGGGTTAATACCAAGCACCAGGAAGGTAAACAATCTGTAACTTTTCTCTAACTAGCTGGTGGCCCTCCAACCGATAATATCAGGAGGAACCCCTGACGGGGACTGAACCTTCGACTTCACAGTCCTGAAGCGGGTGCCAAATCTACTAGACAAAGAGATCAATGGTTACCTGTCTTGCATTTCAGGACAGTAGAATCAGACATCCCAGTTTCATTACAAGCGAAACCTTTCTCACAGAGGTGACAGTTGATCAGATCTGCAGCCCCTGTGGACGGGTTGTATGTCCCCTGGGGACAGGGTGTCGGATCTGTGGTTGGATTATTCTCCGTCCCACCAGGGCAATAATTGCCAACAGGGCATGTTATGCACTGGCTGGAAGCTACAATCAATAAACAACCGTGTTAACCCTTTATTCAATAGATACTGTGTTCATGAAAAATAAATGACATCATGAATATTAACCCTTCGCTTGCTGAATTTGAAATACATTTCTCCTTCTCTACCCATGCCCTGTTGTATAATTACATACATCTTTACTGTGTACAAGTATTTCGCTGTGCAATCACTGCTGTGGAGTGCACTGGTTGCACAATCAACTTGCAATAGTGCAGACCCTGATGAGACAGCTCCTGCAGGAGCTGTCTCATCTGGATATTCACTATTTATAGGTAGGTATACTGACATGAACAGCAAGCGAAGGGTTAAATTGCTCAAATTTTATCATGGCATATGAATATACATGATGTTTTGGCCATGGTATAAACAGTAGTACAAAATCAGATCCATACAATTTCACAAGCAAACCAGAAAATTGTGTCTGTAAGACACAGCGAGCGACCCCGTGGTGGTGCTTGCCTAGCTGCACGTAAAGTTCCTGAGTCATTTGATCTTGACCTTGGACTTGAGGGCAGAATGGGCTGAGTGTGCAATGAAAATATGGATGTTGGTTAAAATGTTTATGCAATTCCATGCCAATACTGAATAGCTATTGTGATAAGTAAGATAGAAGACAATGAAACCAGAAATGGTGTCAAAGCCACCTGATGCTCGCCTGTTTAAAAGTTAAGTCTAAAACGTGTCATATTGAATACAAAAAAAAAACAATTTTCAATTTAAACTGAACTGCATCAATATCACAACCAAAGGCAACCAAATACCAGTTTTCATAAATTTAAGAAGATTATTAAACAAAAAGGATACATACCAAATATGGAAGCCCTAGGTCTATTCAGGTTCCAATGTAATAGGCAGTTAAAGATTTTTGCAAAAGTAGGTCAAAGGTGAAGGTCAGAAGGGTAAAAATGTTGGCATGGTCATACCAAGTATATAAGTCCTATGTCAATCGCATCCAATAGCATAGGCATTTAAAGATTTTTGCAAAAGAAGGTCAAAGGTCAAAGTCAAGGTCACATGGTAAAAAACATTGGTATGGTTGGAAAGTCTTAAGCCAGGAAATATACATCCAAAGTATGGAAGCCCTAGGTCTATTGGTTCCAATGTTATATGCATTTAAAGACTTTTGCAAAAGTAGGTCAAATGTTAAGGTCAATGTCAAAAGGGCAAATATGTTTGCATGGTCATACCAAGTATGGAAGTCCTAGGTATACTGGTTCCAAGTTATAGGCACTTACAGATTATTGCAAAAATAGGTGAAATATCAAGGTCATATGGTAAAAAACATTGGTGTGTTTGAAAAAGTCTTCAGACAGAAAAAATACAAATCAAGTATGGAAGTATATGCATTTAAAAACTTTTGCAAAAGTAGGTCAAAGGTCAAGATCAGAAAGGCAAACATGTTGGCATGGTCATACCAGGTATGGAAGCCCTAGGCCTATTTGTTGCAATGTTATAGGCATTTAAAGACTTTTGCAAACGTAAGTCAAAGGTCAAGATCACATGGTAAAAACAATGGTATGGTTGGAAAAGTCTTAAGACAAAAAAGTTGCATACCAAGTATGGAAGCCCTTGGCCTACCAGTTCAAATTTTATAGGCATTTAAAGAAGTTTGCAAAAGTAGGTCAAAGGTCAAGGTAACATGGCAAAAACAATATTGTTGGAAAGGTCTTAACACAAGAAAATTGCATACCAAGTATGGAAGCCTTTGGCCCATTGGTTCAAATGTTATAGGCATTTAAAGATTTTTGAAAAAGTAGGTCAAAGGTCAAGGTCAGGAGGGCAAAAAAGTTGGCATGATCATACCAAATATGGAAGTCCTAGGCCTATTGGTTCCAATAATATAGGCATTTAAAGATTTTTTCAAAAGTAGGTCGAAGGTCAAGGTCAGAAGGCAAAACAACAATATTGTTGGATGTTATAGGCATTTAAAGATTTTTGCAAAAGTAGGTCAAATGCCAAGGTCAGGAAGGCAAAAAAGTTGACATGATCATACCAAATATGGAAGCCCTATGTCCATTGGTTCAAATACTATAGGCATTTAAAGTTTTTTGCAAAAGTAGGTCAAAGATCAAGGTCAGGAGGGCAAAAGGCAAAAAAGTGGGCATGATCATACCAAGTATTGAAGTCCTAAGCCTATTGGTTCCAATAATATAGGCATTTTAAGATTTTTTCAAAAGTAGGTCGAAGGTCAAGGTCAGAAGGCAAAACAACAATATTGTTGGATGTTATAGGCATTTAAAGATTTTTGCAAAAGTAGGTCAAATGCCAAGGTCAGGAAGGCAAAAAAGTTGAAATGATCATACCAAATATGGAAGCCCTATGTCCATTGGTTCAAATACTATAGGCATTTAAAGTTTTTTGCAAAAGTAGGTCAAAGATCAAGGTCAGGAGGGCAAAAGGCAAAAAAGTGGGCATGATCATACCAAGTATTGAAGTCCTAAGCCTATTGGTTCCAATAATATAGGCATTTTAAGATTTTTTCAAAAGTAGGTCAAAGGTCACGGTCAAGGTCAGAAGGGCAAACAATAATATTGTTGCATTAATCTTAACACAAGAAAGTTGCATACCAAGTATGGAAGCCCTAGGTCTATTGGTTCAAATACTATAGGCATTTAAAGATTTTTGAAAAAGTAGATCAAAGGTCAAGGTCAAGGTCAGAAGGGCAAAAATATTGGCATGGTCATACCAAGTATGGAAACCCTAGGCCAAATGGCTCCAAAAATATAGGTATTTAAAGATTTTTGCAAAAGTAGGTCAAAGGTCAAGGTCAGAAGGGCAAAAATATTGGTATGGTCGGAAGGGTCACAACAATATGAACCTTCTCACCAAATTTCAGCATCATAGCACAAATATTAAGCTTCATACCAACCCGTCCAAAAAACTTTAACCTGGTGATTTTTGGCCCCACAAAAAACTGAGTCCAAAACATATCAAAAGTTGATAAAATAGAAAAATATACTTCATAGCAGCAATATTTGACCTCAAATGTACTTCCATACAAAATTTCAGCATCCTAGTACAAATATTAAGCTTTAAAACAACCTGTCAAAAAAACTTTAACCTGGTGATTTGTGGCCAAAAGGACTAAGTCCAAAACATGTCAAAAATTGATAAAATTGAAAAAATTGAAAAAAAAAATTAATGTTTAACTTCATAACAGCAATATTTGACCTCAAATGAACTTCCATACAAAATTTCAGCATCCTAGTACAAATATTAAGCTTTAAAACAACCTGTCCAAAAAACTTTAACCTGGTGATTTGTGGCCAAAAGGACTAAGTCCAAAACATGTCAAAAATTGATACAAGAGGGCCAAGATGGTCCTTAATCGCTCACCTGATTACCATATATTTAAGATTTTTGCAGGGTAGCCCATGCGTAGGGTCACTATTGAACTTAGGGACAATATATGAACAATGTTGATAGTGGATCATAAGCAGTGGATCATGAGCAGTGGTTCTGCATAACAAGATTTTCAAAGATTTAGTATATTGATTTTATCAAGACAATGATTCTGACCAATGAAGTTTGCGCTAAAAATGTGCTCTCTAAAGTATTTTTCTAAGATTTGACCTAGTGACCTACTTTCTATTCCCACCTAACCCATGATCACACTCAACCTTGATATCACCAAGACAAACACTCTGAGCAAGTTTGACGAAGACTGGGCTAAAAATGTGGCCACTGGAGTGTAAAATAGATTTCTCTAAGATATGACCCAGTGACCTACTTTTTGACCTCACATAACCCACTTTCAAAATTGTCCAAGATTTTATTAGGACAATCATTCTGAGCAATTTTCATGAAGATTTGGCTATAAATGTGACATCTAGGGTGTTCACAAGGTTTTCGTACTATTTGACCGAGTGACCTAGTTTTTAACCCAACATAACCCACTTTCAAATCGTTTGAGATTTTATCAAGACAATCATTATGACTAAGTTTCATGAAGATTGGACTAAAATTGTGACCACTAGAGTGTTCACAAGGTTTTTCTACTGTTTGACCTAGTGACCTAGTTTCTAACTCCATTAGACCTTCTTTCGAACTAGTCCGAGATTTTATCAAGACATTCGTTCTGACCAAGTTTCATGAAAATTGGACTAAAATTGTGACCACTAGAGTGTTCACAAGGTTTTTCTACTGTTTGACCTAGTGACCTAGTTTTTAACTCCACTTGACCCACTTTTGAACTCGTCCGAGATTTTATTAAGACATTCATTCTGACCAAGTTTCATGAAGATTGGACTAAAATTGTGACTACTATAGTGTTCACAAGGTTTTTCTACTGTTTGACCTAGTGACCTAGTTTTTTACCCCACATAACCCATTTTTCAAACTTCTCCGAGATTTTATCAAGACAATCATTCTGACCAAGTTTCATGAAAATTGGGCTAAAAATGTGACCTGTAGAGGGTTCACAAGGTTTTCCTACTATTTGACCTAGTGACCTAGTTTTTAACCCAACTTGACCCACTTTCGAACTCGTCCGAGATTTTATCAAGACATTCATTCTGATCAAGTTTCATGAAGGTTAGACTACAATTGTGAGCACTAGAGTGTTCACAAGCAAATTGTTGACGACACACGACGCACGACGCACACCGCACGACGCACGACGGACGACAGACATTCAGGTCTCCCAAAAGCTCACCCTGAGCTTTGCTCAGGTGAGCTAAAAAATTGAAAAATATTTTTAATGTTTAACTTCATAACAGCAATATTTAACCTCAAATGAACTTCCATACAAAATTTCAGCATCCTAGTACAAATATTAAGCTTTAAAACAACCCGTCCAAAAAACTTTAACCTTGACCACGCTCACGCCCACGCCCACGCCCACGCTCACGCTCACGCCGGGGGTATAGCATAAGCTCTACTGTTCTACGAACAGGCGAGCTAAAAACTACCAACTGCATGTACCAACTGCATGTAAAAGCGTAAAGGACAAACAGACAGATAGGTGAAAAACATAATGCCCCTTGTCGATAGGGGCATAAACAACAGGAGCCATTATGATCTTAGTCTACTCAGTTTCTGTTTGCAATGTCGTGAAATGTGTATCCATGGAGTAAAATCTCAATCCTCTATGAATTTTGTTTCATGTTTTTCTTTTCTTTTTTCTTTTAAAATGTTTATGAGAGTTTCAAAAAGTTTAGATTGCACATGCAGTTTAGATGCTATATTCTTGCACTGACCATCAACAGACAGGTTAAGAATAAGTTGACTGGTGTTTTCAAACGGCATTAACCCCTTTGAATGCGGGACAAACATGTCCTGCTACTTGCGAACAGTGCAAACCCAATTCAGAGGGTTCCTAGAGGAGCCCTCAGATCAGAGTCTGCACTGATTGTTAAACAAAATAATCAAAGGAATTAATACCATTTTATAGTGTACAGACTTTACAGATAAACAATGATGGGCTATTCCACTCTGACAAATCAGTGTTAACCCTTTACTCCGTAACTATGCCTTTCTATGCCTTTGTAAACAGAGCAGATCCAAATCAGACAGCTCCTATAGAAGCCATCTGATCAGGATCTGATCTGTGTGCTTATGATATAATATAGGTATTTCTGTAATAGCCAAAAATATCTGTGTCAGTGTGCTATGAAAACAAATTAATCTTATTAATATTCATGGCATCATTATTCCTACATGATTATTCATGGAGGAAAGGGTTAACCCATTCCCCCATAGGCTATTTTTAGATCCAACCTATCTGAATAAATATACCGAAAAGGAGCATTAACTAGAGAAAAGGAATTTTTTTTAGAATTTTGTAGTTTGAAACAATTGTGATAAATAGAGCATTTGCTCCTATAGGAGCAAATGCTCTATTTATCACAATTGTTTCACAAAGTGACTTTTACAGAGTCGTCAATAGTTGTCAATATGAGGAAATGGGTTCAAGGTTTAAATTCAGCTATGATGCTGAGAGCAATCTGTTTGTCTGAATGAATGTATGATATTTTACGGCACATCAACACTGATGGTCATTTAGAGCCGAAAATACATTCATGGAATGGAGGAATTTACTAAATACATAAAGAAGGTGAATTCGTTTCATTGCTGCGATAACTGAATTTTTGTAAAAATTCACCCATCATTTTGGAATCCAAGAATAGACTGTGACTGCCATAATATATATTATATACAACTTTCTATGCTTTCGCAAACAGAGTAGACCCAGATAAGACATATAGGAGCCGTCTGATCTGGGTCTACTCTGTTTACAAATTCATAAAAAGGTGTTTATTATATGAAGGGTTAACCCTTTCCCTGTTCTGTATTGAAGCCAAATTTTAATACCTACTGAATATTCATTAACAAAATAGTTATAAAGAAATACGGAAGGTGGAACATTGTAGACATTTTAGAAAGCAACGAAACAGATCTATCAGATTCTATTAGCAAACAGAGCAGATCCTGATTAGACAGCTCCTCTAGGAGCCTCTGATCTGGGTCTATTTTGTTTGCAAATGCGTGAAAACACGATTATACGAGGGAAAGGGTTAAATACATATGATGAGAATAATGTAGCGGTCACTTACTATTCAATCCTGTAGCACCACTGTATGTTCCAGCTGGACAAGGAGTCTCTTCTCCTGACGACTGTCCATTTCGGGCACAGAAGAACCCAGCGGGACAGTCTGTGGGTGTGGATGATCCTGATGCACAGTACTGGCCTATTGGGCAATCGGTACAGTCTGATTGTTGGGTAAGACCAGTTATGGCATTGTATGTTCCGCCTAAAACAGAAAAAATTGTCCATGAATACAGTAAAACCTGTCCTAAGCTGTCATTCATTTATTGACAACAGGTGTGTTAAAAAGCAGGTGGCTGCTTAATGCAGGGCAAAAGTAATGCAGATAGCTCTGTAGGAGCCTTCTGCATTAATTTTGAGCTGCATTAAGTTATCTGCTTTACAGTGTCATAATAAGACCTTCTTTTGATGGCCACTTACGACAAGTTCGACTGTATGTACAAAAGAATCACAGCTAAACAAAAACTTACCAACACCGACCTTTAAAATTAGACAAAATTCTTGACTTTTTAAGATTGGTGATAGCTTAATGCAGGACGAGTATTATGCAGAAAGTTCTTTTTCTGCCTTAACCTTTTCCTTCATGAATTACATGTAAATTGATCACTTTGTGGCTGTGGTCTAGTGGCAAAGCACTTGACTATCAGTCCGGAAGTCCGGGGTTCAAATCCTGGTCCCTCCCAGAAATTTCGGAGACGCTTTTCCGTGTCTCCCACCCGCACATCCTCTCCACCCAGGGGTTAAAATGGGTACCTTTGAGGGTCACTCGCCGGTACTGCGGCTGCATGATTGCGCCAAATGTTAGCAGTGCTCAATATTGTAGGCCAATGACTCAATGACCAGGGGAGTAAATGTACAGTCAGCTGAGCGGTCATTCGGACTGAAAGTAGACTATAACTAGGTATTTTACTTTACTTCAAGAATATTCATTAACTTCTTTTTTGTAATGTAAAGTTTTCAAAGATTTTTAGGCTTATACAAAAACTGTAAGACAGGGTTCCCACAAATTATAGAAAGTAAAAATCCACGACGTTTTACTGACTTTTCCCTGACCAATTTCCCTCAACAAAAACACGTAAAAAATAAAACAGCTCAGCAGACAAGGGATGCATAAACCCCCTTCAGTTTCCTATTATGCCCTAAGCACATACAGTCATAAACAGACGTTTATTAACCCTTTCCCTGTTCTATGTTTATTTCAAATTTCAATACCTATTGAATATTCATGGGCAAAATAGTTATAATGAAATATTGAAGGTTGGATATTGTAGCCCTTTTAGAAAGAAAAGAAACAGATCTATCAAATCTTATTAGCAAACAGAGCAGACCCTGATCAGACAGCTCCTCTAGGAGCCATCTGATCTGGGTCTACTCTGTTTGCAAATTTGTGAAAACACATTTATATGAGGGAAAGGGTTAAAATTTTCTTCTTTATAAGAAATCCTTTTGGATAATACAGTACAATGAAAAACAGAGCCCTGCTTATTCAGAATGAAGAGACTGCCTTTAGCCTCTTTGATTTTATTTTCTATTCCTTTTCCAAACCGATTCCTCAACCTTCGACAGCCGATTCAAAATTTCCTTGACTTTTGCCAAAATTCAAAATTCCCTGACTAAACGAAAAAATTCCCTGACTTTTCCCTGACTTTGGATTCGTTTCTTTTTCATTTACTTTTCCTTGAATGTGAGTACCCTGTAGGATCCAATCTACATTATTCCATAAGCAAACAGAGCAGACCCTGATGAGATGGCTACTAAAGGAGCTATCTGATTAGGGTCTACTTTGTTTGCAAAAGCGTGAACAAGGGAAAGGTTTAACCCATTACCTCATAGGCTATTTTTAGATACAACCTCTTTGAATTTATCTACCGAAAAAGAGTATTAGCTAGAGAAAAGGAACTTTTTAGTTTGAAACCATTGTGATAAATACAGCATTAGCTCCTATAGGAGCAAATGCTCTATTTATTACAATGTTTTCACAAAATGACTTTTACAGAGTAGTCAAAAGTCGTCAATATGAGGGAATGGTTTAATTATTTCCCTCCATAATTATTGATTATACGGTCACTATAGGCAGGTTCAGCTGTATATTTACCCTTTTGCTCAATGAATATTCATGTATGAAACATTGACATCATGAATATTAATAAGATTAATTGTAATAATAGCACATGGACACAATCAGTTTTGGTGATGGCAGAATCTGTCCAATCATATCTTAATTATTTCATAAACAGCAACAGAGCAGATCCTGATCAGACGGTTCCTACAGGAGCCATCTGATCTGGGTCTACTCTTTCAACACAGACATATTTATCGAGGAACATGTTAACCTATTACCTCATAGGCTATTTTTAGATCCAACCTCTTTGAATAAACCTACCGAAAAGGAGCATTAACTAGAGAAAAGGAATTTTTTAGAATTTCGTAGTTTGAAACCATTGTGATAAATAGAGCATTTGCTCCTATAGGAGCAAATGCTCTATTTATCACAATGGTTTCAACAGGTGAGTTTACAGAGTGTTCAAAAGTTGTCAATATGAGGGAACGGGTTAATCATCTGGACTATACGATGAAGAACACTAAATGTTCGATGACCTACCTGGACAGGGGTACTGCGTGCCTAGTGTTGTCCCGGAAAGACAGAAGTGACCAGTAGGACACGGGTATGGTAAGTATTCATTCAAGCCAGTGTTTTCACAGTAATAACCTGTAAATATAGAGATACAAACATTAGACAATACTATGAGAGCATTATATAATTATTGCCTTTTATTGAGGTTAATATGAGAATTTTTCACCCAGTATAAAGTGGTGTTAAGACTTCCCTGTTCTATATTTATTCCAAATTTCAATACCTACTGCATATTCATGAACAAAATAATTAAATGTATAATGAAATATGGAAGGCGGAACATTTTAGCAATTTTAAGAAAGTAAAAAAACAGATCTATCAAATCTATAGGACCTGTCTGATCTGGTTCTACTCTGTTTGCAAATGTGTGAAATATAGTTTGCAATTACAGATGACCTTAAAAAGAACTTCTTGAATATTCATGAAAGAAATAATGACATAATGATTATTTATTAGCTGAATTTTACAAAAGCATATCGTCGCTGTGCTGACCAAACCTCGTATATCCATTTTGGCCGAAAATCATTTCTTCACGATTTCTGATTTAAATGTACAATGCCCACATCCTGTCAAAATATCAGCCCAATAGACCAATGAAAAGTGACAAAACTCGCCCATGACTAAACCTCGTATATTTATTGGTCTGAATTTTTCAATATCAAAACCTCGTATAAATGTTACTCTTTGAGCATGCGGAGCAATGACATTAAACACATTAAAACACATACATATTAGGTCAGTGCATGTATTGTGGTACATAGAGCATAGGTCTGTCCTTTTCTTTGTGTGTCAAGGTACAAAGCTTAAACTCAAGTGAAATTTAAATTGTCGTATATCACGATCGCCGGATAAAAAATAAGGGACGAAATATCGTTTAAGTGGTAAAAGCGTATAAGTGGTAAAAGCTCGTATATACATAAAGTGAACAAAATTTGGTACAAAAATATTGTACATTTAAAATTTGTCATACCAAATGATAGAAAAAATATAGCTTTATTTATGATAGAATAAATAAAGTTTTATCTATTAATTTGTGTTTTAATATAGTACCAGAATATCGACCTTATTTGTCACATAAAGACGAATTCATAAAAGTAATCAGTTTTTTGCCTCTCCTGAAAAGTAGTGATTTTCATTATACGAGGTTTTGTCAGCACAGCGACAGTATGTATGGAGGGATTTTTAAACCAGTATAAGCTGTAGAGTCATATATAGTATAATTCTATAAGAAGACTAGGCTACTCCTACTGGAGTCCTCTGATCCTTTTCTATTCTGTTTGCAAACATGTAAAATATGTGTTTATACTGAAATTTTTATAGTGAACACATTCAAAAGAAAATGTTTGCCTGTGACAGAAACTTCAGGATCAGATTATATCATTTCATTAGCAAATAGAACAGACCCTGTTCATAAAGGTCCCTCAAGAGCTGTCTGATCAGGGTCTACTCTGCTTGCAAAGGTATAAAAAGTTGTCTATATAGCTACAAACCTGAGGGGCATGATATACAAGCAGTCCTGTCTTGGGAGCCATTATGTGGATTGTATGTTCCAACGGGACATGGGTAAAAGTATTCCCCATCACACCAGCCTCCCTGGTCACAAATGTCTGAAGTTGGACTGGGTGAATATGACTGCATCTGGCACCGGTACCCATTATTACACTTTGTACATGAAGTGGAACCAGCAGTTGAGTAGTAACCAGCTATACACTGTTGCTTATAGGATGCTGAATATAAAAATATATTTGAATTAGAACTACAACAAACTAGAAAACTGTATCTATTGGGCATGGATGCCTAAATCCCCCACCCACCCCTATGGAGACATTGTCTCTAAATCAAGCACTTTCTACAACATGATAATTTATATAGTGAAGAAAGTTTTAAAGTCCCATAACTCTTGGTAAAATGGTTGGAGCAAAACTTCCTTTCTTTACATACATCTTCACATCAATTTTATTCATCTGTGAAGTAAAACCTCCCTCCCATTCGTGTATGAAGAGTTGGCCACTTAAGACATTAGTTTGACTGTATGTAAGAAAGAATCACAGCTAAAGAAAAACCTACCAACACCGATCTGATCTGGGTCTACTCCGTTTGCAAAGGCGTAGAAAGCCCTTTTTATTGAGTGAAGAGTTAAGGACAAGAAATGGGAAGCAACTCCTATTATTTATGAAGAATGATATTGCATATGGTTCAATTGTAGCTTCAAGCTGAATCGGGTGGACACTTGCTAAAATTTCCGAGCAATCAAATGAAGGGCCTGGTTGGCAAAATGTTGGCAAGGGGAATAGAGTAAAACAAAAATAGTTTCTCTTTATTTCAATGCTGGAATAGTTATCATTTATTCACATTCCTGGAAAATAATATACTAGTTCATGCGGTTGTACACTCAACACCACATCGAGTAATTCTTATGTTAAATAAAAAATTATGGTAGAAAAGTCATGGCTGACCTGTGAGGTGAAAATGCAATTACTCGGAACATTAGATCATTTGGATTTTACATGCGGTCCGGTAAGCATCAGAGTTATTGCGATTTGACTGTTCTAGAATTCCGGCATTAACCCTTTCCCTCATGTAAACGTGTTTTCATGCATTTGCAAACTGAGCAGACCCAGATCAGATGGCTCCTAGAGGAGCCATCTGATCAAGGTCTGCTCTGTTTGCTAATAGAATTTGATAGATCTGTTTCCTTACTTTCTAAAATGGCTGCAATGTATCACCTTCTATATTTCATTATAACTGTTTTGTCCATGAATATTCAGTAGGTAATGAAATTTGTAATAAACATAGAACAGGGAAAGGGATAATGGTCTGTACTGGATTTACATCAGTTTTACATGAAAGATAATGTATCAGTACAATAGGATTTCCCTTCTACATTAGTAGTATGTAGAGCTGAATAAGTAAACTGTGCAATACTTCAACAAATTTAAAAAAACTGATGGATTTTGATCTGGGTCAGTGCTACCTAATTGCTCAGTGATCATGTCGTAATGGCTCTGATATGATTATCAATGAAGAACAGGCCATTGTTGATGAAAAGCCCAACGGAATTTAGTCCCATCCTTAAAAACTGCATAGCGGAACTTTGCCCCATCATGCTTTTGTACACACAGAATTATGCCCCATCCTAGTTTTGCACATCCAGAACTTTGCACCACTCTAAGGCGGAACTAACTGAAAACTAAATTATTTCATTTTGCCTCTTATATAGCGGATTTCTGCCCCATTTTACCTTACAACTTAACTATATTAAGCAATTTCATAGTGCATTTCATTCGAAACTTAAAAAAAAGTATATTAAAACTTAACTAAATTATGAACTTCCGTAGCAAGGAACCAAGACATTACACCTTTGCAATGTGTTCCAAACAGCAAAAGTCATTAGCAAACAACTCTATTATCATCAACTTTAATTCGTAACATAAAGTTCTTTATGTTTTTAATGACCAATTAAGTTAAATGAGGGGCTGCTTATCCTAAGGTGTTAATTGCTATAAGAAGATTGATAATAACATATAAATGCTTGTTATGTTCAACCCTTTCCTTCATAAATATGCCTTTTTACGCCTCTGTAATAACCACTTTTTGAAACCATTGTGATAAATAGAGCATTTGCTCTATAGAAGCAATGCTCTATTTATCACAATGGTTTCAAATTAAAAAATTCTAAAAATTTCCTTTTCTCTAGTTATGCGCCTTTTCAGTAGATACATCCAAAGAGGTTGGATCTAAAAATAGCCTATGGAGGAAAGAGTTAAGACTTAAGCACACAATGAAGAAGCTGTGATATTTAGGATAATTAAAGAAGATTAGTTTCTGTGTGGATAAGTAATCAAAGTAGGTTTGTATCGGGTTATGATTCTCAATGATATGCCTTTAAATAATAAACAGCCAAAACTAATAAATTAAAAATGCATTTAAAAAAATTTGCAATAGAATGCGGCAAATTTCCGCATATGAAAAATTAGGATGGGGCAAAATTCCTTGTGTGCAAAACCATGATGGGGCAAAGTTCCACTATGCAGTTTTTAAGGATGGAGCGAAATTCCATTGGGGCTTTCTTCCGGCATTCATCAGACAAGGCCAATCATCTGACTAGGGTTAAAGTAATATCTGTTGTGTGGAAACAGTCAGTTCAGTAAAACCTATATGTATACTATATGTTTTAACACTTCCCCTGTTCTGTGTTTATTCCAGATTCCAATACCTACTAAATATTCATGGACAAAATAGCTATAATGAAATTTGAAAAGTGGAATATTGCAGCAATTTTAGAAAGTAAAGAAACAGATCTATCAAATTCATTCAGCAAACATAGCAGACCCAGATCAGAGCCATCTGGGTCCATGCTTATAAAGCTTTTTAGTTGAGTCTGAATTTGTTCTCAAGCTTTTGATTGGTTAGATTGATAAAAGTTTTATAAGCATGGATACAGATCTCGGTCTATTCTGTTAGCAAATGCGTGAAAAAGCGTTTATATGAGGGAAAGGATTAAACTGTATAAATGTATTACCTTTGGTATTTGGGCAGTAAAACCCAGCCTCACAAGTGGTGCAGTTGGTGGAACCAGCTTCGCTGTACTCTCCATTATTTGCACAAGGGCTGCCAGCGGCTGTGGTCACTGGACAGTAATTTCCTTCTGGACACAATGTGCAGGCTGCTTGACTCCCTTCAGAGTAGTAACCTGGGTTACAAGCAGTACTAAAACAAAACCAAGAGTGTTTAAAAGACTACATGGGTTAAATTCTGGAAGAAATGTCAGAAATCAATAGTAATTTTATGTTGAAAAAAATAATGTGGTGATGTTGTTCGTTGTTGTTTCGCTACCAGATTGCTTGGGGTTTTGTAATGTCCACACAACAGTGGCTGGTCTTAATATTTTAATAATTTCCTCATACAGATCTCCATTAACAAATTAACACAAAGTTACAAATCAAATTTCAGCATTAAACACCAAGTTACAAATCTAAAGTTCTTTAAACATCACTCAGTATTGAACACAGAGTTTACTAAAATTACTTTTCTTTACTTGTTGCTTAATTTTCTTCTATTTTTCTTTTTTTTTTTTTTTTATTTCTGCCTTTCTTTTATGCAGTAGGTTGAAGAATTCACACATGCTCAAGTAACATGGCTTTATGACAAGTTATAAAAGGTGTGAAAATATATGATTAAAAACAATCAACTTTTCAAGGTAACATTTGACTCCCATGATACAGAGCAACCTGTTTTAATTGAGTCCAGAAGCCGTTTGAGAGCCAGTTAACATGCATACATGTGATAATTTTTTCGAGGCAAAGAGGGAGATTAGCTTTTCAAATGAGGGAGATTGGGTGTCAAAGAGGGAGATTTATGCGGATGGTTATTTGTTGGTATAATAGACCAGAGACCTATATTTACATTACATAAATATCTGCAAGAAAAGAACACCCCCCCCCCCCCCCCCACACACACACACACACGCACACACACCTGGTTTGAAAGGAGGAGGTATGATAAAAGCACTTTTATGCGCGACAAACCATCTTAATTACTAGGGCATTTTTTTTGCCTATCTAGCAAATTACATGTATAATTTAATTTGTATTACTTCTATTTTATATCCTATTCCTTATTCTATTCTTTACTATTCTCTGTTCTACATCCATCAACATCTACTCTATTTCCCATTCCTTTCTATTCCATTCCATCCCATTCTCTTATCTATTCTAATTCCTTTGTGTTTCATTCCATTCTATTCCATTATCTATTCTTTGCTCATATAATCTATTCTAATTACTATTCATTTCTATTCTATTTTATTTTTTTGTGTGTGTGTGTGCTATTATCTATTTCCATATACTCTCTTCTAATTACCATTTCTTTCTATTCCATTCCATTCTGGCCAATGGATAGAGTTGTGTTTATTGTTTTAACTGGCCAATTGATAGTCATGTATTTATTATTATTATTTTTACTATCATTATTTACATTATTCTCATTCTTATATTATTATTGACATTATTGTTTTTATTATTTTAATTCATTTTTGTAATGAAATATATCCAGAAATTTTATTTATATTCTGAAATAAACATAATACATTTGTCACTTTCTGTCCGAAATATGGTACTATCCAAACACTAGTACACTATCTTTGCATTTTGTAGCTTCATTTTTTGTTTGAAAAGTGCTTCCTATCTCACCAAATTTTGTGTATTTGACATCCATACATTCTATACTCAATACAAACACAATTTCTTTTGAATATGTTACCAAATGTCTGTGGAAAACAATGTTTGTGTTTGCCTCTATGAAATGACACATTTCACCGTTCGAAAAATCCGTGGTTTGAGGCAACCAATTATTTTATTTTATTTTTTCTGATAAAAGCACATTTTCATTACAGTTATTCCATGTGGACATCTATTAATAAACTTAGAACCTAAACTAATTTAATAAAGTAACTATCTAGATGTTTAGTCTCAGAAAATAAGATCGTCTTCAACAGAAATTTAGTAGAACCTGACCGTGAAGAAAAAAGCATGTAATGACGACAGTGTAATACATCAGAGACATATATGCATACACAAATGTTTATGTTACGGAATACACACATGCCAAGGTAAATAACACACCATGCTGAGTTTGCTGACCATTTAATCCCTTTTACTGGGGCCACAATTACACAGCATGGTATTTAGGGCATGCTGCGGTGGTCTTTGATAAGGGGCAACATGGCGACGTACTACAAAAGGGACACGGCGCTGTGCCTGCCATGATAAACAGGGCAGTAAATAAGTCAACAACACTGGTTCTTTGAGGCGTCTGGCTAGCGCTTATTGACAAAAAATGATAGAAAATGGGGTGGGGGGAAAAATGAAAATCATTTTTATTCAGAAATCGGGAGATTTCGTCTCCCGGCCGGGACTTGCGGGAGTTGGGCTCAAATCCGGTAGTCTCCCGCAGAATCCGGTAGTTATCACATGTATGAACATGTGTAATAACATTTAGCATGTAGAAAGATAGGCTGCATATGATTGGGATCTAAACTAAGAATTGCATGAAATACAAAATCACAATATTAAATAAGAGGAATACTTCTACGGTATAAAACTGTCAAATTAACCAAATTTTGCATCATAATAGTGTGATAAAACGCATGTGTCACCTGATTGAAGAAATGTGACCTAATTAGAATTACAGAAAATGTTTGACAGATGGACAGAGACAGGGCTTTTTTTAAAGTGATTTTATAGCAGTTATTAGACTATGTATTGCTGTTTTTTCTCTCCCAATTTTGACTAAAAAATTCCTCATTCAGAGGTAGAAGTTATAACCCTTCGCTTGCTATTCACGTCAATATACGTACATGTATATAGTGAAGACCCAGATGAGACAGCTCCAGCAGGAGCTGTCTCATCAGGGTCTGCACTATTTACAAGTTGATTGTGCAACCACTGCACTCCACAGCTGTGATTGCACAGCAAAATACTTGTACACAGTGAAGATATATGTAATTATACATCAGGGCATATGTAAAGAAGGTGAAATGTATTTAAAAATTCAGCAAGAGAAGGGTTAAGTCAAAATATTAAGTCAGTACAAAACTTTTAAAATTCATAAACAAACAGCTAACCCAGATCAGACAGTTCCTACAGGAGCTGACTGATCTGGGTCTGCGGTTTGTTTATAAATTTTAGAGGTTTTGGCCTGACTGGGTCTATTGTGTTTGCAATGGGCATTTGTAGGAGGGGATTTGTTGAAATCTTCTTACAGCTAAATTATTCAAAGTTCGACAAAATTCCCAATTTCATGGATATTAGCAATCTTACCAAAAATGGTGAAAAAAAAGGCTGAGAGAGATGGACAGGTCAAACAGTAGAACGGACATAGGCTACAGAAGTGATACTTTAGAGCTACTGTCAGCCTACTAAAGCAAGAGTCCATAAACCATTTCCCTCATATAAACGTGTTTTCACGCATTTGCAAACAGAGTAGACCTAGATCAGACGGATCATAGAGGAGTCGTCTGATCAGGGTCTGCTCTGTTTGCTAACAGAATTTGATTTGTTTCTTTGCTTTCTACAATTTCTACAATGTTCCACCTTCCATATTTTCTTATAACTACATTTGTTAATGAATATATATACAGAACAGGGATAGGGTTACTGTTCAGTAGGAATTGAAATGTGAAACAAATATAGAAAAGGAAAGCAGTTGAACTACTGTCTTAACCCTTCGCTTGCTATTCACATCAATATACCTACCTGTGAATAGTGAAGACCCAGATGAGACAGCTCCTGCAGGAGCTGTCTCATCAGGGTCTGCACTATTTACAAGTTGATTGTGAAACCAGTGCACTCCACAGCAGTGATTACACAGCGAAATACTTGTACACAGTGAAGATATATGTAATTATACAACAGGGCATGAGTAAAGAAGGAGAAATGTATTTTAAAATTCAGCAAGCGAGGGGTTAATGTTTTACACTTATTCAGGCTCTTGTATTCAGAGTAGACCTAGATCAGATGGCTCCTGCAAGAGCCATCTGATCAGGGTCCACTCTATTTGCTAACAGAACTACTTAGATCTTGCTCTACAATATTTACCAGGGCCAAAAAATATCTTAGTCACATGACAATATGAATATTAAGCTAATTAATACATGTATTCATAATGAATATTCATGAGATTACTGTATCTTACGTTGTGTTGTCATTGGTGTTGGGGCATTCATATCCTGCTGGGCAGGCAGTGCAGCTAGCTTGGCTTCCGGTGGAGTATGTTCCCGCAGAACAGTCTAGCTCTCTCGCAGCAGACTTCGATGGACAGTATCTGAAAATCATTTTTAAAATCATGGTTTAACCCTTTCCCTGTTCAATATTTATGTAAAAAGTAATGACGCCATGAAGATTTATTAGTTGCAATTTTCCAATGTAAACTTTTAAAAGGAAATTTTTGCTTTGAAAAAAACCCAGTAGAATCAGATCTGTATCATGTCTAAAACAAATAGAGCAGACCCTGATCAGACAGCTCCTATAGGTGCAATCTGATCTGGGTCTACTCTGCTTGCAAATGTGCAAAAATGAGTTTACATGAGGTAAAGGCTTCACCTTTAGCACTTTTCTGGTGACTCTATAATAACTTTAGCAAACAGTTTGGGTCCAGATGAGACACCAAGTAACTTGGCCTCTCATCAGAAACTAAACTGTTTGTCACTTTGCCCCCCCCCCCTTTTTGTCTTTTTTTTTTAAGAAATTCTTAACCCTTTATTCCATAGGCTATTTTTAGATCCAAACTCTTTGAATGAATCTACCCAAAAGGAGCATTTACTAGAGAAAAGTAAACTTCTTAGAGCTTTGTAGTTTGAAACCATTGTGATAAATAGAGCATTTGCTCCTATAGGAGGGGGGGGGGGGGGCTTAAAAATAGCATTTGAATTATTTCTAACATCATACATGAATACTGAACTTGTAAAGGGTTAATTTTGTATATTTTTTCTTTAAATTCATAGTTAACTTATTCCCTGCATAAAAATTCATATGTTATATGTATTATGTTCAATAAGAAATACAGATATGATGAATATTTATTAGCAGACTTACTATACCGGTAATCCTAAATGAAAACAAGATCTTTTGGCTTTGCCAGAACTGTAGAATCAGAAGATCTGTATAATTTCAGCAAACAAGAGCAGACCTTGATCAGACAGAACCTACAGGAGTCGTCTGATCTGCATTTACTCTGCAAAAGTGGCAAATGTTGCCATTATGAAGGACAGGTTAACTCTTTCACTCATATATAGGCTTTTTTATGCCTTTGCAAACAGAGAACACCCAATCAGACAACTCCTGTAGGAGCCGTCTGTTCTGGGTCAGCTCTGTTTGCTTATGAAATTGTACAGTTTCTACCAATACCAGTACAGTAAACCTCTATAACGGCCACTAAATTGTGTTAATTAATTGGTATTTGGGGCAGGTGGCTGCTTAACCCTTTCCCTCATATAAACATGTTTTCACGCATTTGCAAACAGAGTAGACCCAGATCAGACGGCTCCTAGAGGAGCCGTCTGATCAGGGTCTGCTCTGTTTGCTAATAGAATTTGAAAGATCTGTTTCTTTGCTTTCTAAAATGGCTATAATGTTCCACCTTCCATATTTCATTACAACAATTTTCTCTATGAATATTCAGTAGGTATCGAAATTTGGAATAAATACAGGGAAAGGGTTAAAGCAATGCAACGTGAAATACAAAGACATGACAAGATGTTTTTTCTACACTAGCATTTTAAATAAAACTGAGCAAATATAAAAATGGGTATAAGTACATATATATTATAAAACCTCTTAACATTTTCCCTGTTGAATATTCATGTAAGAAGTAATATCATGAATATTCATTAGCTGACCTTTTATAATGGCATAATTATGCTGTGTTTGCCTTTACGCCTTAATCATATCTATTTACACAAAGCAATTGGGCGGGACTCGGAATTTCGGAGGCTGCATGTCGAGTCCCTGGGATGAAACGCTTAAACGTCAGTTCTTAAAGCTGATATTTACTATTCTTGTAATCTTGTCAGTATTTTAGGTTTTGGACGGCTGAAATAATCAATATTATTATGCGTCACTGTCATTAAACTATTATTATTAATAAGTATAATAGATTGATGGCAAGAGTACAGTTGTTTGTTTTAACATTTACATGTATCACATGATGTCATATCTTGAACCAGGCTATTTCATTATATTTTGCACGCAGACCACCTTTAGCTTGCTATCATGCTGTGATCCACGCTTGGTCTGTTTTGGTAGGGACCAATCAAGGGAATCCCCTGTGGAGACCATGGAGAACACCCGAATTACATAATCACGAGGTGGTTCCGGTTTTCACTCTACTGGACTTTACCAAATAAATTGTTCGGGAACCAGTCGTGTCAAAATGCAAACGTCTATCATAAGTATCACATGCAGCAGGTTTATTACTCAAGCGAGGCGACATATGAGTGTCATGACCCTATAATAGGAATTATATTCTCATAATTAAGTTATAAGACATAGAAATGCTTCCCTGTTTCCTTGTCAAACAGTTGTGCTTGGCCTAGTTGTTGCAATGGGTTGAAACACTTTGAAAATAAGACTGTTTGGACTGATAATCATGCATTTGATTTGTACACAAAATTACTTTTTCATTAATATAATTAGTGGTAAGGACACTAAAGAAGTAATTGAAAACACCCTGAAATATTATCTACCATTGCAAACTCTTCAAAAAATAATAACTATATAAAGTTGAAATGTCATCAGTTTTCGCGACGATTGTAGATACGGGCTAAAACACGGACTCTGGACCCTGTTGGGATTTCAACATTTCTGTGACTGCTCAATGTTTGCAGTAAATAATTTGAACTGAGTAAAGGTTTAACTGACTTGACCTGAGTAAAGGTTGTCATTGGGAGTATAGCTAAATAAGGGCTACAAAATAAGCAAAACAAATAAAAATAAAAATGTTATTATAAAATAAAATAAAATAGAATTTCTTTTTCATTATTTAATAAAACAGTAATAAATATTGATTTTTTTCATGACATTATTTAATAAGAAACCCAGTGTTTTAGGCTTGAGACCTATTGATTTTAAAGTTACTTTTGACCCATGAAAAAAATCTAGAATTATTACTGCATGCCACTTATTAGTATTTGTTTTTAACCCTTTCCCTGTTCCATTTTCATTCCAAATTCCAGTCCCTGAATATTCATAAACAGTAGTTATATAAAGAAATATGGAGATTGTAACTTTATTGCCATTTTAGAAAGTACAGAAACATTCTAAAAATTCCAAAAGCAAACAGAACAGACCCTGATCAGATGGCTCCTATATAGGAGCTGTCTGATCTGGGTCTACTCTGTTTGCAAATGCATGAAAACTTGTTTATATGAAGGAAAGGGTTAATGGGTATTTTAACACCACATTGGACTTTTTGGCCAGAAAGTGTAAAATCATTCCTATATCATAAGCAAACAGAGCAGACCCTGACCAGACAGCTCCTGTAGGAGCCATCTGATCTGGGTCTATTTTCTTTGCAATTTATACGTGAAAAAAGTGTTTATATGAGGGAAAGGGTTAAGTGTGTAAATGTTATGTGTGTAATGTAAGATTTATAATGGTATGCCACTTTCAGCCTGCATTTATGGTAAAGTATGAATGATAATGTGAAAAAGTATAACAAACATAAGTACATGTATCAAGCAAAATTTTTTTCCTCCTTTGTCGCGTCAGTAAAATCTACCTGACAAAAGTCAAATCTACCTGACAAATTTCCTAAATCTACCTGACATGCCTCAGCAGGTTATCACATGTATGGACAGCTAATATAGGAGCCGTCTGATCAGGGTCTACTCTTTTTGCTTATGGCATAGTACAGAGATGCTTCTACAATTTCTGCCATGACCAAACATTCTTGTGTCCATGTGCCATTATTATGATTAAACTAATTAATATTCATGATCTCATTATTTCTTACATGATTATTCATGGAGTAAAGGTATAACACTCACTTTCCTGCTGGACATTCAGTGCATGTGGTCTGCTCTCCTGTAGAGTAGGTTCCTGAGGGACACTGTACGTTCTGACTGGTGTTTGTGTATGTACAATAATGCCCTGCTGGGCAGCTGGAGCAAGCTGTGGCTCCAGCCTCAGAAAACTTCCCTGGGAGACAGTCTACAATTCCTGTGCCATCATTATTTGGACACATCTGCCCTGCATCACATCTTGTACATTGAGTTGCATTGCCAGTAGAATACCATCCAGCTGGGCAGTTGACTACAGGTGCAGAGCTGGAACAACGAAAACAGAGCTTTGATGCTTCATGAAATAAGTATGCCAATAAAATAGATAAAAGTGTGTATTCAAATACTAAAATTGTCAATTCTCCACCAAAACCTAAAAAGCCTATATATATCAGTAAAACTTTAAAATTGAGGTAAAAGTTAGATTCAGAAGGACAGACAGACAGACAACCAAAAGTCCCAAAATCAAGACAGGAAATTAAACCCACCTGTGTGACTTGGGGTAGATAATATTTTGTAGATAGCAAAGCTTAGCATATTATTATGGCTTTACCCTTTACTCCAGAGATATGCCTTTTAATGCCTTTGCAAATAGAGTGGACCCATATTAGATGGTGCCTATAGGATCTGATCAGGGTCTGCTCTATTTGCTTATGGAATTACACAGATCTAGTTAAACAGTTTCAGCCTTGGCCTAAATTTCCTTTGTTCATGTTTCATTTTAAAACAAGATGTGTTTGTGAAACACTATGCCCCCTCATATATTTGACCTCTGACCTTGAAGGATGACCTTGACCTTGACATGTCACCCCTCAAAAGTTATGACGAATGTTAAGGTTGCGTTAAAGTTACAGACAAAGAAACAGACAATTTGACCTTTGACCCTGAAGGATGACCTTGACCTTGACATGTCACCCCTCAAAATGTGCAGCCTCATGAGATACACAAGCATGCCGAATATCAAGTCTCTATCTCTACTGGTCAAAAAGTTATGGCCAATGTTAAAGTCGGTGATTTGACCCATATATTTGACCTCTGACCTTAAAGGATGACCTTAACCTTGACATGTCATCCCTCAAAATGTGCGGCTTTATGAGATACAAATGCATGCCAAATATCTGTACTGGCTCAAAAGTTATGACAAATGTTAAAGTTTCTGACAAAAGACAAACAGACAGGGCAAAAACAATATGCCCCCTGACTATCGTCAATGGGGGCATAAAAAAATGTGTTAATTAATATTCATGATGTCATTTTTCCTTATTTCAATATTCATGGAGTTAAGGGTTAATATTTACTTACGTAGTTACTGGACATGATTGACCAGCTGGGCACTCTGTGCATACAAGATCTCCAGTGACAGAATACATTCCGGGTGGACAGGCATATCTAGTAGAGGTGTTGGCTATATCTGGACAGGCATATCCGGCTGCACATATTATACAGGACGTACTTCCTGGATCACTGATATATCCTGAAGGTTGTCAAACAAAAAACAGTAGACAGAGTTCCAAATAAAAGGCATAAATTTAAACATTATCAAGAATAGACGCCTTTATTTCTCAACCAAACCCTATACTGTAACCACACTTTAGAATTGTCTCAAAGTGACGATTCTAAAGAGTGGTAACGGTATAGTGTTTGGTTGGAGAAATGATGATTTTAGTAGCTCATGTAGGAGTTATCTGACCAAGATCTGCTCTGTTTGCTTCTGATATTATAATAGACCTACATTAATCTACCACCTGCCTTAAAGACCTAGATTTAGACCTCTCGATTTCATATACAAGACAGTTGAAGGCCCTGTATCACGCATCTTGATAAAAGTTAAATGATGTTGTGTGACCTACTTATGCAATGCACAGGAACAATTTATAAAATCTTTGACATTTGGTGGAATTCCAGTCAGTGGTTTAGGAGGGAATGCTTTTTAAAAGAATTGTTTGTTAAAATGTATATTTCGCTCAGGTGACTTAGTTAGGCAATGAACTAAAATAGTTTTTTTATAAGTTTTTGAAGGTCACCTGAAGATTTTGTCAACGCCCATTCTGACAGCAGTTTACAAGGAGATGTTGTTTAAATCAATTATTTGTTAAAATCTATATTTCAGCTCCTGTGACCTACTTATGAAATGGACTGGAACAATTTATATTACTTTAATGGAGGTTTGCCTGATGATCACTTATGCAACATTTGGTTGAATTTCTTCATATGGTTTAGAAGGAGATGTCATTTCATATGCAACGGACAGAAATGATTTATACAACTTTCATAGAAGGTCCACTGAAGATCATTTCTGTAAAGTTTGGGTGATAATCCAGACAGTGGTTTAGCAGAAAATGTTGCTTAACCCATTCCCGCATAGTGATGCCTTTTGACGCTTCTGTAAAAGTCACTTTGTGAAACCATTGTGATAAATAGAGCATTTTGGTTTCAAAACTACACAATTCTGAAAATTTCCTTTTCTCTGGTTAAGGCTCCTTTTAGGTAGATTTAATCAAAGAGGTTAGGTCTAAATATAGTCTCAGTGGGAATGGGTTAAAGAATGTGTTGATGACACATGAAAGATGCCGACAACTGATGACAGACAACGGTCACAGGGCAAACCCTATAACTCAAAAATGTATGTATAGTCTCACGATACTGCACAAGTTTATTATCATATTTCACATACCAGTATCACATGCTGTTGGGTTGGCTGTTGTTGAGGAACAGTATGATCCGCCAGGGCACTGGGTGCAAGTTGTTCCACCAACATTGTAAAAACCACTAGAACACAGAGTAGGGCTGGCATTCTGTCCTGGAGCACACTCATATCCTGGAGCAAGATAAACCAATACTGAATACTTATTACCTGGTGCAAGATAAACCAATACTGAATACTTATTACCTGGTGCAACATAAACCAATACTGAATACTTATTACCTGGTGCAAGATAAACCAATACTGAATACTTATTACCTGGTGCAACATAAACCAATACTGAATACTTATTACCTGGTGCAACATAAACCAATACTGAATACTTATTACCTGGTGCAAGATAAACCAATACTGAATACTTATTACCTGGTGCAGGATAAACCAATACTGAATACTTATTACCTGGTGCAGGATAAACCAATACTGAATACTTATTACCTGGTGCAACATAAACCAATACTGAATACTTATTACCTGGTGCAAGATAAACCAATACTGAATACTTATTACCTGGTGCAACATAAACCAATACTGAATACTTATTACCTGGTGCAAGATAAACCAATACTGAATACTTATTACCTGGTGCAAGATAAACCAATACTGAATACTTATTACTTTTTTTTTTTTTTTTTTTTTTTGTCACAATTTGAAACGGACCTTCACAATTTACAAGCAGGGTCCGTCGGACCCATTCATGAAGCTGTTGAATTATCTCACAATCGGCCTTTTACTTTGCACTTACACCGAATTTTTACCAATATTAACATCGCTTTATAATAATATTCCCCTTTGCAAAGTTTTGTATCTCAAACGGTTTCTCAGGATAAAGTCTGAGGTATTCGAATTTCGTATGGCTTTTCTTTGCACGTCTCGAACGCTTTTACAAGAATATGAATAAAACGTATGCTTCTCGGTCCGCAAATTTATATTCGGCCGAAAATTCTTTCAAAAAGGTGATTCAATTTGTAAAAATGTGCAGGCAATATATGCCTTCAAATTATTTTTGTATGGTTTGATATTAAAAAGCGTTCGCGAAAGTTACTGATACTACCCGGTACATTGTATGTGGAATCAGTTTTTAAAATTCATTTGAAACCACATGTGTTTTATACCGGCCTAAAACCGTTACTTCGACACCGTTTGATTGTTTACATTAACACTGGCTGCAGAATGTCGCGAAACGGCAAATACTACATTAAAAAGCTTGACAAGTCTGCTTCAAGAGGTCGTCAAAGAATATATTTTTTTGTTGAAGCAAAGTAAAACAGACAATAACATCAAACCTGTGAGCATAGATCTGGTTGCATCGGGGTCAGGTGACAATAATACTGTTAGTCCTTCCAATTGTAAACATTTAGTTCAATCAGCTGGTTCAACAATTATAGTTTCAAGATGAGAATATTTGCTTATTTGTTTGTGTATTTCCCTAAAACAGCTAAATTTAACCACCTATCCAAATTTTCACAATTTTTGTAAAAACACATACTTTTTTTTTCACAATTTTTGCCAAAACGACGCTAATTTTTCACAATTCAAGGGGTACCGGACCCATTCACAATCCCAGGAAAAAAATCGCTGAATACTGAATACTTATTACCTAGTGCAAGATAAACCAATACTGAATACTTATTACCTAGTGCAAGATAAACCAATACTGAATACATATTACCTGGTGCAAGATAAACCAATACTGAATACTTATTACCTAGTGCAGGATAAACCAATACTGAATACTTCTCATCTAGAGCAAAATAAACCAAATACTGAATACTTATATATACTGTTAGAAGATATAGAGGATCTTACATGAGTGCTCATTTATTAAACGAGTTTACTACAATAATATGACACGAGTTTTAGCGAGTGTCATATTCATTAAAGTAAATGAGTATCATGAAAACAATTTGTAATGAACACGAATGTAAGATTCTTTTTATCACATAAGCCTTAAAAATGCCATAGAAAATGAAACTGGCTATAGCTGATGGCTTTTTCGATCATTGCTTACAAACAGCGCAGTAATACAACAGACGACGTGCATGGAGCGCTACAATTCGCTAACGCTTAAATGAGCGCTACAATTGGCTAACGATTGCTAATTTGTATAAAAATTGCACTTGTGCATTTTTGTGATTTACAGCACTGTTACGGCACTCCCACAAGGCAGATTATGTGATAAAAAACAATATTGAATACATACAACCTGGGGCAACATTCACCAATACTGAATATTCATAACCTGGTGCAAGATAAACAATACTGAATACTTATATACTGTTAGAAGATAAAACAATATTAAATAGATACAGCCTGGGGCAATACTGAATATTTATAAACATATTTTCATGCTTTTGCAAATAGAGTACACTCAGATCCATATTTACACTATCTGCTAGGATTTAGAAAAAAAGTCTGGAAAGAGTCTCTGTTAAAAATCAACATTATAATAAAGGAACATATCAAATATCACTTCAATATCTGCAGAGGTTTAGAAAATAATCTGGAGAACTGAAATGTGACGGCTTCGGATAAAAGACAACATACCGTCAGGACAATCTGTACAAGAAGTCTGTCCATCAAGACTGTAAGTTCCAGTGGCACAAGCCGTCACTGTTTGGGTATCTGGACAGTAGGATCCTGCTGGGCATATTATGCAGAAGGAAGCCCCTGCGCTACTGTAGTAACCACTGTCACAAGCAGTCTCTGTGCTCGCTCCAGTTGGACAGTAATTTCCAGCAGTACATTGTGTGCATGTGGCAGCTGGAATATTTAATAGGAAAAACCTTGTGAAAGAGTCACAAAAGAAATTCCGTAAGAAAGTACAGTAAACCCCTCTAAACAAGACGTCAAATTTAGTATAAATATCGGTCTTAGAGACAGTGGGCAGCTTAATACAGGGTGAAAGCCATGCAGAAAGCTCCTCTTGGAGCTTTCTGCATGACTTTCACCCTGGATGAACCCTTTACTCCATGAATATTTATGTACATGTATTAAAGAATAAATGATATGAATATCAATTAGATTAATTATTATAATTTCATGAACAAACAGAGCAGACCTAGTTCAAATGGCTCCTGCAGGAGCCATCTGATCTGGGTTTACCTTGTTTGCAAAGGACCTTGTTTGCAAAGGCATGAAAAGGTGTTCACATAAGAAGAATAAGAAGAAGAATGAATGCAGGTAATTCTGAGTAAACACAGTTTACCTAACCCTTTCCCTGTTTATTCCAAATTTCAATACCTACTGAATATTCATGGACAAAATAGTTATAATGAAGTATTGATGGTGGAACATTGTAGCAGTTTTAGAAAGTAAAGAAACAAATGTATCAAATTCAATTAGCAAACAGAGTAGACCCAGATCAGACGGCTCCTACTGGAACCATCCAATCTGGGTCTAATTTGTTTGCAAATGCGTGAAAATGCATTTATATGAGGGAAATGGTTAACCCTTTATTTGATTGAGACCCTTTCCATAATATAAACACATTTTCGCACTTTATCAAATACAGTAGACCCAGATAAGACTGTTCCTGAAGAAGTCCTCTAATTAAAGTCAGTTCTGTTTGCTTATGGAATTATATAAAGTCTGATTCTACAGTTTGTGCTAGGACCCAACAATCCTGTGCTCATACATTTGTGCCTTGCCAATGTAGAATTCAGCGAATAAAATTAGATATTCAAGACTTCAGTATTTCTGGAAAGAGTATTCATCAGCTAAAGGTTTAATTAGCCTTCTACTTGACTGTAGGACTGTCACCATTACTTGGTTACTATTTGACAGTTTAAAATATTTTGTTCTAATTTTTTTTTATTAAAATTTCATTAAATAAGGGTTATTTCAAAGCTTATACCAGTCCAAATGTGATTAATTTCCTGGATATATAATGTACAGTATCATGATTTATTCCATAAAGTCTCAAACGAATGATAAACATGGTGGTTAACCGGTTACTGTTCCACTCCCCGTTCCTGATTAGCGGTTCAAAATTTGCCTAACCTTGACAGACCTACTTGAAAGAGGAATATTATTTTATGCACTGCAAATAAAATAGATCAAGATCACGCAGCACCTGTAGGTAAGTTAACCCTTTCCTCCATAAATATGCCTTTCTACGCCTTTGCAAACAGAGTAAACCCAGATCAGATAGATCCTATAGGAGCTGTCTGATCAGGATCAGCTCTGTTTGCTAATTGAATTTGAAAGATCTATTTTTTTACTTCCTAAACTTGTTACAATGTTCCCCCCTTAATATTTCATAAAAATTGAAATAATGTGTTTTTTCCTCAAATCTGTAAACTTTCACAGCAGTAAAAAAAATAATTATACGGTAACCATTTTGTCCATGAATATTCAGTAAATACAGAACAGGGAAAAGGTTATACCAATATCAAAACTGTGGCAAAATGTGAAAGGTTTTTGCACAATGACAATGAAGACAATGGATATGATGACATCACCATATCATGGCAATAAATCAATGTTTTGTAAATCAGACAAGCCTAACCCTATCCTTGTTCAGTATTCATGTAAGAAACAATGATAACATGAATATTTATGAGCTGAATAGTTTACAATGTTAACTACTCAAGGAATTCTTTTTCGCATTGGCAAAGGCTGATTTAGATCTATATTATGTCAAAAGCAAACAGAGCAGACCCCCGATCAGATAGCTCCTTCCTATACTAGGAGCAAATACGTGAAAAGGCGTTTATATGAAGGAAAGGGTTAACCCATTCCCTCATATTGACGACTTTTGACGACTCTGTAAAAGTCACTTTCATGAAACCATTGTGATATATAGAGCATTTGCTCCTGCAGGAGCAAATGCTCTATTTATCGCAATGCTTTCAAACTACAAAATTCTAAAAATTTTCCTTTTCTTTAGTTAATGATCCTTTTAGGTAGATTTATACAAAGAGGTTGGGTCTAAAAATAGCCTACGAGGTAAAGGGTTAACCCTCTTAGACAAACTACTTACATCCAGCTGCGCTGTAGTGACCAGAAGAACATGAAGAGGCGGTGCCTGAGGAACATGTTTGTCCGGCAGGACATTCTGTACAGGTAGTTGACCCTGCAGCACTGTATTCCGCTGAAACACAACAAAATTTTACTATTCACTACTTTTAACCCTTTACTCTATGAATATTCATGTAAGAAATAATGATATCATGAATATTATTTAGATTAATTATTACAATGGCATATGAACATGAGAATTACTGATCATTACAGAACCTGTTGAATCATATCTACTACTTAATTTGTGTAGTTTACATATTCAAAGGAATATGGTTTTGGTGAATGATACATTTAGGATAATCAGCTTCCCTTGATTAATACAAAAGAATATGTCATGAGAACTAGTTGTTATCCATTTTTTAAAAACAACAAGTTTGAAAAACAACGCTTCTTTAACTGGATAACAATCCATTTGAGAGGCAAATTATTTTGATTATTTTCCTATAACTCATTCCCTCATACTGATGACTTTTGACACCTCTGTAAAAGTTACTTTATGAAACCATTGTGATAAATAGAGCAGTTGCTCCTTAGAAGCAAATGCTCTATTTATCACAATGGTTTCAAAACTACAAAATTCTACTAAACAATCCTTTTCTTTAGTTAATGCCCATTCCGGTAGATTTATTCAAACAGGTTGGATCTAAAAATAGCCTATGAGGGAATTTATTACATGTAATTATATACTAATACTGATAAATTGAAGTAAAAAAAATCAAAGTTCAATACAAAACAATGACACTGTCACTGGAAAAGATATCATCATAATTGATCATACCAAATTTGAAATTCATCTCACTGAGAAATCTCTATAAACCATTAGCCCTTCGCTTGCTATTCACGTCAATATACCCAACTGTAAATAGTGAAGACCAAGATGAGACAGCTCCTGCAGAAGCTGTCTCATCAGGGTCTGTAAATTCTCATCAGGGTCTGCACTATTTACAAGTTGATTTTGCAACCAGTGCACTCCACAGCAGTGATTGTACAGCGAAATACTTGTACACAGTGAAGACATATGTAATTATACAACAGGGCATGAGTAAAGAAGGAGAAATGTATTTTAAAATTAAGCAAGCTAAGGGTTAAACTTTAGCTTGCTGCGGTCGCATATATGTATGCATCAAGGGTGACAACCTTTGCAAACACCTTGGATTCCAATGAGACGCTGAGTAACTCGTCGTCTCATTGGAGTAACTCGGCGTCTCATCTGAGTAACTCGGCGTCTCATCTGAGTAACTCAGCGTCTTATCTGAGTAACTCTTACTTGGCGTGTCATATGAGTAACTCTTATTTGGCGTCTCATCTGAGTAACTCGCAACTCATCGGAATCCAAACTGTTGACACTCTGATCATATTTCTTCAAAGAAATGACTAAAAAAATGACGTTTATATATCGCTACAGACGACAATTTGTTGCAGATGACAATTTACATGGCATACAGATGGTTAATAAGTACAAAAAGAAAAGAAATCTTACTGCCTGAACATGCTATAGGACTAGCTGTGGTAGTTGGACACTTGCTGTTCACTGGGCACTGCGTGCAAGTTGCATCTCCTTGTAATGCATAGTACCCAGTGGTGCAAGCCGTCAGAGAATTCCTGAAATAAATCAAAAGTTCTTATTTGAGAATTTCACTCATGAATATTTTTATACCATGTTTCAGTTCATAAATACTAACTGCATTTTTTAATGTCTAATATAAGCAAAGAAATTTTTGGCTATGAAAGAAGGTGTAGGCTTCACCTGTTCTATAAAATTCCATATTTTTCCGTAGAAGATCCCGATGGTAGCACGGCAGAGGGCTGCCCGGCTGGGTGTAAGAGGAGGTGTCTAATCAGGGTCTACTCTGTTTGCTTTTGATACAATGTAAATATGATTCTAAAACTTCAATGGCCAAAAGTGCCTGTGTTTAAAATGCCAGTGTAAGACTTCAACTAAGTCATATTTATGATGTCATTATTTCTTGCATTAACCCTTCGCTTGCTGAATTTTAAAATACATTTCTCCTTCTTTACCCCTGCCCAGTTGTATAATTACATATACCTTCACTGTGTGCACGTATTTCGCTGTGCAATCACTGCTGTGGAGTACACTGGTTGCACAATCAACTTGTAAATAGTGCAAACCCTGATGAGACAGTACCTGCAGGAGCTGTCTCATCTGGGTCTTCACTAGTTACAGGTAGATCTATTATAATTTTATAAACAAACAGAGCAGATCCTGATCAGACAGCTCCTACAAGAGCCATCTGATCTGGGTCTATTCTTTTTGCAAAGGCATAGAAAGGCATACTTATGGAGTAAAGGGCTATTGATAAAGACTAAAGAGAGAGAGATGAAGACACAAAAGATATCTTACGCAGGGTTTGTACAGGCATATCCGGCAGGACAGGTCTCGCATATTGATTGGTCTGAAGATGGTACTTCATCTAAAATAAAATCAGTACATGCAATTACCTGACCCATTAAAGATGATCCTTTGTCTAGATAAACAGTGTAGATATGAAACCTGATCAGGGTCTAAACTGCCTGTCAAATTAGATGATCAAACCAGAATTATGTCCATAGGCCAATGACGCTCCCCACTCTACCATTTCCCATCATACTATTTTCACGTCCAAGCATACAAGTCTACTTAAGGTGACATCAAAGAGCCAAAATTTTGTGAAAATAAGATGTGTTTGTGAAACACTATGCCCCTGATATGACCTTTGACCTTGACCTTAATAAGTCACCCCTAACATTGTTTGCCTCCATAAGTTGCAGATGCATGTGCAATGGTGACAATATTATCTCGAATGTTAAATTCTGATCTAGGTCTTCTCTGCTTGCAAAGGCCTAAACAGGGTTATACAGTAAAACCCCTCTAAACTGGACATTCAAATTAATGTTAATGACTGTCTATAAGGCAGATTGCAGCTTAATGCATGGTGAAAGAAGGTCCCAAGGGGGCTTTCTGCACTAACCCTTTCCTCCATAAATATGCCTTTCTACGCCTTTGCAAACAGAGTAGACCCAGATCAGACAGCTCCTATAGGAGCCGTCTGATCAAGGTCTGCTCTGTTTGCTTATGGAACATATAGATCTTTCCCCGTTCAATATTCATGTAAGAAATTATGACATAACAAATATTTATTAGCTGAAGTTTTATCATGTAAACTTTTCAAGGAAATATTTTTGTTTAGACAAAAACTTTAGAATCAGATCTATATCATGTCAAAAGCAAACAGAGCAGACCCTGATCAGATGACTCCTATAGAAGCCATCTTATTTGGGTCTACTATTTGCAAAGGCGTGAAAATGCATTTATATGAAGGTTTGGTTTTGTTATTATCGGGTTTTACATTGCTTTAACAGTTTTCTGTCATATCACAATGTCCAGCTAATTATAGGCAAAGAAAGTCCCCAGAAGTTTATACAAAGAAAAGGGTTAAACAATACCTACCATTAGCACATATTGTGCAGCTTGAAGAACCAGCGGCTGCAACATAGCCAGCTGAACAAGGAGTCGGGCTGGAGGTTCCAGTAGAGGTACACTCATGACCAGCATCGCAGCTTGGGCAACTAGTAGCACCTGAAACATAAATAAACCATGAAAGATCACAGCTTGGGCAACTAATAGCAGCTGAAGCATAAATAACCATGAAAGAGCACAGCTTGGGCAGCTAATAGCACCTGAAACATAAATAAACCATGATGGATCACTGCTTGGGCAACTAATAGCAGCTGAAGCATAAATAACCATGAAAGAGCACAGCTTGGGCAGCTAATAGCACCCCTGAAACAAATAAACCAAGATGAATCACTGCTTGGGCAACTAATAGCAGCTGAAACATAAATAAACCATGAAAGAGCACTGCTTGGGCAGCTAATAGCAGCTGAAACAAATAAACCATGATGGATCACTGCTTGGGCAACTAATAGCAGCTGAAGCATAAATAAACCATGAAAGAGCACAGCTTGGGCAACTAATAGCAGCTGAAACAAATAAACCATGATGGATCACTGCTTGGGCAACTAATAGCAGCTGAAACATAAATAAACCATGATGAATCACTGCTTGGGCAGCTAATAGCACCTGAAACATAAATGAACCATGAAAGATAACAGCTTGGGCAACTAATAGCAGCTGAAATATAAATAAACCATGATGGATCGAAGAAATCAAAGGTAGAATTTAACCCTACCCTGCATATTAACACCTTTTCATGCATCTGCAAACAGAGTAGACCCGGATCAGACGGCTCCTGTAGGAGCCATCTGATTAGGGTCTGCTCTGTTTGCTAATGGAGTTTGATTAATTTGTTTCTTTGGTTTCTAAAATAGCTACAATGTTCCTCCTTCCATATTTCATTACAGCTATTTTGTCCATGAATATTCAGTAGCTATTGAAAACTACTAAAAACAAGAGCTGTCCGCAGACAGCGCACTCCACTTTCTTTAGTGCTGGATAGTGTAGTGGAAGTCTAAGTCAGAAAGGGCAGATAACTATAGCAAAATTAATTTTAGGGTTACCTGCCCTTGTGGAATGGGTCCCTCTTGTAATAGTTAACATGCATACCACATTTGAACCAAATATCTTGAACAGTTTCTGAGACATGGACCTTAATATAAACTTAACCAACAATGAAAATTCTAAGTCGAAAAAGGGGAATAACTAAGGCAACATTAATTTTAGGGTTACTTACCCTTGTGAAATGGGTTGCCCTTGTGATAGTAAACATACATACCAAACATGAACCAAATATCTTTTGATGGTTTCTGAGAAAATGGACCTTAACAAAAACGTTAACTAACGCTGACACCACCACCGACGAGAGGGTCATGACAATAGCTCCACTTTTTGAAAAAGTGGAGCTAAAAAGAACAAGGAAAGGGTTAAAAGCCAGTAACTACCATAGATGAGGCTTGTGATGAACTTTGCAAACAAATCATCAGGATGTAAACAGTTTGAAAGTCTGATAGTGATTCTCATAAAAAATGAAAGAAAAATAAACTTTGAAAATTTTAAGAAAATAATTACAGAAGATAATGTCATTATGAATATTAAGATTAAATGATATAATAGAACATGGATACAGTAATTTGTTGCCATGGCAGAAACTGTAGAATCATATCTAAAATATACCATCAGCAAGCAGAGCAGACACTGATCAGACAGCTCCCACAGGAGCCATCAGATCTGGGTCTACTATGTTTGCAAAGGCATATCAAGGCATGGAATAAAGGGTTAAACCGGGCATTAAAACAAAAGCACCGCATGCAGGTGCCAACATTTTAAGTCTTCAGTTCCTACATCCATAAAGGGATATAATTTTGTAAAAAGCTTTACAGAGTTATGGTCCTTGGTCAGATTGTAGACATGTGATGGTGAACAAAAGTGTGAAGTTTCATAAGACTTGTATGAATAGTAAAGAAGTAATAGCCAAGGTTAAAGTTCCCCAACAACAACAACGATGATGACAAGGTGGACACTTGAGTTAACCCTTTCCCTGTTCTATGTTTATTACAACTACTAATACTTACTGAATATTCATGGGCAAAATAGTTTAAACGAAATATGGAAGGTGGAACATTGTAGCCACTTAAGAAAGTAAAGAAACAGATCTCTCAAATTTCATTGGCAAACAGAGAAGACCCTAATCAGACGGCCCCTACAGGAGCTGTCTGATCTGGGTATACTCTGTTTGCAGATGCGTGAATACACATTTATATGAGGGAAAGGGTTAAGACTACAGCTTGAAAGTTTTTCTTCCAAAAACAGATGACCTAATGAGTATTAGTATGATTCCTTCAGGAGCCGTCTGATCTGAAGGATGACCTAGACCTTTGACCAGGGAGTTAAATGCGACACATCGTCTTTGTGCGCTTAACATTTGTACCAGGTTAATTTGAAATCCATTCACAGAAAAAAAAGTTACAAAAGGGACACGAAATTTGGGACGGAGGGATGGAAGGACAGATGGACGGAAAGACAGATGGATAGACAATGCGATTATTAAATGCCTGCCGTTCGAGGGCATAAAAATTAAGCTAATTAATATTCATGTCATAAAGTTTTTCAACAAATAAAGGGTAATTAACAGTGTCTTACCATTACTGCTGCTGTAAGTTCCCGCTGAGCAGGCTGTGCAAGTATCTTGTCCGGAGGAACTGTAGTGGCCGGCCGTACACTGGACAGGGGCAGTACCACTTGGACACTCTGAGCCTGCTGGACATGTCTGGCAGCTTGTCAGACCTGTAACACATTAGAGGGTTAATACACGTTTTTTCGGGCAATAACATCTGCAGTGTCTTGAGGGACTGTTGTTGACCCGAGCCCGAAGGGCAAAGGCAACAACATTCCCGAGGGACACTGCAGATGTTATTGCCTGAAAACAAACGTGTATTAGCGCTATTCTCGCCTAAAACCAAATTTCTGCTTTCCTGTATCAAATTGATTCTTCAAAATACAAGCAAAACTACGGCAGCACAACTTTACACTTCTTTGACACTTCGTCGATTTATGCTGTTTCCGGACCACTGTTTTCTTTTCGATGTCGATTCATGATTGTATAAAATACCTTTTACACGGAATTTCATTCAATACCGTATAATGGGTAATTTTTACTGCTGTAAAAATTAACGGATATGAGGTAAAAACACATGATTTAATTTTATATGTCTTTTATTTTTACGAATCCATGAAGACACGCAAAAAATTAGCTCATCAAAAGTTTACATCAGTAAAAATTCACAACCAATATTTTGGTTAATACAAAGTCAACTGTATGTCGCAGTTTGACAAGTGTTCACACCTACCACTTTAACCGTGCAGCAAACACATGTACCAGCTATCACCCTGGATATCAAACAACATAATTAACGTAAGTGACCATGGTGTACTACATGTACATATTTGTCCTAATGTTTGTTATGGTCCAGTATTCTGCCAACGACAACCACTGCTGCAAAAATGAAGTTGGTAAATAAAATATACGTCATGAGCGCCATGAAAAAGCTTTGTCCAAAAGCATTGATAGGGACGAAACTGATGCAGGAATGGTAGCCCGCTTTATCTGAAAAATTCAGTAAGTGACTGAAACCAGTTACAATATCATTATTAGTTAGTAACCGTGCATCTGATTGGATCAATGTCTTATTTCCACTCGTATGTTTTGATTTCGGCCAATAGAAAAGTTTGTCAGATAATGTGTTGTTCCTTCATAGTTTGTGTTGATGCTGATAGCCTATTACACAATGCAATGAAACACCTGTACACTACATGCATATGTATTCACAATAACACGTCGCTCTAGTGTATCGGAAGATAAGGGTGACTTTGATAAGATTACCCTGCTTAAGATTACCCTGCTTACGATTAAATTCAAATTCTAGATACTAGATATTTTTACCAGAGTTCACGCGGTGAAAATATATGAGGAATATTTTTACAAAAATGACTTTGGTCGTAAAAATAAGTAAAAATTAACAGTAGGTAAAAATATCCCATTATACGGTATGTCTATCACTAAAAACAGTTCATCGTCGGTGCTCCGGGAAATATTCACTTCCCCGGCTTTCACTTAAGTTAGGCCGAAACGGTATAGCATTCGCATCCATTGTTTACCTTAGGCCCCGAATAGGTATAATTAAAACCGGTCAACAACAGCGCGTGAGCACGAGAATCGCCTTGTTAATACATGGTCTAGCAGGACTACAACAGCACGTTTGGTGCATGAATGAATGTTAACAGTTTACCTGATAAATATTCATATAATGACTATAAACTATGAATATCACTTACACTTTACTTAACTCTTTAACCCTTTACTCCATGAAAGTCCATTTAAGTTCATGTAAATACTGACGTCATGAATTCCATATCAAATAGATTATTTGTTATAATAGCACATGGACACAGGTACTTTAAGTCAAGGCAGAAACTGTAGAATCGTGAATCATATCTATATTATTTCTTAAGCAAACAGAGCAGTCCCTGATCTGTGTCGAATTTGTTTGCAAAAACGTAGAAGGGCGTAATTATGGAATAAAGGGTTAATTAATACCCCCATACTGTAGAGGATGGAGGGGTGGGGATGAGGTGGATGGGGTGGGGGTAAAAATTAATAAATGAATAAAATAATCAAACCATATTATAATAACCATTAATTATATCGTCGTTGTGCTGACAAAAAACTGATTTTTTTTATGAATTCGTCTTTATGTGACAAATAAGGTCTATATTCTGGTATCATATTAAAACACAAATTAATTGATAAAACTTTAATTATTCTATCACTGATAAATTTCCTTTTCTATCATTTGGTATGACGAATTTTTAAATGTACGATAATTTTGTACCAAGCTTTTACCACTTAATATACGATATTTCGTTATTTATTTTTTATCCGGCGATCATGATATACGACAATTTACATTTCACTTGAGTCTTAGCTTTGTTCCTTGACACACAAAGAAAAGGACAGACCAGTGCTCTATGTACCACAATACTTGTACGACAGACCCCCAGCAAAGCTATTGAAAAAGTGTCCTTATAACGGTTGTAAGCGGACACTTTTGTACGCACGTGATTCTTGTGGTTAAAACCTATCTACCTCGGATTTGAATTGGGTGAACCAAGGGGAAAACATTTTGTACTCATTTGTGAAATATTCATTTTTAATCAAAATTAAGTCTACAACGTACTGTCGTACAAGTAAGATACGCCTCGGACACGTCTTCGGTCATGCAAACAAACTGTCCTGATAACGGTTGTAAGAAGACACTTTGGTAGTAAGACTCGTACTGTATCTATTACATGCACTGACCTAATCTGCATGTGTCTTGGTATGTTTAATGTCATTGCTCCGCATGCTTAAGAGTAAAATTTATACGAGGTTTTGATATTGAAAAATTCAGACCAATAAATATACGAGGTTTAGTTACGGGCAAGTTTTGACACTTTTCATTGGTCGATTGCAGGATGTGGGCATTGTACATTTAAATCGGAAATCGTGAAGAAACGATTTTCGGCCAAAATGGATATACGAGGTTTTGTCAACACAGCGACGATATATAGGTTTTTCTAAATACAGGTGGTAGTTTAATGCTGACTGAAAGCAATACAGAAGCTCCCCTTGCATACAACAACTTGTGTACAAAATACAAGAAGCTCCTTTTAAAATATGTAATACCCAAAGGCATTTAATAGAGATAATACAGTCACTGAATTTTTAAAACGACATTTTTTACAAATTTGCAGAAATTATACTTTCCCTCATATAATTCTTTTTGCACCTTTGCAAACAGGGTAGACCCAGATCAGATCAGATCAGGAGCCATTTGATCATGGTCTGCTCTGGTTGCTTAAAACATGATATAAATCTGATTCTGCAGTTTCTGGCAAGGCAAAACATTCCCTTGAAAAAAATTACATTTTAAATAATCAGCTAATGACTATACATGATGTCATTATTTCTAACATGAATATTGCACAGATAAATTTTTAACTTTTTACCTCATAGGCTGTTTTTAGATCCAACCTGTTCGAATAAATCTACCGAAGAGGAACAAATTGTTTTAAAGTTGTGTTGTTTTGAAACCATTGTGATAAACAAAGGATTTGCTCCTAAGGAGCAAATACTCTATTTATCAAAATGGTTTTAAAAAGTCACTTACATATAGGCGTCAAAAGGTGTCAATATGAGGGAAACGGTTAATAGGTTTGCAAGAAGTCTGTAACACCCCTTGCATGCTAACAGCAATTCCACAATGACCAATGATGACCGATGTAAACAATATGGATCTTGCGTGAAAATTAAAGAATAAAAATAATTTTGAGAATTGTAGAAATTACAAATTTTGCACACAATTTTTCTTAGCCGGCAAAGATTTAACCCTTCGCTTGCTGAATTTTAAAATACATTTCTCCTTCTTTACCCATGCCCTGTTGTATAATTACATATATCTCCACTGTGTACACGTATTTCGCTGTGCAATTACTGCTATTGAGTGCACTGGTTGCACAATCAATTTGTAAATAGTGCAGACCCTGATGAGACAGCTCCTGCAGGAGCTGTCTCATCTGGGTCTTCACTATTTACAGGTAGGTATATTGACGTGAATAGCAAGCGAAGGGTTAAGTATTGTCCTGAGAGACCATTTACTTCAATATACATGTCTACTCTGTTTGAAAAGGAATCAAAAGACCTGTCTATCAGGTAATAGGTTAACCGTATCCCTGTTCGCTATTCATGGAAGAAATAATGACATCATGAATATTAATTAGATTATTTTTTATAATGCCATATGAACATAGGACATTTTGGCGCTGACAGAATCTGCAGAATCTGATCTACTTTAAGTACTGTATAAGCAAACAGAGCTAAATGAGCTGTCTGATCTGTGGCTACTCTGTTTGCAAAGGCTTGCAAAGACATTTATATGAGGGTAATGGTTAATTAAAGACTGTTTCCTGCACAAATGTATAAGCTACAGGCCTACCTGTTGTAGACGTGTAAGTTCCTGATGCACACCCTGTGGGGCCAGATGAAGTTGATGGACAGTAAGAACCAATTGGACAGGGTGTACAGGAGTCGGCACCCCCAAGTGAGTATGTTCCCGATGCACAGTCAGAGGGAGTTGAGGTTCCAGTGCTTGCACAGGCCTTTCCTGCAGGACAAGATGTGCAGCCTGACGCTCCAGATCCACTATAAGTCCCTGCTGCACAATTCTGCAAAAATAAAAGAACTTTCAAAAGTGAATAAGCTCACAAACCCTCTACTGTCACATTGTCAGAGAAAAAAATTGGTTCCCGGCATCACAGACTCCTCTGAAAATCAAACTCATCCAAGCTTTTATTCATGACAATTCTTAAAGCAAATTTGAGAAAAAATGATCAGGAAATGACAGTGCTAGATGAGCAACAATGAATAATGATACACATATGGACTGACCGGTCAAAAACTATATACCCTATGCAACTTTGTTGCATGGGGTATAATATAAGGAAAAACTAGAAGTGTGTCAACAGAACATCAAGTGCGTGACTGGGCATTGGTATGTATGCACATGCATACTTTTGTTTGAAAAAATCAAATTAACCCTGTTCCTGTTAGATGTGTATTCCAAATTTCAATAGCTACTGAATATTTTTGGAATAATTATAGTCATAATGAAATATGGAGGGTGGAACATTGTAGCCATTTTAGAAAGTAAAGAAACAGACCTATCAAATTACATAAGCAAACAGAGCAGACCCTGATCAGACGACTCCTATAGGAGCCATTTGATCTGGGTCTACTCTGTTTGCAAATGCATGAAAACACATTTATATCAGGGAAAGGATAAATGTGCCAAAATCTAGAGCAAAGACCTAGATCTAAAAAAATTTAAGATTTTTCAAAATCAAGATTTCTGTTGATGAATTTTCAGAACAAAATTTTGCAAGATTTGATCCAAACTTTTTGATTATTAAAAATATATTTTTATACAAGAAACTATTATTGTTTTGCATTTTTTCGGCATTTAATTAGTGTCGCCTAAATGGGTAAACAAACTATACATTCTCTATTGTAAATAGTATGCACACACGAGCCAAGTCTACTGAAAGACATTATGATATACACAATGAGCGACTAAGTCAAGTTAGTTTGAACGTTTACTGTATTGCCTCTGTATGCACTGAGTACCTCAGCATCTGACAAGTCTCGAAAACCAAAATACACCAAGATTTTGTTAACCATTTGAAGGCTGAAATCTTATTCTCTCACAGTAAAGGGTTTGGTGGAGAAATAAACTTAACCCTTTCCCTTATATAAACATGTTTTCACGCATTTGCAAACAGAGTAGACCCAGATCAGACGGCTCCTAGAGGAGCCGTCTGATCAGGGTCTGCACTGTTTGCTATTAGAATTTGATAGATCTGTTTCTTTACTTTCTAAAATGTCTACAATGTTCCACCTTCAAGAATTTTTTATAACTATTTTATTAATGAATATTCAGTAGGTACTGAAAATTGGCCTAAATATAGAACAGGGAAAGGGTTAAAGGAGGTATTCTTGAAAATATTTTAATTTACGCATCTTATCTGGAGCTCCGAGTCTACAGTGCTTGCAGATGCCAGTGCACTCTTTTCTTGGATTAAAGAGTTAAATACCTTGCAATCTGCGGAAGAAGATGATCCTGTCTGGTCATTGTACGTGCCTGCAGTACAATCTACCTTGGCATTGCTACCTCCGGAACAGCTGAAAAACAGAGACAAAACCATCAGTATATGTCATATAAATTGTCTCATCTAATTGTAATAACTTCGTGGCAAAACATCACAATGTTGCGAACAGTGTTGAGCCACATCATTTACCGTATCATGTTAGCAAAGATGAGAAAATCCTTACTACCCGGCTGTTGCTGGCAAGCTCTGGAAAAGTGCCAGGTAATCATTAAATGTGTAATACAGCCATTTAACTCCATGAATATTCATGTAAAAAATAATGACATCATGAATATTAAATAGATAAATTCTTATAATGGCAAATGTACACAGGAAATGTTGACAATTGCAGAAACTGCAGAACCATATCTAAGTAAAAAAAAAACACAAGCAAACACAGTAGACCCTGATCGGACGGCTCCTATAGGAGCCACCTGATCTGGGTCTACTCTGTTTATAAAGAGGTGTATTTATGGAGTAAAGGGTTAATATATGCGATTGTCCCTGCCAATTGCGCATTTGTCTTTAGCAGAAATAAATATTTATCCAATAACAGTCAATAAAGCTGAATTTTTTTTGTATGTAGGTTTCGATCATTTAATGTTTCAAAAAGTCTCACTAGTTTCCCAACATGTCATCTAAACCTTTACTCCATGGGTATTCATGTAAGAAATAATGGTATCATGAATATCAATTAGAATAAAAGAACATGGACATAGAAATTTGTGCCCATGGCAGAAACTGTAGCTGCCATGGAGCAAAGGTGCCCAACGCATGCTTGGACTCACCAACGGAAACACCCCCACCCCCCAAAAAATAAATGTGATCGAAGTATGTAAAACTAGCACAAAACTATCTTTTTGAACCATAAACCACTCCGAAAAACAAGAAAAACACGACCCGGAAAAAAAATTCCTATCGGGTCTATATATGTATTGAAAGGTACCTAACTACATCAGATCAGCAGTGGAAAATACAACAGTCATATTTTTCAAACAGCAAAATCAATTCAACACCGATTTCAATCATTTTGGTCTTGATCCGTTCCAAATTCCATATGCTAAGCGGCACAATTAGTGCTTTCCTTAAATATTGCTCTGTCTTGTTGCTGCAAGACCGCGAATTCGAAAAAACGCTAGAGCAAAACGATGTGACTCCCGCCAGGATACATAGACGTATATATAGGGGGATCTGTATTCGTTAAAACTTTTCAACAAAAACGCGAATGATGATGAAACATTATCGAAAAACATTAAACTCACCTCAATTAAAACAGTGCTTACTATTTCCAGTCTGCTACGAGGCGCAAGTTTTTTTTTCTCTAACTTTCCTTTTGAATGGATGCTACTATTTTGCTGTGACCCGGCTCATAAACTATTCGATATGCAAATTGACTACTACTTCCGGACCACAACGAAATGGCCACCTCCGTTCAAAACGAAAGTAGGAGAAAGAAAACTGCCCCCTCGTAGCTGACTGGAAATAGCCAGCACCGTTTTAACTGCGGTGAGTTGAATGTTTTACGAATGTGTTTCAGCATAATTCGCATTTTTGTTGAATGCGGGGGGGTGGGGGGGTCCATGGGTGAGTCCAAGCATGCGTTGAGCACCTTTGCCATGGACCTGTCTGATCTGGGTCTACTCTGTTGCAAAGGTGCAGAAGGGCGAATTTATGAAGTAAAGGGTTAAGTTCCTATTCCTGATTTCACATTTGACAAAAGGTACATGTATAAGCACTGAATTTGATTTGCTGAGATTGTTGCCTAACTGAATCTTTGCATGGAATGCTAAGAAATTGCTGTCTGCAATATTGGTTGTTTAACCCTTTCCCTCGTATAAAAGTGTTTTGACACATTTGCAAACAGAGTAGACCCACATCAGATGGCTCCGTCTGATCAGGGTCTGCTCTGTTTGCTTATGGAACTTGATATCTAGAACTGTTTCTTTACTTTCCAAAATGGCTACATTGATGCTCCACTTTCCATATTTCATTACAACTATTTTGTCCATGAATATTCAGTAGGTATTTAAATTTGGGATAAACATAGAACAGGGAAAGGGTTAATACAATTTTGCTACAAAAATAATAAAATAAAATAAAAAAAACAAAATCAGATCAGAGTCTCAATATGACACCGGGTGTCAATGTTGGAGACATCTGATCAGGGTCTGCTCTGTTTGCTTATGAAATTACAAATGCATGCAAATCTAATTCTACAATTTCTGCCAATACCCCCCAAAAAACCTGTATTCAAATGAAATGATGAAAAATCTGCTTATGAATATTCATGGTATCATTATCTAATCCATGAATATTCAAAAGGCAAAGGATTAAATCTTTGTTAAAGTAATAATCCTCTGCTTAAGTTGTTTGCTACGGTTCTCAAAATTCTGTTTTCTTAACCCTTTACTCTGTGAATATGCCTTTCTAAGCCTATGCAAACAGAGTAGACCCAGATCAGACAGCTCCCAAGGGAGCTGTCTGATCAGGGTCTACTCTGTTTGCTTATGACACAATATAGATATGATTCTACAGTGTCTGCCTAAGCTAAACTTTCCTGTGTCCATGTGCTATTATAACAAATTAATCTAATCAATATTCATGCTGTCATTATTTCTTACATGAATATTCATGGAGTAAAGGGTTAAATAATAAATACCTCTCTCTCTTCAATTACATATAGTTATATAATTATTATTCATAATATTATAATTATACAGGGTTTCCTGTAGGTCCTCAAGTTCGGGTCCAAAGGGCCCCCTGTAATTAAGGGTCCCCAGACCAACAAATAAAGGTAACATGTACTCAAATATTAAAATTGCCATTTCTCCAACAAAAACCTATAGATGTAACCATGTTGTCACCACTCTTTAGAATCGTCTCTTCTATACCATTCTAATGAGTGGTCACAACATATAAGGATTTGGTGGAGAAAGAAAGTAGTCATTCTTGAAAAATGCTTTAACCTTTCGCTTGCTATTCACGTCAATATACGTGTACCTACCTGTAAATAGTGAAGACCCAGATGAGACATCTCCTGCAGGAGCTGTCTCATCAGGGTCTGCACTATTCACAAGTTGATTGTGCAACCATTGCACTCCACAGCAGTGATTGCATAACGAAATACTTCAAGAACAAGCATCTGATTGGGACCTCTGGGTTGACGATTATTTTATGACAGACTATGAGGGTCCAAGTTCAAGCAAGTTTTAATTTTTCACTATCTTTTGTCAAAACATCTGTAAAATGTGCAAATCTTAATTTTCTAAAGCCATTGTCTCCAACCAAATTTGAATACACTTTTATCTGAATATATTTTTACTCCAATTTGACCAAACAGACAGACTATGGAAAAGGATTTACATGAAATCAGCAGCGCATCCTCGGGGATGTATCCGCGCACAACCTGAGGGTCTAAGGGCCTCGTTATTTCATGAGGGACACAGGGTCCTGTGTTAAGGGATACCCTGATTATATATAAGTTATTCAGCATCGCATCTGGATCAAAACTGTTTACGCAGATAATCACAATTTCACCACAAGCACGACAAGAGTTAAACCTTGGGTGACACTTTAACCCTTTCGGTGCCAGCATTGTCGTCTGCTGGGCATAGTTTCGTTTATTTTTAGTGTAAATGTGTGCACTTCTTCCATTTTCTTTATAAAACAGTAAACAGAGTGTCAAACAGTTTGGATCCTGATGAGACGCCGAGTTACTCGGCGTCTCATCTGGATCTAAACTGTTTACATGTGATATCATAGACCCGTGATTGTGGCACGGAAGGGGTTAAAAAGTTTCATAAATTATCTGAACAATAAACTTCAAGGTATATTCAATTATAACAGTACTTTGGTCTGATTTAATCTTCAATAATTAGCTGATAAACCCTTTTCAAATTTTTCCAAATATTGCCAAAAGCTTGACGAAGTATCTATTTCTAGCCACACTTATATGTAAATACAATTCAGCCATTATATCAATATCATCATTATGTTTAGTATACCACCTTGTTCAAGTTAACCCTTACAGTGTGGGACACATCAGTCACTAATGTCCTTTGCAAACAGTGTAGACCAAGATGAGAGGGCTCCTTGAGGAGCCCTCTCATCAGGGTCTGCACTGTTTGTAATGTTACAATTTTCTTTCGGAAAATCCCTACATATTCACGATAAACTTGACCTGTTTAAATTTTGGAATAGTCCGTTTGAAAATTCAGCCTTGTAAGGGTTAATCCAAGTAGCATTTAAAAAAAAAATATTTCCTTACAGTTGTGAAACTATCAACCATGTGTCAAATAGCTTGGATCCTAATGAGATGCCAAGTTGCTCAGTGTCTCATCTGGATCCAAACTGTTTGCAAATGCCAGACAGGTCATGCTTAGAAGAAGAAGAGAAAAATTAAGTTCTGTCAGCTGCAATACAACTATTTCAATTTCAACTTCTCTCCTTGTTTTTCAAAATCCATGATCAGGGCATCAACTAGTAAAAAACTGTTAACATCATGATATTGGGTGTCTGATCAGAATCCAAACTACTTAGATAATTTACAAAGGATTCACTGCTAGCATTAAATTAGAGTGCAACCTTGGTGGTGGTGTCTTGGCCGATTTCCATGCAAGTAATTTATTCAACTATTAACCCTTTCCCTGTTGTACGTTTATTCAAAATTTCAATACCTACTGAATGTTCGAGGACAAAATTGTTATAACAAAATATGATAGTGGAAAATTGTAGCCATTTTAGAAAGAAAAGAAACAAATTCTTCTAAATTCCACAAGCAAACAGAGCAGACCCTGATCAGATGGCTCCTATAGGAGCCATTTGATCTGGGTCTACTTTGTTTGCAAATGTGTGAAAACATGTTTATAAGAAGGATTTTTTAGGATTAATATAAATTTGCTAAACCTTTACTTCACTAAACCAAAATTTTAATAAAGAACAAACTAGGTCTTTTTAGACAGGTGGCTGCTAAAAAATAACCCATTCCCTCATAGGCTATATTTAGATCCAACCTCTTTCAATAAGTCTATTGAAAAGGAACATTTACTAGCAAAAAGGGACATTTTAGAATTTCAAAACCATTGTGATAAATATAGCATTTATTTGCTCCATAGGAGCAAATGCTCTATTTATCGCAATTGTTTCAAGAATTGACTTTTACAGAGGCGTAGAAAGGCGAATTTATAGAGGAAAGGGTTTATTAATTCATGATGAGAGTCATGTAGAAAGCTCATTTATTTTTATAATGGCATATGAACACAGTATATTTTGTATCAAGCAGAAACTGTAGAATCAGATCTACCGGTATATTATACCATAGGAAAACAGGTCAGACCCTGATCAGACTGCTCCTATAGGAGCCATTTGATCTGAGTCTACTCTATTTCAAAGGCGTGAAAAGGAATTTTTATGGAATTACAGGTTAAACTATTTGTTGCAATTTTAACCCTTTACTCCATAAAAACGCCTTTCTACACCTTTGCAAACAGAGTAGACCAAGATCAGATGGTTCCTTCATAGGAGCCATCACTGACCAGAGTCTGCTCTGTTTGCTTATGATGTAAAATAGATCAGATTCTACAGTTTCTGCCATGATCAAAACATTCCTGTGTGAATTTGTTAGTATAACAACTAATCTAATTGATATTCATTTTGTCATTATTTCTGGTAAATGAATGTTCATGGAAGAAAGGGTTAAACATCTTTCAGATTCCTCTAAGCTTCTGAGGATCTAACTGACCAAGTGCCAAAAAACTTGGATCCAGATCCACAAATGCCAGTCAGGTCACGTTCAAGATATTAGATTTAAGCAATTGATTGGAATTAGCATTAGCCTAGAGATACAAAAGAATTCTAATCTTCTTTTATCCCTTTAATCTTTTATCTGCCGAATAATTAAAACATAGCTCTTCTCTATCTGTAAACTAAACAAATAACTGTATATCAAAATTTGTTGCAAACAACTTTTATAACAAACAGTAAAGAAACCTGATTACTTAGGGTCAGTATATAAATGCAGGTAACCCTTTCCTCCATATGCTATTTTTAGATCCAACCTCTTTGAATAAATCTACCGAAAAGGAGGATTAACTAGAGAAAAGGAAAATTTAAGAATTTTGTAGTTTGAAACCATTGTGATAGAGCATTTGCTCCTATAAGAGCAAATGCATAACATTGGTTTCAATAGGTGATTTTTACAGAGGCGTAGAAAGGCGTATTTATGGAGGAAAGGGTTAAAAAATAATTGTATCGAAACTTGTCGCAGTTGAAAACAACTTTTAGAAAAGTGAATACCTTGATTACCTAGAAACAGTATACATGTATATAAATGCAGTTAAAGCTTCTTTTCACATGGTAAGTATTGAGTGTTTCGTAACCTACACAGTCTGGATCCAGATAGTACATCTAGTAAGTCGCTTTCTCATCAGAATCTTGAAAAAGGTCAAGAATACAGTGAATATTCAGATGGTTGTTTAACCCTTTCCTCCATAGGCTATTTTTAGATTCATCCACTTTGAATAAATCTACCGAAAAGGAGCATTTACTAGAGAAAAGGAAAATTTTTAGAATTTTGTAGTTTGAAACCATTGTGATAAATAGAGCATTTGCTCCTATAGGAGCAAATGCTCTATTTATCACAATGGTTTCATAAAGTGACTTTAACAGAGGCGTAGAAAGGCGGTATTTACGGAGGAAAGGGTTAACAAAACATGACAAGCAGTGCAGACCCTGATGAGAGGGCTGTTCTGCTAACCTATTCCCTCATAGTCTATTTTTAGACCTTACCTCTACTGAAAAGAAGCATTCAATAGAAAAAAAGAAAACATTTAGAATTGTGAAGTTCTGAAACCACTGTGATAAATACAGCATAAATTTGAAAATGCTCTATTCATCACAATGGTTCAAAAAAGCATTTTTTTAACAGAGGCATCAATATAAGGGAATCATGGTTAACACTGTAAGACATTAGTGTCTAATGTTTCCTTCCCTAAAAAGGGTTAACCCTTTACCTGTTCTATACCTTTTTTTCAAATTTCAATACAATACTGAATATTAATTAGTTATAATAAAATATGGAAGGCGGAACCTTGTAGAAGAAATTGATGTATCAAATTTCATACGCAAACAGCAGACCCTGATCAGACTGATCCTATAAGAGCCGTTTGATCCTAAAGGAGCCGTCTGATCTGGGTCAACTCTGTTTACAAATGCATGAAAAGGCCTTTAAATGAAGGAAAGGGTTAATCATGACTTGTAAAAACTGAAAATCATCTGCATAAATAATGAGACAGATAACAGTGTTTTGGCAGACGACTTAAGTTCTTTATGTACAAGGAATAAGGATAGACGAAAAAAATAAAAACCCACCAACAATTGAACAAGTCATAAAATAACGATCCATCGATTTAAAGTGTGGCATCCTGCCAACTAAAGACCTTTATCAAATCCATTTTAACCCTTTCAATAATATAAACACATTTTCATGCATTTGCAAACGGTGTAGACCAAGATCAGATGGCTCCTGTAGGAGCCATCTGACCTTGGTCTACTCTGTTTGCTTATGGAATTATACAGAAGTGAGTTTCAGTGTCAAGGTTAATATATACCCCAAGTTCATGTACCATTATAGATATTCAGCCAATAAATATTCATGACGTCATTATCTTACATGAATACTTAACAGGGTAAAAGATAATTAAAGTGGCATAACTTGTTGTTTGCTAAAAAATGCCCAAAAATTATCATCAACTACAATGTTTTTCAAAATTCAAATCTGGTAGTTTAGCTAGAACTTGCCAGCATGCAAAAAGTTGATTAACTCTTAGCCCTTCTCTTGCTGAATTTTAAAATACATTTCTCCTTCTTTACCCATGCCCTATTGTATAATTACATATATCTTCACTGTGTACATTAGTATTTCGCTGTGCAATCACTGCTGTGAAGTGCACTGGTTGCACAATCAATTTGTAAATAGTGCAGACCCTGATGAGACAGCTCCTGCAGGAGCTATCTTAACTGAGTCTTCACTATTTACAGTAGGTATATTGACGCGAACAGCAAGCGAAGGGTTAACATTTAACATTGTCAATGCTAAACTCTCATAGGGGACGAGCCCATCTGTGTTGAAATGTAGAGTCCACTCAGAATGAAAGGCTTAAACATGCTAGAGGTGTATTGAAGGACAAACAGTGCAGACACTGATCAGAGGGCTCTGATCTAGGTCTACACTGTTTGACAATATTATAGATATGATTCTACAGTTTCTACTACAGCCAAAAACTCCTGTGTCAATATTTCATCAAAATTATTCTTAGAATAAAGGTTTAAGGTAATTATCACAGATTCTAACACTAGCACTCAAAGCATTCCCAGTACAATGTTATGTGCAAGTTTATCAGCATGTTTACTACTTCCACCCTTACAGACAGTTAGTATATTCTAACCCTAGTATCATAATAGAATAGTCCACCATTGTTTATTGGTAGAACCAATACAGTATGAAAAGGCAAAATCTGTGAGATGATCTTGAATAACAAACTGCAGACTATTATCAGAGGGCACTGATCATTTCCCTCATTGAAAGCTAAATCACGGGTTGAGTGCAAAAAACAAAAACTGTGGTAACTACAACATGGTGTTATTGACACTCTGATAAAAAAGTTTCAATAAAAATGAAACAAAATTAAAACATCAACAATGATTCATGTGTCAGGAAAATAAATACTGGTACTTTAACCCATAGGTACACCTTTCAATGAAGACCAAGATCAGACGACTTCTGTAGGATTACTGTCTGATCAGGGTCTGCTCAGTTTTCTGATGGAATTCAGATAAATAAGAATTACTATGCTAGTAGTTTTCAAGTTCAAATGTATTTTGGCAAGTTAGAAAAGTTGTTAAATGCGAGCCATGGCGAGCAGTTAACTACTTTTCTGACGGGCCAAAATACAGCTTAACTTCAAAACTACTAGCATAGTAATTCTTTTATCATGCAACACCAAGAAAAATGCAGAAAATGAAGAAAAAGAAAGTGTGATCAAGCGGTTTCGTCCCCTGAATAAAAATACATGCAAGTGCGATATACATATTGGCATGCAGTGACGTCATCGACCTTTACAACATAAACAAACTTGATTTAATCCTTTTATATGGATAAATAGTTGTGACAAAGGTGAGCAAATGTGTCAAATTTGATGTTTATGGTTAATTATGCCTTAATTTTTTGTCCTGTTTTCCTCCTATATATTGGCTGAACCAAACTTGCATCCCAGTGGAGTCAGTACATAAATTATGCGCTATTAACCTCACAAAATACAGCACCAACATGGGAAATTTTATGCTAGTAGGAAGTGGCTCATAATATTTGGTGACATTGCATGATAAAAGTGTGTACTCAAATACATGTACTAAAATTGTGGTCACACATAGGGTTTGCTGCAGAAATAAAGGAGTTATTCTTGAGAATTGATTCTACAGCTTGGTTTATACACCATTATAAAAACTCATCTATTAATCAGTCATGGTATCATGAAATCTTGTATGTAACTATATTTATGAGGTATAAGCTAAACCCATTCTTCCATAAATACGCCTTTCTACGCCTTTGTAAAAGTAACTTTTTGGAAACCATTGTGATAAATAGAGCATTTGCTCCATAGGAGCAAATGCTCTATTTATCACAATGGTTTTAAAACTACACAATTCTAAAATGTTCCTTTTCTCCAGTAAATGGTCCTTTTGGGTAGATTTATTCAAAGAGGTTAAGATCTAAAAGTAGCCTATGCTGGAATGGGTTAACCCTTTATCTGATAAATACTTATAATGTAAGAAATAATGACATCAGGAATATTAATTAGATGAATTGTTATATCGACCAGCATATGAGCACAAGATAGAAACTGTAGAATAAGATCTATATCATTCCTGAAGCAAAAAGAACAGTACCAGGTTAGACGACTACATGTGGGATTCAACAGTTTCTGCCATGGCTGAAATTGCCTGTATTCTATGCATATGCCATTAAAAAAAAAAAACCACGGATGAAATTAATATTCATGATGTCATTATTTGTTACATGAATATTCATGGAGTAAAAGGATCAGCTACAAATCACCCTATATGAAGTACTAACACATTACCTTCAAGTTACTCTTTTTATGATAAAATGTCCCCTCATCCAAGCTTTAGTGAAGGATGAGGGTCATTATTTGAGTATATATTCATATATATTCACATAATATATAAAATTATTTTATTTTATATTTATATTCATTCTGGAATTTCTGATAATGTACAGAACATGTTCCAGGATGAAATGCTCTCTTACATGCGCAAGCTGATAGGCTGTACGATAATAATAGAAATTTGATAACACCTATAAATAGACTCAAACTGTTTTGTAAACTTGCTATTGAATGTTTGGATAAAGGTTTTAGATCTGGCTTAAGCCAGTTTTCACTTAATATCTACTTTTTCCACACCTGTGGTAAATTATAATAACCTTTACTAGGGCTGTAAAATTCTTAAAATTGTTACTCGCTCTGTAACCCCTTACTTCACATAAACACCTTTTAACACCTTCGCAAACTGAGTAGACCCGGATAAGATGGTTCTTTTAAGAGCTGTCTGATCAGGGTCTGCTCTGTTTGCTTATGAAATCAGGTAACAGGTTAACCTTTTCCTTTCAGAGTTTTTACGCCTCTGTAATAGTCACTCGTTGACACCATCATGATAAATAGAGCATTGCTCCATAGGAAATGTAAGAAATAATGATTTCATGAATATTAATTAGATTCATTGCTATACACATAATAGCACATGGACACATATATTTTTTGTCATTGGCAGAAATTGTAGACTCATATCAATGTCATGTCATAAGTAAACAGAGCAGACTCGGTTCCTATAGGAGCTGTCTGATCTGGGTCTACTCTGTTTGCAAAAGAGCAGAAAGGAGTATAAAGGGATAAGAACTAAGGATGACATCATGAATATCGATCAGCTAAATGTTTTGTAATGGTATACAGTAAAACCTCTCTATAACGATCAATGAATTGTGTCAATTAGTTGGTATTTAGGGCAGATGGCTGCTTGAAACAAGGTGAAAGTAAAACAGAACGCTCCTATAGGAGCGTTCTGTTTTACTTTCACCTTGCCTTAAGCAGCCACCTGGCGACCTGCCTTTAACACAAAATACTTAATGTAATTTAGTGGCCGTTATAGAGAGGTTTTACTGTACTTTGTACAAAAAGAATTTCAGGTATTAATAGAAACTGTAGAGTCAAATCTATAAGATTTCATAAGCAAACAGAGCAGACCCTGATGAGATGGCTCCTACAATAGCCATTTGATCCGGGTCTTCTCTGTTTGCAAAGGTATCAAAAGGCATACTTATACAAGGGAAAGGGTATTCAAAGTTGAAATATGTCCTGTTTCCAAGTATTGTATTATAATTAAGTTAGCATGAACCAACATGCCCAGCTATACTTCTTACATAAATTTAAAGGCTATTGACAATATACTTTCTGCCCCTCTGTGTGGATCTCAACCCTAAGCCCGCTTAAAGTAATTGCCATCCTCGAAAAACTGTTGTCTGCTTGAATTCTAAGATTATATTTCTCATCATAATATTTCTTTTCCAAAAATAAATTATCAGTGTATCACAGTTTGGATCCTGATAAGATGAGTTACTCATCGTCATTCTCATTTGTAAATCAAATCTACATGTAACGGTTATCATGAGTTTAAAGCAAACACGCAACGAGTTGAAAATATTGACATTGACTTGGTGCCAGGTATAATAAAATTGCCCACATAATTATACATCTATTGTCATAAACTTTTGTAGATCCTGTACAATTAGAACACCTCTTTATCCTAGACCTAACCCACTGGTAGATGGAATCTTAACCCTTAGTGAGTTAACCGCATGAATAGTCATCTAATTTTTTAAGCCTAAGTAAAATTTATTCCATAAGACTTATTATGCCATTGTATACAGAGTAGAGTACTAGACCAAGACCATGATCAGACGACTCCTATAGGAGCCATCTGATCAGGGTCTGCTCTGTATGCATAAGGAACAATACATATCTGATTCAACAGTTTCTGCCATGTCTACACTCTTTAGTTTTCATTAGCCATTATAAAAAAAAATTCTAATTAACATTCATGATGTCATTATTTCTTGCATGAATATTCATAGAGTAAAGGGTTAATCACATATTTGCCAGTAGTGTACTTATGCAATTTGAATTACTTCGGGAGAATGACAAGTGTTAAAAACTTATCCTGAAAATCACCTCCTCAGTCACATTTGTATACAGCTTGGATCCAGATGAGATGCCAAGTAACTTGGCATCTCATCATGCAGGATCCAAGCTGTTTGGCACTTGGTCAATACTTCTTAATTGATTCAGAAATAGGTTTAATTGGACCAGAGCCAACTATGAGCAGACTTTTTTTATACTGCAGGGTATTAAAAACCTTCTACATGTATCATAAATGTTCAATATTGACTGAAGGATTTTAAACAAACTTCTGTGAAAGTACAAACGTTAAATTACTTGATTCAATAAATGTGGACTGTATAAATAAAGTAACCTCTTAAGTTTTCAAATTGGTACTCTTTGCTTGCTCAAACTCTGAATGCCTGCAGTTTTAATTAACCCTTTCCCCGTTTGCATATTCATGTAAGTAATAAAGACATCATGAATATTTATTAGCTGAAACCTCTCTATAACGACCACTAAATTACACAAATTATTTTGTGTTAAAGGCAGGTGGCTGCTGAAAGCAAGGTGAAAGTAAAACAGAACGCTCCTATAGGAGCATTCTTTTTTACTATCACCTTGCTTTAAGAGGTCACCTGCCCTAAATACCAACTAATTAACACAACTTAGTGGTCGTTATAGAGAGGTTTTACTATAATTACACAGAATGTTTAGTACTGGCGGAAACTGTATAGTTGGATCCATTATAATTCCATAAGCAAAACGAGCAGAGCCTGATCAGACAGCTCAAACAGGAGCTGTCTCATCTGGGTCTACTCTGTTTGATAAAGCATGAACAGTGTTTAACCCATTCCCTCATAGGCAATTTTTAGATCCATTGTAACCTCTTTGAATAAATCTACCGAAAAGGAGCATTAAATAGAGAAAAGGATTTTTTTTAAGTATTTTGTAGTTCTAAAACCATTGTGATAAATAGAGCATTTGCTCCTATAGGAGCATATGCTCAATTTATCACAATGGTTTCAACAGCTGACTTTCACAGGGGGGTAGGAAGGCGTATTTATGGAGGAAATGGTTAAATGAGGGAATGGGCGTATTTATGGAGGAAATGGTTAAATGAGGGAATGGGTTAACTTATTTTTCAATTCTTTCAATCTTTCAAGAAATTACTGACCAACTAAGTATCAAACGGCTTGGATACTGATGTCAGGCAGTGTAACTTATCCTCTCATCTGAATTTAAGCTGTTTACAAAGTACCAGTCATGTCATATCATGTCAAGCATTAGCCCTTTTTTCATGAATATTCATGTAGAAATCAGGAATTTCTCTGTGGTTCTCAGTTCGATTACATTCTATTTTTTATATTGTCACTAGTGAAGATCAGTAGTAAACAGTATAGAGTTCTCAATAATGATTGGTCAGATTTGAGTTCTCAAGCTTTTGATTGGTCAGATTTGAGCAAAAAGGCTCAAATCTGACCAATCAAAAACTTGAGAACGAACTCAGACTCAACTAAAAGTTTTATAAGCATGGACCCAGGTTGAACGGGCTAGATTCAAAAAGTAATAGTTACAGGCCATTCAGGGGATCAGGCAATTTTTCAACTTTCATTTCTTGAAGAATCTAAACTGGCCAAAATCTGGTTTGGAGCGGTCATTTTATCCGTAGGCTGATTCTTATTGAGAACACTGTAGACCCATATAAAACTGCTCCTTCAGAAATACATAGGGCAACAAGGGTAACCATTAATTATATAGATCATATTTTTATTAACCCTTTCTGCCATTAATACGCCTAGATCTATAAATGTCACTTCTTGAAACTATTGTGATAAATAGAACATTTGCTCCTATAGGAGCAAAATTTTTAATGCTCTATTTATCACAATGGTTTCAAACTACAAAATTCTAAAAAAAAATATTTTCTCTAGTTGATGCTCCTTTTCGGTAGATTTATTTTCGGTAGATTTACCTTTTCGGTAGATTTATAAAAAGAGGTTGGATCTAAAAACAGCCCATGGGTTAACATGGTATTGAATACTTGTATATAGATTTGAAGAGACCTCAGATAAATTATTAATTATGGTACAGACATAAAATCAATACACATTCATGTGCATGTGAAACAATGTTTACAATGTCACTACTGTCCTGACAAATAACCAATAAAATTGAAATGCAGACACTCGAGGTTATGTGTTGAATGTACTCTGAAACTAGAACTATGTTCATAGACCATGGCTACTAAGTCCAGGTGCAACAACAAATTCTGTCAAATATGATCACAGCTGGAAATGTTTAACTTTATACAAATATACATAAAACTCGATACTTTGAAATGTTAGTAATGAAGAACTGATCGAACGTCATGCACAAAGCTCCTAGAGTATAACTTTCACCCTGCATTAAGCTGCCACCTGTCTTAACCCTTTCCCTGCTCTATGTTTATTCCAAATTTCAATACCTACTGAATATACAATGTACATGGACAAAATAGTTATAATGAAATATGGAAGTTGGAACACTATAGCCCTTTTAGAAAGAAAAGAAACAGATCTAACAAATTATTTTAGCAAACAGAGCAGACCCTGATCAGATGGCTCCTCTAGGAGCCATCTGATCTAGGTCTACTCTGTTTGCAAATGCATGAAAACACATTTACATGAGGGAAAGGGTTAAAGACCAATCATGAAACTTCTTTTAGTGTTCAAAGTATCAGGGTTTTACAGTTCACATGACCTAAGTATCTTAATTTCTATACTTCAGTGATTAATACTTGTTTATGTTTGACCCTGATGAATGCTTTTGTAATTCGAATAAAAGTTTGTCTATACCAGCTGAAGATCGTTCGTTCTCTTTGAGAAGTACCTTTTATTAGTTATAGTATATATTTAATGTTATAAATCTGAGAATGTTTTGAAGTCAATCAACAGTATAATAGGATTTTGTGCTCTATAATGTAATATAAAAAGAAAAGGAAAAGGTCCATAATTCCGAAAAATTAAATGCATACATTGTAATTCCATACACACATGTACATCAGTGATGTTCATGAATGTGTGAAAATGCAATCAAGGCAGAAGGCATTAAACATACAAGATTTTGTTGTACCGGTTAAATACCGTACATAAGAATGTGGTTTGTGCATCAATTAGGTCAAAAGTATCTTAACCCTTTACTCCATAAATTCGCCTTTCTATGACTCTGCAAACCTGAAGGAGCCATCTGATCAGGGTCTTCTCTGTTTGCTTATGATATAATATTGATATGATTGATATGATTCTACAGTTTCTGTCATGTCCAAAACTACTTTGTCCATTTGCTATTATAGCAAATAATCTAATTAATATTCATGATGTTATTATTTCTTATAATAATATTCATAGAAGAAAGGGTAAAACCATGAAATGCAATGTTTATCTTATAAAGATACATGGGGCCCGACATAAAGGGCAACTTAGGCTGAGGTCAAAATAAAATACATGTATGTTAATTTAAAACATTTTCAAGAATAGCTAATTTTCAAGAATAGCTAATTTTATACTAAAAATTCAGTGTCTCAACCTATATAAAATAATTTCATTGGAACATATATCTGCAGAGCCTTATATTATCCCTTAGCCAAATAAATTGGGAAAACGAACTCAAATTGTGGTCGGTTGTCATCTAAACCCCGTCCCCATAATACTAAAATCATCATTTCTCTTCCAAACCCTATACTGTGAATACTCTTTAGAATCATCTCAAAGTGACAATTCTAAAGAGTGGCCCAACTTCCAAGTATAGGGTTTGGTTGAGAAATTATGATTTTAGTATTTGGGTATACACCGTTATCTGTAGCTCTGGTGTAGGTAAAAATAAATCTCCTTTATGCAATCAATTCTCCCTATGTTGAGCAAAGAGAGTACTCTAAATTCCAAAATTAGGACTAAACTTGTCCCTGATTGAGCGTTTTAACTTGAACCCTAGGCACCCCATTGATATTTACATAAATGCTATTCTTGTACCTATTATTCTGTATTAATTGTCAATGTAGCCTGATTTCAAATGATGAAATTATGGCAAATCCTCAAGCAAGTTTAAGCATTTTATATACTGTCAGAGTCAGGACTCCACAGTTAAACACTGATGGGCTTTTTCATTTTCAGTCTGAAAATTCAGCGTTGAAAGTATTCAGACAGACACATTTAGACATCTAGTGCTGACCCACATCAAAATGTTCCTGATAGTTCACTTATATGTCAGTCTAATATGATTTTATCAAAATGGTACGAAGTTATTGATTTCACCTTTACAAACTGATTAAGAGGAGTGAACATAGCTCTAGACAAGATGCGTAAATTAAAATATATTCAAGTATAACTTCTTTATTTCTCCGCCGAACAATTTGTTGTAACCACTCTTTAGAATCGTCTCGAAGAGACGATTCTAAAGAGTGGTCACAACATAGGGTTTGTTGGAGAAATTACCATTTTAGTATTTGAATATGCACCGCTATCTGTACAGCTCTGGGAGTGACTGAGTGTTCAATTATGTAATTATAGTACATGCATATCGACTACCCAGTATATGCTTCTAACAGATAAAGGTGCATATTCAAATATTAAATTCGTCCTTTCTCCACCAAACCAAAAATTCCCACAAACGCCATTTAAGGGCCAACCTCTTTAAATAAATCTATCGAAATGTATTTACTACAGAAAAGGAAACTTTAAAAATTGTGTACATGTAGTTTTAATTGAAAACCACTGTGATAAATAAATTATTGCAAATGCTCTATATATCACAATGGTTTCAAAGGTGACTTTTACAGAGGCCTCATAATGTTTTCACCTTTCAGACTGATGTTATGCACAGAGCGACAGATAACGGTGCGTACCTAAATACTAAAATCGTCATTTCTCCACCAAACCCTATACTGTGACCACTCTTTAGAATTGTCTTGAAGAGACGATTCTAAAGAGTGGTCACAGTATATTGTTTGATGCAGAAATAAAGGACCTATTGTCAAAAATGTTTAAATTTGCGCATCTTATCTGGAGCTTTGTAAATGCATGTGCGTACAAGTGTGTATCACTAGCTACACTCCTTCCTATAGTGTGAGTATACTGTTGTAACTCATTAGAATTGCCTCTCTGATGTGATACAGAGGAGTTACAGCAAGACAGAGTTTGGCTGATCAGTGTGCATGTTACCAACAGTCATGTAAATCATTGAAAATGTGACATAAGGAACAGAGCCCTGTACTCACTAAGATCCTTGTGGGCATGTTACACAGGTTCCGCTTCCGCTGTCGAAATACTGGCCTGCAGAGCAACCGCTTGCACAGTCCGTTCCACAGTTACATTGTCCTGAAAAATACATCAAATGCATTTAAACTACCTGCACATGTAAATATTCAGACACTCAATACCCACTTCAATTTGGAAAAATAAACAAGTCAATTTGGCACCATTTTGATGAATTTCAACTGATATATTAACAAATAGTGTACAGTAAAACCCCTCAAACCAGACCACTGAGGTCAAAGGTAAAGGTCACATGGCACTTTGCCATCCCTATGTATTCACACACCAAATTTGGCATTATACCTGAAGTGATATAGGAGATAATACTCCAGACAAGGTCACAAGTCAAGGTCACAGTGACCTGAAAATGGTATGCAACATCTGCCATTCCAAGATGTTCTTACACACCAAATTTGACTTTCCTACCTCAAGTAATACAGGATATATGCTCCAGACAAGGATTTTCTATAGCTGAGCCTCAGAGGTCACAGGTCAAGGTCACACTGTGATGTCAATGTCACAGTGAACTGAAACTAGTACACAACACATTGCGATCCCTTGATATACCTACACACCAAATTTGGCATTACTACCTTAGTATGATGATGATACTATTGGTCTGATTCTTCACTGTAAAAAATCAGCTAATTAACCCTTTCACTCCATAAATGTGCCTTTCTACGCCACTGTAAAAATCACCCATTGAAACCATTGTGATAAATAGAGCATTTGCTCTTCTGAGGAGAAAATGCTCTATTTATCACAATGGTTTAAAAACTACAAAAATTCTCCTTTTCACTAGTTACTGCTCCTTTTTGGTAGATTTATTCAAAGAGGTTGGATATGAAAATAGTCTATAAATGGAGGAAAGGGTGTCAGGTCATTTCGGACCCAATCCGTTTCGGTCCTTAGTCGTTTCCGACCCAATCCGTTTCAGCCCTGGTAGTTTCGGCCTTGGTCGTTTCGGTCACATTATAAAATTTGCATTCGAAGCTTAAGGTATAAATGGAACCATTCAAAGCTTAAGGTATAAATGGAACTTGTGATATGATGGAACGGAATACGCAGAATTGAATCCAATAAGGTCAGAGGTCAGATGATAGGTTAGATGTTAACCTTTAGCCTGCTGATGAATGATTATTTCTGCAAACCACAATATAGTTCCCTTGGAAACTGACACAGGCCTTTTTTAACTATTCCCCTCATATAAACACCTCTTCAGGAAATTAAATTGGAAACAGAGTAGACCCAGATCAGATGACAATAATTCTCTTGAAAGTATTATTTTATAAAAATTTAGAATGTGCATCCATATTTAAAATTAATCCGATCATACATGCTGTTATTGGGCGATACATGATTAAAGAAGTCTACGACACGAGTCTACAACTCATCCAACGGCCAGCGGTAAAGGTAAACTAAATACCGGTAACCAACGGAATAATTAGTACAAACTATCGTGGCTATAAACATCTCATTGATGAGATTAGCCCAAACAAGTATACTACCATTAATTAACACTTAATTTGTTATTATTATAAAATTCAAACAACATTGCAACTGATTCTGGTTGTTTGATAATTAACATTATCATTGTCTATTTCATGCCATGGATTCAATAAAGTCTTTCAATATGAGTTTACAAAAACATTAATTTAATTACAAATTTAAACAATTATCAATAATTGCAGCATCTTTATTCCAGCAAATATTAAACATTTTATTCTTATTGGGTTTATATGTGCTTCATATAGGGTGGAAACAGATGGAGCTTGTTGAGGAACAACTAAGTGCAATAGCACTACATAGGATTTTAGACATAGGGAACTGTCCAATCTGACTGGATGTCTCTTTGCTTTCTTTATTCCTTGTCTCTTGTTAACAGTCAATTTTCTTAAACAGAGAACACATTTTGTTTAACCCTTTCCCTGTTCTATGTTTGTTTCAAATTTCAATACCCACTGAATAATCATTAACAAAATAGCTATAAAGAAATATGGAAGGTGGACCATTATAGACAGTTTAGAAAGGAAAGTAAAACAGATCTGTCACATTCTATTAGCAAATAGAGCAGACCCTGATCAAACGGCTCCTCTAGGAGCCGTCTGATCTGGGTCTACTCTGTTTGCAAATGCGTGAAAACAAGTTTATGAGGGAAAGGGTTAAAAATAAAATTTGATGATATATTCCACGTATTCCTAGGCTGTTTCGGTCCCAAATGTGACCGAAACGACCAAGGCCGAAACGGATTGGGTCCGAAACGACCCGGGACCAGAGGAAAGGGTTAACCCCTTTCACTCATAAAATTTATAAACACATTTAGAAGCCCTTTTGTTGGAGCCGTCTGATCAGTCTGCTGTTTTGTTTATTAAATTATAATAGAAGATAGATGAGTGTCTGCATGATTCAACTTTGAAATATAATGCACATAATCCTCAATGTAAAGAAGAAGAAGAAGATCTGCACTCACCATAAGCCGAGTCTATTGACAGGTATGTCCAGCACACCAATACCAAAAGTGTCCGAAATCCGAGAGAGGCCATTGAAAGATCTCGTGCAAGACCAGCTTGCATGAGTCCGTTGATTACATAACAAAACCTACACTATTAAAGTTGATGTCCGTCTAAATTCTATATTTACAATAAAATGAGCGAAAAATCACAAACAGGTCTATAGAGAACAGTTATAACAAAATAAAATGTATATCAATGTGTTTGTTCTTAACGAAAATCCTCAAATAGTCCTCGAAAACATTGAACAGACTTTACATTCGTTTTTTCTTCCTTTGCAGCAAAATATAAACACACTATTTCTCCTTCCGTCTGCAGCCAGCTAGTCTCACGTTACAACTAAAATTACGGGAGCCGATAACATAAATTTGCATATTATAGACTGGTTCATAAACAGAAAGATTATAGGCGCATGTAAATACACGGATAAACAAAGATCGTTTATTATACCAATACCAATCCTCTTATACCAGTCGACACTTTTTGCCTAATGCGGACAGCTTCTATAGTTAAGGCTTAATTGCTGACGCTTTCGTTGCTTGGCAACATACCAACAATCTTTGATCGCACGTTTCTTTTCATCTCGAGCACATTTCCAACGAATATTCATGTAAAGCTACCTCTTGTGAAATTCCGAGGATTTTTTTTTATTACAAATCAAGTCAGATTAACCCGTCTCAATCTGTATCACTAGTCACTTCGGACCAAGTCTTTTCGGCCTGGGCAGTTTCGGCCCCAACATAAAATAAATAGAATTGAATCCAAGCGAATTGCATTCAGTGCTGTAAATTGCAATTATGATATGACTGTAGGTAAACGATCCATACTCTATATAGATGATTGATAGTTGATTTGGTGTTAAATGCAGCTTTCAACACGAATTTAAGCCATATAATGATAGGGATGTTTGATATGGTTTACGGACGTTTCGCTACACAGCGTTTCGCTACCTTGACCATTTCGCTACCCTGACCATTTCGCTACAGTCATTTCGCACCCTTACGGGAAGTCATTTCGCTACCCAGTCACCCACTTAATTATAATTATTAACATATTTAATTGATTTGGACGATAACAGTTTAACAGATGAAAAAGATACCTTTACCAATTTGAAATACCGAGCGTAGCAGCATAGGCAAACAGTTTGGATCCGAATAAAACGTTCACAGTAAATTAGTTAATTCACATATAAGATATAGCTGTTCGGAAATATGTTCAACGTAAGTATATCACAAAATTAAGAGAATATTTGAAACTTTAGAGCAGGTAAATGGTTACAAGACCTTAAAGTAAAAGTTCATAAGTAATATATATTTTATTCCCACTAGCAGTATTTACAAGCCAATGTTATCGGCTTATCGGCGGTACCTGTGATCTCTGGGTGGAAAATATTGATTGGCACGTGTAATTACAAAAGCAGCGGGTGACTTAATTCAATCAGCACTATCACAGAGGCACCGATAATGACACGTGTATTATATATATATATTTAATCTAATATTTTTGTTGTGATTATCATCATGTTATTATTATTATTATTATTATTATTATTATGTATTTCACGAAGCCGATAATATTTCTTATCGCTTAAACTTTTATTTATTAAGCTACCATCTCACTGTATTCGTATACACTATACATTAACAAAACAAAAACGGATATAAGCGGTATTGCTATAAGCACATGTATCATTCATTTAACACTTTGGTTACTACAGTAAACCCCCGCTAATGCTACCACCTCAAAGAGGTATAATTATGGGTGATATATGCAGATCGTAGATGTAGACAGTAGCTTAATGCTGGACAAAAGTAATGCAGAAATGACAAACATGAACTTTCTGGATTACTTTTGTCCTGCATTAAGAAGCCACCTGCTTATAAAGACGCCCATATTTATTCATTGAGTGGTCACTTTAGATGGGGTTTACTGTACATTGACGAGTAAGAGTAGACCTGCCAAACAACGGCGAAAGACCCATAATTCCTCCTCTGACATAACACTTTATTTTTCTTTTTGGTATCTGAATATAAATATTTATTATATGTTAATAAATTCGACTCTCAAATCACTAACCACCCCGCAACAATATTGGTTTTCCTAATAAATTCGGTAGGTAGCGAAACGTACAGGTAGCGAAATGTTCAGGGTAGCGAAATGACTTCTCGGTGGGTAGCGAAATGACTGTAGCGAAATGGTATGGGTAGCGAAATGTCTGACAACCGTTTGATATGTAGAATTGTGTGTGGGCGGGGGTGTGTGTGTGTGTGGGGGGGGGGTATTGTAAATATATATAAGCGCATGAGTAATAATTCATATGTATCTTATAGCTTAGATTTATGAATGGCATGCACAATCCTTCACACAGAAACACACTCTTATGAAGCAAAATATATACTTAATTATTGTTACTTATTATTGGTTTCCAACGCAGGTTCCCTATATAGGATCCTCTATATGTTGGACTTTTCTTGGATTTTATAATTTATACTGTTTCCGGTTATAAAATGGTCTTAATTGTGCTCCAATAGAAAGCTTTCTCAGACTCAACTAAAACGTTTGATAATCATGGATACTGATGATAGCCGACATGATTTTTTTTTAAAAAAAATATTTTCCTGATGTGTCACCAAAGTTGAGTTGGTGATCAATGGTGCCTCCAATATTTTTTTTCATATGTAGCATAATCTAATTTGGTATGCATAACTTCAAATATGAACTCTGGGTCTGGATAATGTTTGCCAATGTGCATGCTCTTGCACTTTTGAGGATGTAGTTTTAGAAGCTATTTATCTGTCCATTTTGTAAGAGTGTGTAGATATTTTTGTAGTGCCTTCTTCTTTTTTTTAATAATATTGAAGATTTTAGTGTCATCTGCGAATAGATAGGTCGTGGAGCTGACCGTGTCAGCCAGAAAATTTATATAAAGATTCCAGATGTGACCTCGTGCCAATTTGACCGCTCCCATTTACTGCCACTTGTTGGACCCGATCACAGAGGAAGTGTTTCAGCCAGTCAATCATTTCTTTGCCAATGTTGTACGCTTCAAGTTTTTAGCAGTCGGCTGTGCGGGACGGTGTCAAATGCCTTCTGGAAATCCATGTATATACAGTCTACGCTGTTTCCATTGTCGAGGGCTTCAGTCCACTCATACAGAATATTTATCAACTGTAATGCTGTAGATCTGCCTGACATACACCCGTATTGCTTATACGTAAAGAAGTAATTGCGTTAATAAATTCGATGATGTGGTCCCTAATTGTTCTTTCCATTACTTTGCATACTACCGAGGTTAAACTTACTGGTCTACAGTTCCCAGCATTGAATTTATCTCCTTTTTTGTAGATTGCATTGACTTTGGTCACTTATCAGGGATCTGTTTTAAAGGTTGAAAATGATTGCAAGTGGAATAGACAGTTCTTCATAGTTCTTTCAGCAAGTGCGGGTGTAGAATGTCTAGGCCTGACGATTTGTCTGGTTTCATAGATTTGTCTGGTTTCATATTCTTTAAGATTTTTGTTACTATCTCTGGTGTGAATTGCACTGTGTTCCATGTTACCCTTGGGATTCTTTGGTTTAACATGGGAATATTGTAGGTATCTTCGTTGGTGAAGACGCTGCTGAAATAATTTGCAAGGATGTTTGCCTTTTCCAAGTTGTTTGATGTTTTTGTGATTTTTTGTCATAGAGGTCTAGTCGTAATTCTCCAATACCGCTTTTCGTTTTGCTCTTTGAATTTATATATTGCCATACCCTTTTGGGGTTGCCTTTTGCCTCTGATGCTACGCTCTTCTCAAATCCTTTACGTGCTTGCCTAACTAGTATTGTTACTCTATTTCTTGCCCTATTATACGTTTTTCTATCATCTGCATGCTTGGTACGAATTAATTTCCTTTGCGCTGCGTTGTTTTTGTCAAGGAGGATTGTATGATTCTTCTTGCTTTTTATTTTTATTTTATTTTTATTTCCAATTCCCGAAGTTTACCACGGAACAATTTCCAAGAAGTATTGGTGTCCTTGTCTCCAAAGAAGGAATCCCAATTTGTGCTATTAAAATATTGTTTAAAGTTGTTGTAGTTCGCGTTCTTGTATCGTCTCCTTTCTCTCGCAGTGTTTTATTACCGTAGCACATATGAAGTCGATTAGCACTACACAATAGTCTTTTTTCCTATAAGACTCTGGTACTTCTCCACAGCTGCTCTGACCTGAATAGTCATCGAGTACATGTCTACGATGTCAAGTTTATTCTTTTTCAAACAAAACAGTTACAAGTGCATGCTTAATATCCACTAGTAATTGTATCTTCTTGCGATTTATCTTTTATTAAATGTCGGTGTAGAAGTGTTTCAAATAGTTTTCCCGTACTTTTAAATTATGACGTCATTTACATGATGACGTCGCTTGTTTACCTCTAACGTTTATTTTCAAACCATTTTCATTTTGGCAGACATCGTTATGCATGTTGTGGAGTTGTCTGGAGGGGGAATTTTATTTACATTTTGACTTTGGTGAAAGTGGGATAATGACGAGGTTGGGTACCCGTAAACCAGGTTTAAGTCCCCCAGTAGCCCCTTTTTTGGCTGCTGGCCGTTCCAAGGCGGCACTCCTGCTTTCAGCCTACGGTCAATTTTGTTGTTTAATTAATATGCTTAATGTTTAATGTGTTTCGTCTTGATATGCGCCCTGTTATGTTTTGTCTTGTGGCTTTACCGTTTCTTGTTAGACGGTGTTTGGTGCGGTGTCATTTCGTGTGTGGCTCTCCCTGTTTGACTATTTTTCCATATTTCAATGTTGTTTCCGTCTTCTGTTATCACAAGGTCCAGAATATTCGGGTTGTCAGTCCCTCTCCACCTTGTTGGTTTGTTGATAACTTGAAAGAGAACATTATTTTGGAGACAATCTACAAACTTCATTCTCAGTGTTGTTATACCTTCTGGTCCTTCGAGATCATGAATTTCAGTACTTCTTGTTCTGAAAATTGAATACCGCTTAAGCCGGTGCTAGGGGGCGTGAGCAGTGTTGCACTTTAAATTACTGTTCATGAACAGACTCAATAAAACCGAGTCTGCAATTTTCTCTTTTTGTGTTGCAATTTATGCTCTCGTTGGATCACCTCCTTTCAGAATTTATTATGTTCTTCTGATATTTCATCTTTTGCAAGTTGAGTCTGCCAGATGATCAAAGGGTAGTTGAAATTCACATATAGATCTACAGAAAAATTACGTACCCGTAAGGAACAATGAAATAGCAACTAGAACACTGACCAAGTCAGAAAGGGTCCCACATGATGATCAAACTTGGCCAAGACTGTTTACCTATAACCATTCTCAGCATGTATGGTGTATAGCAGATGCGAATGTTTGAGTTAGGAGCAGACAAGGCTTTAATGGTAAATTTTGACTAATTCAAGGAACATAACTCAGGTGTCACATACAATTTAGCTGGTAGTGGAACTTGGCCAAGATATTATAGCTATTAACATTCTCTGCAGGTTTGGTGAATATCAGATGAAAACTATTTGGGTTTGAGAGCAGACAAGGCTATTTTAAAATGGCCAATTTTGACTGAATCAAGGACCATAACTCAGAGGTATGTTATACGATTTGACTGGTAATCGAACTTGGTAAAGAATTTGCAACTATAAACATCCTCTGCAAGTTTGGTGAAGATAAAGTGCAAACTATTTGAATTATAGAGCGGACAAGGCTAAAACGGACACTTTTGACTGAATCAAGGGCCATTACTCACAGGTGTCTTATGTGATTTAGGTGGTAATCAAACTTGGTCAAGAATTTACACCTATAAACATTCTCTGAAAGTTTGGCGAAGATCAGATGAAAACTATTTGAGTTAGAGAGTGGACAATGCTAAAACGGCCAATTTTGACTGAATCAAGGGCCATAACTCAGATGTGTCTATTGCGATTTAGGTGGTAATCGAACTTGGTCAAGATTTTACACCTATAATGACTCTCTGAGTGTTCGCTGAAGATTGGAAGAAAAGTATTTGAGTTAGAGAGCTGACAAAAAAGCGTGACGGACTGACGGACGGACTGACGGACAGGGCGATTACTATAGGGCACCAACGCCAAGATGTTTTATAACTGATATTTTTCATTATATACATTCAAAAAGGATCTATATAATTCACATGGCATGCACATGCCTACACACTCGAACAAGCACAACTTTATACACAACAGATGAACAATAATTCACACGTACATTTTTTCAATGGCTGCTTATATTTTACATATGGTGGCCGGACAAAAAGTTCTCAAATTTCTTACCAGCATGTGCGTCATACAGAACATTCTTTCAAATATGTTTCGGTTCAAAGGTGTCAAAATTTACCAAAGTGGTAATATATCTAAAGATCCTAGCATCGGTATTTTCTCTATATTTTAAACTAGGAAACGTAAAAGTAGATCACATGATAGAAGTAGAAAAAATACTAATATTAAGCGCGAATTGCGTCTAAATATGTCTATTCATGATTTACATACCATTCTGAGGCTGATGGAATTTAATTTATATGCGTACAGCTCCGCTAATTATTAAAACTGCCTCACTTATACAAAGGTATGCACATCATGTTCTTCGTCCTTATATTGATAAAGAACCTGAACATAAATGGCATTTTCTGAAACTTCCTAATTATAATTTAAAATTTCGTGATAGATAAATACTCGATACTATTCCCAAATATTTTATAAACCCTGACTCACCTATCATCTGTTATAAAGATAATAAACCTATTAGGAACGTTATTTTCAACTACAATGCAATTGCCTCTGACTTAATATTTCAAGATGTTAACTGTAGCACTTCAAGCTTTTGCTATAATCCAGTTGGTTATTTCATTAATGGCATCATTAAAGATAAACCTATCAGGACCCTCCTATCTAAAGGACCTTAGAAATATAGATTACCTTCCCTTATTAGTTTTGACGCTTGTTGTACTCATATTGCGAAAGCTATTCAAGAATTCTGTATCAAATAGCGTCGACGAGAACATGCTGATGTTAATACCCTTTCGGATTTGAAGAAACTTGTTTTTTCGCATCATTGATACGCATATTACTTTTTACAAATTAAATTACCAGCTTTTACCACCTCGACATAGAATAACATTTCGATATTTGAAGAAAAGCATTTCAAATATTCATTCAAATTATGTTCTTGGTCCTGCAGACAAGGCATCAAACGATGTCATAATTATTTGAAGATTGTACTACATGCATGTTGATGTTTTAAAGAAGGAGTTAATTGTCCACACACTTATATTACAGTTCAAACACCTGAAAAAGATATATACATGTAGTCTTGGAACATGTTAAAATGTGCAAAACTTTCTACTATGTACTGGATTCGGAAGCTACAAAACAAACCTTATAAGGCGCGCCTTATTGCTAACTGTATTTGTTGTACTACTACTAAACTATCTAAACCCTTGACGTGGTAGTATTGAGTGTAGAGAAATCAAAAGAGCCCAATGAAGAAATGTTATACTGTTCATTTCCAAGTTTAGTTGAATATTTTATGGACCAATAAACATTAAACGTACAAAAATGAGCTATGCAGGAAACACCACACACAGAACAAACAGTCGCCCGAACAGGAACACAAGGAAACAGCAAATGTACATAACTTATAAAAACATCAAGAGACGCACAAAGACAAAACAAACATACAATAGAAGAATATGGAAGTACCGCCTTGGAACGGTCAGTGACAAAAGTCACTGGGGGTTAAACCGGTTTATGGGCGCCCAACCTCACACTTATTCCCGCATATTGACGCCTTTTGACGCTTCTGTAAAAGTAACTTTATGAAACCATTGTGATAAATACAGCATTTGCTCTACAGGAGCAAACGCGCTATTTATCACAATGGTTTAAAAACTACACAATTCTGAAAACTTCCTTTTTCTAGTTAATGCTCCTTTTTGGTAGATTTAATCAAAGAGGTTAGGGTCTAAAAATCGCCTAAGTGGGAATGGGTTAATACCAGAAATGTCATATGTTTTACCACAGTACTTAACGTTTTACATGTACATGTTCTTTGATGGTAGTAACACCGAACCTTGCCATCTTATAAAAGGATAAACTGATTAAATTAATAGAAACAAGAAATATCTTTTAAAAAAGATATTCAGTGGCATTCAAATATTGACACAATGTACAAAACAATCTCTGCAATATTTATTTCAATGTTTGGAGATTCTACTAGTACAGAGAACTAGATCTATGAAGGGTTGCTTATTATTATACTAGCAGAGAAGCATGCAGTGAAAATGACGTTGAGTAGAAGAAGCAGTTATTGAAATATTTCAAGTTGCTTTTATAGGAAATCACTTTTAAAATGTACGATGTCAAAGTAATGTTTTCAAACTATCTCAAGTTAGTTCTTTAGTTTACCTGTTATAAAATGTACATGAAAGCGCTTATATTTGTATTGATATGAAGATAAGAAATTGAATACACTTTAAAGCATAAAGTTTTTGTTTGTGCAGAGTCTGTAATTCCTTAAAGAACGGTATTTATTTAGCCTAGATCAACGCTTTAATCGACTTGTGTGCATCATCATTAATTACATCATTAACTGAATCTACATGTATTTTTAAAACAATATAAAGTTAGCAACTTCAACCTACGTCTATGAGTCCAAGCCCCATGTGATAGAGCCGTAGCAATAGCCTTCAGTAAGTAGCTTTATATCAAAGAGAGCCAACAACCAGAGCCTCGGTGCTGTGGTCGGGGATAGTAATTAATACTATTAATACCATTACTCTAATATACTAAACAACCCTTCTTCTTTATTTCCTATAGCACTGCCTGTGAATTATGGTGGTTAACTACCTGTTTGTCAAAGTGGACTTTATTATCAAATGTTGTTTTAATTTATAGCAAAATGATAGTAAAAGTTTAAAGTTTAATAGTGGTTTCGACAAACTGGTAATATTGCTCAGCAACCATTACCATGAGGTGATAAATATCAGTACATCAGTACTTTGATTTTATGGGAATTTCCAGGTCTTAAAATCTATTTTAAGAACAGCACTTTCGACAGTCGACAGTCTTCAGTCCCATGCTAAATATCTGCGTAAAGAAAGAGTTTCTGTACTATATGGCCTTTTGACTGAACTCTAAGAAGTTTATAGAACATGTCTGTGTAACATGATGCCTTACATGTGTTGTGATTATGTTAATTATTGCATTGAATTCAATTTGCGAGGCCGTTAGCAGACTGTATATCAAAATATTACATAGTTTGGCAATGTGTAGAGGCATATAAAAAGGTTGTATGCCAGTCAAGGTATTCACTAATGAAAACACAGTTTACTACTAAATACTCGTAGGTCATATGCAAATTACAATGTAACATAGTTTTTCGTTGGTGGAAAACTAGAACAAAAGTGAAAATAGACAGCTAGCCGCTGAAAAATAAAATGTGCATTGCTTGTAATGTTCAACGTTCATTTTTTTCTAATACATTACATAATGTGGATTTACCTTGATGTTTGTAGAACTCTTACCTTTTTAGATAATACATGTATATTTGTGCGTTATCGGGCTACCATATATCGTCATGTTGTTGGTATAACCATTGGTACAAGTTGTGTCCCTTTTGCGGCAGATTTGTTTTGTATTGCTATGACAGGGATTTTATGCTTAGCTTTTGATATACAAGATGACATTGTTAATGTTTTTGATAAAGCTTCTAGGTATTCAGACGATACATGTATTTTGAATTTGGATATTCCTTATTTTTAAATTATGGTTTCTTCAATTTACCCCCAAAAATTGACCTTAAACAAAACGAATCGATCTGACATTACGGCTTCCTTTTTAGATTTGAATATTTCCATCATAAATGATAAAGTTTCGTCAAAAATATACGATAAAAGACAGATTTTATTTTCAAAATTGTTAACTATCCTTTTCTTGATGGAGATGTGCCCCGTTATACATCTTATGGGATTTACATTTCTCAACTTAATCGGTTTGCCCGAGCATGTTTTTTGTTAGAAAATTTCAATAGTCGTAATTTAATTATAACTGAAAAGTTTCTTAAGCAAGGTTACAGATATAATTAAATTCGGAAACCTTTTTTAAACTTTATTATCGAAATTTACCTTTCTTTAGTAAATATTATTACAATCTACGGAAGTTACTACAGTCAAACTTTAATAGCTCGAGCATCACTGAATCGAGGACAGTGGCTTGTTCGAGGTCTGGTCGAAGTCCCGGAAAAAGTTGTTCTTAATTCAAGGTAATAAACAACTGTTGGGTCAAATATGGCTTGCTCAAGGACCTGGGCTGGTTCGAGGTATAATTATGCCCCTTCATCTGTTAATCAGTTATTTGTAGCACTATTGACTCGAGGACACAAATGTGTGAACAAATTACCTGTTGATTATCACTTCTCACCTGTCAGTCTTTGTCACTTATCAATTTAGCGGATCACACCTTTAAATGGAATAATTGCAGGGTACAGATCAAAGTCTGTCCGATCATGAACATGTTAAATGTTAAATGATGTTTGCTTACGAGTAAATATTATTTGTGTTTCATTAGAGTTTGCCTATAATTAGAAAATATTTTTGAATGTGAACTTGCATCAAAAAAATTCGTTTAATTTAAGAATTCTGAAACTTGACCCTACATGTATCTGCAATAAGTACAAAACACCTATCAGGAATACTACTTTAAATATTATAAAATTCTATCGGACATTAATAATGGCAATAACACTTCTGTTAGCTGAAATTGTAATTCCTCTAAATTCTGTTACTCCGAGGTTGGCCATATTATTACAGACAATTTAACATTATTGAAGACAAGCGTCTCCATACTCTACTAACTAAGGGACCTAAATCTATCTTTTTTAATTAATTCGATACTTGCCGTAGCAAGATCGTAGAATCTTTGCTAGACTTCAGTACTACATGGTGTCGCCGAGAACATGCTGACAATAAGAATGAAAAAAACATATTTTAAACATAATTGATACACGTAACGCGTTTTACAAATCTAACAATCACATTCTTCCGCGTAAACCTAGGATATCAGTTCTCTATCTTCATGAAAGTATACAAGAGTTTCACACTAAATAAATATTGTTGCAGCTGATAAATCATCAAAAGTACCTGCATGAATCATGCAGGAAACACCACACACAAAACGCACAGCCGCCCAAACAGCATCACGACAAGAAAGTAAGCAAATGTATATGTCTATCAAAACACAAAAAGATGTGCACAAAGGCAACAAATAGAAGGAAGATGGAAGTACCGCCTTCGAACGGTCAATGGCAATTGTTACTGGGGTTGTTTAGGGGCGCCCTGGCCCACCTCACACTTATTCCATCCCCACTCTAAAAGACAAACATTGTAAATAAACATATCCTCTCTCCAACTAATCCACAACAACCATCGTTTGACAACTATATTATGTGTATTTTGGACCAAGAGCTCACACAAAATCATACACTTTGGTATCTCAATTTGATAAATGTAAACAATACAATGCTGATATGATACTTACTTAACATAAACTTCCGGCAATGTACTGGATAACTAAACTGCATAAACACCATATAAACAAGAGATGTTTGTAAAACATGTATACCACCAGACCCCCTGACTTTTGACCTGGTGACCTAAAATACAATAGGAGTCATCTAGCGGTCATGACTAATCACCACAGCAAGTTTGAAGATCATACACCAATAATTGAGCAGTTATTGGTCGGAAATCATTTCACCAGTTAAAGCGATGGTGACCTTGACCTTTGACATACTGACCTTAAAAACAATAGGGGACATCTAGTGGTTGTCATGACTAATATCCACAGTAAGTTTGAAGATCCTAAGCCAAACCCTTGAACAGTTATTGATCGGAAACCATTTCACCAGTTATGGTAATGGTGACTATTACCGTTGACCTAGTAACCTTACACAGTATAGGGGTCATCTAACGGTCATGACTAATCACCACAGCAAGTTTGAAGATCCTTCGCCAAACTATTGAGCAGTATTAGTATCGCTCAAGTAGACCATAATATTTTTGTATGTTGCAGGTATTTAATCACTGTAATATGAACAATGATGTTAGAATGGTTGCCTAGGAAACAGATACGTTTTCTAGAGAAAAGGTATCATAGGAAACCATTTCATCAGTTAAGGTTATGTGACCTTGACCTTTAACCTAGCGACCTCAAAAAGAACAGGGAACATCTAGTGGTCAGGACCAACCACCGCAGCAAGTATGAAAATCTTAAGATACACCCTTGAGTAGTAATTGATCGGAAACCATTTCACCAGTTAAGATCATGGTAACCTTGACCTTTAACCTAGTGACCTAAAACAATAGGGGTCATGTAATGGTCATGATAACACAGCAAGTTTGAAGATCCTACGCCAAGCTGTTTATCAGTTATTGATCGGAAACAGACCCACCGACATGTGCAAAGCTATATACCCCCATTTTTTCAAGGGGGGGGGGGAGGGTAATTCCGCTTCATAGCAAACTCTAATACACTATCCAAAGTAATAAAATCATGTCTAACAACGGTTAATGAACATGTCAAACGTTACTGTTATAAAGCTTATGAGAATTCAGGAATTAACCCTTTTTGGTCTGTAATAAACTACGATGCGGTTTTAAATTACAAAAAGGCAACACCAAGCTAACACTATAAGCACACTTTATACTACATTACAGTACGATCTTACAAACATTATAAATAAAACATTTTCTAGAGGAAATGTGTCATTTATTGTCTGTAATTCTAGACATGCGTTCTTTACACATCTCAGCGCAGTTTATATGTATACCTCGTGGGCCTGTTCAGACCTTTGTCACACAATCACTTTTCTAATTTATTTGTTCGCTTTGGTAATTCTGTATATCGCTATGTTATTGAAATTTCAAATGGGAATCAACTGTGTACCTTTAATGTTTACAGCTATATTAAATTTTGGAGAATGGTGTAACGTTGTGCTCGGCATACTGCCAAACATGTTATTTTCAAAATTGCTTCTTTTTGTTTTCTTTTCACGAATTAATATTCATGAGGATGCAAATGAGATACTTTGTATAAAGTAAACCAAACATGAAGATTCATAATCATTTATATGTTTATATCATTATAATTATCGCTAAAGTACTAGTAGGCTACGATATCTTTTTATGTTGCAGGTTTTAATGTAATATGAACAATGAGGTTAGAATGGTCGCCTAGGAAACAGATACATTATCATTAGTGCTATATAATATGTCCCAAATTTATTTATCTAACAATCTTGGTGATATTCAGTGATCAACTTTAGCTAAATACTTCATTTTGCATTTTTGTTTGCTTTATAATTTTTCGAAAATTTCAACATCTTTTACTGTTCTGATAAATATTCATACATATGCAAAGTAGTTTATATTAGAAAAGTAATATTTACTATTAAAGCAATGCCTCATCTCTATGTTTGTAACAATTGAGTTCATGATTCATAAAAAAAAATAACCGAGCTCTAGTAGCGGTGTATTACAGGTAGATGTTAAAAATGTGTGAAATGATCGCTTACCATGAAAACAGTTACAAAGTTCTATATTTAGTTAAAAAAACAGTTACAAAGTTATATATTTAGATACTTTGACTACATATGAAATTCTGACGGGTGGTGATCCCCCGAAAGCAAAAATTGCAACACAAAAAGAGAAAATTGCAGACTCGGTTTTATTGAGTCTGTTCATGAGCAGTAATTGAAAATGCAACACTGCTCACGACCCCTAGCACCGGCTTAAGCGGTATTCAATTTTCAGAACAAGAAGTACTGAAATTCATGATCTCGAAGAATCAGAAGGTATAACAACACTGAGAATGAAGTACGGGGCGACGTTGTTTTCTGGTTTTGTTAGGATGATAAAAATTGAGAGGTTTACGTTATTTCTGTATTATTTAACTAGTTTTATTATTCTCATTAATATTCTTGTATATGCAAATAAGGTACTTCCTAAGTATAGCATTTAAACAAAAACACAAGGTCTTAGATTTAATTTGGTACCAGTTTAATTTATACAATTAGCACAAACACTTTTTGTGATATGGAAGATTTTTGGAGGTAGGTGCCGAGTAATAAAATATGTGTGAACAGAGTTGAAATTGTTTTCTGATATTTGTAGGGTAAAAAAGTGAATGGTTTATATTATTTGAGTATTTATTAACTTTTGATCAAGCATGCAAATGCCAGTCGAACCCCAATAGTGATATACAGGACATAACCGGCTAACCCATTCGCTCCCAGTAGATTAGTCCATGTTTATATATTGGATTAGTCCACATTTTCTAAGGGGTGCCGTGCCTAAATTTTCAATTTCGTTTTGTTTTATATTGAAATTCCTATCAACTCTGTCTACGTCCAATATATTGGATCGTGGGAGCAAATGGGTTAAAGTAAAACAATTAGTTACCAATATAATGGCACCATTAAGAAGATATATTTTGCAGTAACGTAAACCGTAGAATCAGTATATTTTTCTTAATTCTGAATTAATCACCGTTAAGAAGATATATTTTGCATAAGCAAAAACAGAACACTTTAATCAGATGGCTCCTATAGGAGCTGTCTGATCCATGTATACTCAGTTTCACAGTCTATCGAAAACACCGGAAATAGCTACCAGACGAAGCACACCGACATGTTGTTAATTCGATAAAGTTATCGTAAATATGACACATCTAGCATTGTAATGTTATCTCGTAATGTTTTAAATTACTACATGCAAAGACCAACCAATGATTACATGGTTTCTGATCAATTCAAATTTACGTATATAAATCATTTTGGGAGCATTATTCCCGGATTGGTACAACTGAAATAGCAGCGAAGAAGTCAAAAACGTATTCGCAATCATTTTTCTAATCCTCCGACACACGCTTTTACACATTCCTTGTCATCAAACAACGGATACACTCTTATGTCAGCGTTGATTGCAGAATACGATCAAAATTGACTTTGAATTTGGTAAAAGAATGACAAGGTGTGTGTACGTCGAATAGGTAAATGTGTTATGAAGACTGTACGGCGAATAACTTCCGATGTGTACGGCGTATATCATGCGAGGTGGAAGAGGAAGGTGATAGCATAGAGAAAATAGTCAGGATGGGAAACAGTTGAGTTGTTATCTTAACCCGTGAACAATGCAGAAAAATGCATTCGTATTCAGTAATTACTTAGCTTGGTCTATGGAAAAGGGTGTTCCTCGGCAAGCTTCACTTTATTCGTGTTGAAAATATTGGAAATAAAAGTAACCGTTTGTAAAAAACAACAACAACATAAAAAACCAAAACGATAACATCCCCGGCAAGCCTCGTTTTATTGTTTTGAAATACTCATCTAACAATCCATTTTGACAAGGTTCATTAGAAATACCCATCTAAGAAATCAAGATTAATCGTAAACATTCATAAACAGAGCTACAGGTAACGGTGCGTACCCAAATACTAAAATCGTTATTTCTCCACCAAACCCTATACTGCGACCACTCTTTAGAAGTCTTTTCGAAACCATTCTAAAAGGGGGTTATAGTATAGGACTTGGCGAAAAAAAGGCACTATTGTTGAAAATGTTTAAATGTACGCATCTTATCTCGAGTTCTGTATAAAATACCTTGTGGATCAGCTATTTTTATAGGGACTGTACTCCTACTTACATTACAGAAATGAAATGGATGAATTATCTTTCTTGCCTTGTTGTTCGAAAGACTAATCATGACATGTATCGAATTTTGCTAACAGGCACACTTCACATTTGAAAAAATAAAGTTTCCTTTAAAACACGTAGTGAACTAGGGGAGAAGTTGCATACATTGTGCTTGTAATGGATAAACCACAATACAATAACCTCTCTAATGTGACCACATTGGGGAGATATAAATATGGGTTTTAATGCAAGTTTAATGTAGAAATTATACAGAAAGGTTCCTGTAACAACTTTCATCATTAGTATCATATTGTCCTACATTAGGCCACGGAATACTTATCACGAATTGTATTTATCAGGTGATCGTATTATAGAGATTCAACTATAGTCATTATAACTAAATGTCGTTGGAATAAAGGTGTTTATGTATACAGTAAAACCTCTCTATAAGGCCACTAAATTGTGTTAATTAGTTGGTAATTAGGACAGGCGGCTGCTTAATTAACCCTTTCCCTCATATTGACGACTTTTGACGACTCTCTATAAGCTCCTTTGTGAAACCATTGTGATAAATAGAGCATTTGCTCCTATAGGAGCAAATGCTCTATTTATCACAATGGTTTCAAACTACAATATTCTAAAAAATTCCTTTTCTCTAGTTAATGCTCCTTTTTGGTAGATTTACTCAAAGAGGTTGTATCTAAAAATAGCCTATGAGGTAATGGGTTAAAGCAAGATGAAAGTAAAACAGAACGCTCCTATAAGAGCGTTCTGTTTTACTTTCACCTTGCTTTAAGCAGTCGCCTGTCTTAAACACAAAGTACTTGATGTAATTTAGTGGCCGTTACCAATGTCGGATTCAACCCGAATACCCATACAATATAATCAGAACTATTGAATATAATGCAGCATGAAATGTGGACTCGGGTCTATATCAACAGAACAGACAGGTCCTGTATCAGCCATCTCGTCCAACCCTAACTTAGTTATCTTTTTAACCCTTTCGGTTCCAGTATTGTCGTCTGCTGGGCATAGTTTCGTTTATTTATAGTGTAAGTGTGTGCACTTCTCTCATTTTCTTTATAAAACAGTAAACAGAGTGTCACACAGTTTCGATCCTGATGAGACGCCGAGTTACTCAGCGTCTCATCTGGATCCAAACTGTTTGCATGTGATATCATAAACCCGTCATTGTGGCACGGAAGGGGTTAAGTAACACAGAGTGGATATCCCATCAGCGTATATCATTCAGTATGAAAAAAGCTTCAATTTGCTAAAAGGTCTTTAATAACAAACATTACAGACTATAGTGTATCCTTGATCTATATATACACTGTTTGCGAATGACAGTTATTGTGTGTCCCAGGTTAATAGGGTTAATCTAAATATTTCCAACCAATAGTTTATTAACTTGACCACATTAAGCGCATAATAATGACTACCAATTAGAATAATCGCTTCCAAGTTCTAATCGCTTCACAGACAGTAGTAGTGAATAGTCATAACTTTTCACGTTTTGTTTAGCAGGGCCTTTTTGTTCTCATCTGAATTAATATTTTTACCTTTATATCAGATTTACCCCTTTACTCCATCAATATTTATGTAAGACATAATAACATCGTGAATATTAATTAGTCTTACATGTATCTTCACAATAGTAAAAGAACAGAGAAAGATTTGCTGATTGCAGGTATTATAGAATGACAGCTATATTTTGTCATAAGCAAAATAGCTTATAACACTATGGTTCTGAAACATGGGCAGTAACAACTACCACTTTTAGGAAACTGCTACTCAACGATAGAGCCATAATAAGATAGAAATGCAGTGTCAAGCTCGAGGAGATTGTTTCCTTTGAATCTCTTTTCTATCAGCTTAATATCAGAGGTGTTACTGATATTCTCTAGACAGTTAGGCAGAGATGGCTAGGCCATGTAGAGCGCAGTGCAGGATGGATATCACATGTCCTTACGCTGAATGGCGCTGATCATCGAGCCCCAGACAGACCAAAGCTGTCCTGGGATGACCTAGTGAATCGGGACCGTGAACATCTAGGAATGGGTGGTGTCAATCCAAAGGACCACCAGGCATGGAGAGGGAGAATTCGTTCTCGACCAGACAGCCAGGCACTACCCTTGTGAAAGGAATACTAAAAAACCTGGATAATCTAAACAGGATGCTCTAAATAAGAAACACCAAAATTTCCACATTTTCTTCCTGTTTCTAACTAGAACTATCACTAAAGGTGATGAATACCCCCACACGGCAGCCTTGATTGCAAATCCAAGTTTTGAACATGTAATAGGACCAAATAACAAAAATACCCAAAGTTCAAATAGAGAAAATTCTGTAATTTATGCCAAGTATCAAGTGAATCAGTTGAAATTGAAGGAGGAGTTCAAAGTACAATATTTTGCCTGCCAATTTCAAGGCCAAAGGTCAAGGTCAAGGTCACAGAGACCTGAAATTTGTGTCTCGCACATCTACTACTCCTGAGTAACATTTATGCCAAGTATCAAGTAAATCAGGTTGAAAGTGAAGGAGGAGTTCACCGTACAAGATTTTGCCTGCCAATTTTAAGACCAATTTCAAGGCCAAAGGTCAAGGTCACAGAAATTTTAAATTTGTGTCTTGCACACCTACTACTCCTGAGTAACATTTATGCCAAGTATCAAGTGAATCAGGTTGAAAGTGAAGGAGGAGTTCATAGTACAAGATTTTGCCGGCCATTTTTAAGACCAATTTCAAGGCCAACGGTCAAGGTCAAGGTCACAGAGACCTGAAATTTGTGTCTTGCACATATACTACTCCTGAGTAACATTCATGCCAAGTATCAAGTGAATCAGGTTGAAATTGAAGGAGGAGTTCAAAGTACAAGATTTTGCCTGCCAATATCATGACCAATTTCAAGGCTAAAGGTCAAGGTCAAGGTCACAGAGACCTGAAATTTGTGTTTTACACATCTACTACTCCTGAGTAACATCTACTACTCCTGAGTAACATTTATGCCAAGTATCAAATGAATCAGGTTGAAAGTGAAGGAGGAGTTTGCTGTACAAGATTTTGCCTGCCAATATCATGACCAATTTCAAGGTCAAAGGTCAAGGTCAAGGTCACAGAGACCTGAAATTTGTGTTTTACACATCTACTACTCCTGAGTAACATTTATGCCAAGTATCAAGTGAATCAGGTTGAATGTGAAGGAGGAGTTCAAAGTACAAGCTTTTGCATGCCAATTTCAAGACCAATTTCAAGGCCAAAGGTCAAGGTCAAGGTCACAGAGACCTGAAATTTGTGTCTTGCACATCTACTACTCCTGATTAACAATTATGCCAAGTGTCAAGTGAATCGGGTTGAAACTGAAGGAGGAGTTCGCCGTACAAGATTTTGCAGACAGACCGACCGACCGACCGACCGCCCGACCGACCGACAGGCTGATTCCAGTATACCCCCCTCAAACTCTGTTTGTGGGGGTATAACTATATGAAATATGATGCTATTTCGGTATTAATGATGTATTTACTGTTTTTACAGTAAATTACATGCATTCGTTTAAAATGTTTAGCTCAACCAACATATCTATCTATCCATTTCCCTGTTGAATGTTAAGGTAAATGTTATAGTTTCATGACTATATTTTACTGAATGCAGTAAACAGGGTATTTTGTTGTTTGTAGAAATTGTAGGATTAGATCTAAATAATTTCATAAGCAAAACAAGAAGGGTCAGAGGTTATCAATCACCCGAGTCTGAGTATGCGATCCTTCGTAAGTATCTTATTGATCAGATCTTGAACAAGCTGATAATCTGACAATAAGGTGCTTGAAAATGATCTCAGACTCAGGCAAAAATATTTATAACCTCGGGGTCAAACCATGTTCTTTGTCTACTCAGTTTGCAAACATGTGAAAAGGTGTATGAGGAACACGTGCATGTATCATTTTGTTTTGAAGTATTGAAGAAATTGATTCATTCTTTTCTGTGATGAGGCGTCGAAGCTTAGCCATTCAGTGATTGGTAACTTTCTAGCCTTTTCCTTAATATTTTCACGCATTGGCCTACAACGTAGACCAAGATAATACGGCTCTTGTAGGAACCGTCTTATCAGGGTCTGCTCTGTTTGCTGATGGGATTTGATAGACCTGTTTCTGTAGTTTCTAAAATGAAAACCTTGTCCTACCTTACATATTTCATTGTAACTATATCGGGTAAAACCTGCATAGTTTACTTGTTTCTTGGTATTTATTGGTTGCGGAATCCAGAAATTACACTTTAGAATGACTTTGAACATATCAGCTATTTACGAAATCAAAGCATCGACATATTTCGGCAAAATTCGTACTGTAACCTACATATTAGCGTAGTTTGCACAATAGACGGTGCACCTGAAACGGTTATGGAAATCGGGACATTTTATAAACCATGCTTCGTACCAAATTTACCTCAAAACACAGGCAAACAGTGTAGACCAATGTCCTAAAGGAGTCCACTGATCAGGATCTTGACTGTTTGCTGAAGTCATCAAAGCCAATGTTGTTATATTTTCTGGTCCTTCGGGACCACTAGTTTTGATGGTATGAGTTTTGAAAATTGAATACTGCTTAAGCCGATGCTAAGGGGCGTGAGTAGTGTTGCACTTTTAATTACTACTCATGAGCAGATTCAATAAAACTTAGCCTGCAACTTTCCCCTTTTTGCATTTCTACTTTTGTTTTCGAAGGTTCACCGAATTTCAGAATATTTATGCCAGCAAATATTTGGTTTGCTGTGCCTTTGAACATAAGAAATAGACGGGATTCAAACTAAGTCTGATTCCTTAAGCCTTTCAGCGCCAAATTTCTAATTGTCGTCTGTAATCTAGTATTTGTTAAATCATTCGGTACAATAAGGAAATGAGATAAATAAATGCACATTTCAAAGGAATAAAGCACATTTATAGAAATAGAGATTGAAACAAAAAAGTGAAGTTCCTTATTTGACGCCGCCTTGAAAAGGCGGCGTCCGATCTGGGACTGCACTATTTGTCGTGGTGCATTTATGCGACATTGGAGGTAAAAGACTTAAAATGGGAATAAATGAGTTAAGGCATCACTGTGTCGCCGAAATTTATAACAACCAGTAAATGATTTGAGCCTTTGTTGTTTTCGATGTGGTGGATAATGGTGAAATTATATGTGATACGTCACATACGACAATCAAATCATCGTTATAATAATTAATACAGCAGAACCCCTCTAATGCGACCACTTAACTGAATAAACATGGGTGTCTTTATAGGCAGGTGGATGCTAAATGCAGGACAAAAGAAATGCAGAAAGCTCCTCTAGAAATATACATCCGCATGGTCGCATTAGAGGTGTTTTACTGTATGTTCATGAAATGCCATGAAAGAAAAACTTGACACAATAATCACTGCAAGCTTTATTTTCATACATACAAGTTCACACTCGCTATGTAGTAGAACAGTGCTTCACTTATTAAATAAACGAATGGAAATACTCCAAAAGGAAAATCTGAAATAGTTGAACCTTATTTGACAGTTCCCACTCCCTAATTTATTCATTTTCTCAAACATTTAGGTAAGAAGAAAGCTTAGAGTTAGTCACCAAAGTTTCGCCGACCGTTCTGTACATCTAAGCAAATATTTGCTTTTCATCAAAGAAGGAACACAGCATTGAAGACTTATATCATATTTAGACTTAGAATGGCCACATTTCACACACTTTCTACATAGCAAACATTAAATGTTAAATCAAACATAGCAACGATATTCAAACATGACGCCCATGCTACAATAATCGTAATAATATTTTGCTGTTGCCAGTTTCATTTTGTTGGTAGAAATGATTTTTTCTATGATTACAGTGTCATAAGCTGGTGTAAATCTTGCCCTGTTCACATACCGTGATATAACTGGCATCTGATCTAGATAAATTGTTTTGTGTATCAAATGGCGAATAGTATTTTAAATATTTGTTAAACAATGAACACATTAAAAATAATCACTGCTTCAGCGGGACAATGACATTTTTATTCATGTTTGGGTCACCGAGTCCCTGACTAGGCATAGTTTTAACCTTTCACTAAGGGACAAGTATACATTCTCTCGACAAGCGATATATATCCGACATTTACAAACGTAGTTATAAACTTAGTTATAGTGGTGTTATATTTTCTGGTCCTTCGGGATCATTAGTTTTGATGCTAAAAGTTTTGAAAAATGAATACTGCTTAAGCCGGTGCTAGGGGGCGTGAGTAGTCTTGCACTTTTAATTACTACTCATGAACAGACTCAATAAAACCGAATCTGCAATTTTCTCTTTTTGTCACGTAGTGACTTTTAACCTCTTGATTTGGATCCAATATATTGGTTTGGATCCAAATATAATATAGACACAGTATAGTAATTAAACATAAACCAGGAAATAGAGTCAGGTCACTTAGTTAGGTTACCTGCTTTGATTGACAATTATATAGCTTCCGGGTATATTGCTATGGCGACTGTCCTGATATGTTAGATTGAATCAGACTTTCCTATACAAACAGGAAATGTCTGTCACCAGGCTTAGGGAGATATATACTGTCAAATAGTGGACATTCGGGGAGTTCGAGTCGAGTTGAGTTGGAGTTCAGTGGAGAGTCCGTCTAGATTAGATCAGTTGGGCAGATTAGATATAGAAATGCATTATGGGTAAAGTTAGGGACCGCAAGGTACTTGGCAGGCATAGGCCAGTATCGACTCAGAAACAAATAGGAGCAGTCATGTTATAGAACTGTAATTATGTGTTGCTGTATTATAGTTTATGAAATGTGTTTATTAAAATATGTGAGACTGAAAAGGTGTTGTAAATGAAGCCCAGAACGCGACACGTATAAAAATGGAGCCGTTGGACCAGGATTCGAAGCGAGTACAAACCACTATATACGATGAGAAAAGAGGAAACCATCAGAATCGTGAGTACTGTTAAACTCTTTTGTGTTTTAAAATGGCAGATCAGAATATTTCAAAATGATTGCAAAACGTTTCCACGTCTTTAAATGCTTGCAGTATTGCAGAGAATGTACCTAATTTTCACGGGGATTCGAAATTGTTTAAAAACTGGGTGAAGCAAATTGAGAAGTATGGGGTTGTGTATGGATTAAATGGAGATCAGCTTAAATTAACAGCATTTCAAACCAGTAAAGATATCGTTAGCGACTACATTCAGAGATATTTGTCTAAAAGTCCACAAGCAAAGTGGGAAGATTTGAAAAATGATTTAGAAGCAAGATTTGGTGAGGTTCATGACGCACACTATTGTTTAAAATTACTAGGTAAAATTAAGCAAAATGCAGGAGAAAATGTTCACATTTATGCAGAAAGAATTTGGAATTTGGCAAAAGAGGCTTACAAAAACGTTGATGGAGAATTGCAAATTATTGAAACACATTTAACAGAGTTTTTTATTGATGGTCTGGCAGAAAAGGATATAAAATTTGAAGTTATGAAATTACAACCTCAGAGTTTTGAAAAAACGGTTACTTTTGCTGCAAATGAGATAACAGTTAGAGAAAGGGTCAAATTAAGAGACAATTCAGATCAAGATTCGAATTTCAGACCGACAATTAAAACGAGAACAAAGAAAACTGGTAGCTTAAAACCCAGACAATATTGTACACACTGTAGGAACATTGGACATGTTGTTGATGACTGTAGACATAGGATTAAAAGCAATAAAATGTTCCCAATGAAAAGAAATAAGAGATTTAGAAAGAGACAAACTCAAAATAAATGGCGGCCTAATTTTAAATGTTGGAATTGTGGATTTAATGGGCACATCCAGCGGGTGTGTAGAAAGCCTAGAGTTTCTAGACCGAGATGCAATAGAAAATCTTTAAACGGGAAAACTTTCGTCATAATGAAGTCGTTGACGAAAGTACTAAAAGCAGTCAAACATACACAATTAACCTATGCGGAAATCCTGCTTCGTGCTTAATACGAACAGGCAGACAAAACTTCAGGGCGTTGGTAGACACAGGAGCTGGTGTGAGTTTAATAAGTCTCAAAGCTTATAAAATGTTAAAGAACAGACCGAAACTAATGTCAGAAAATATAGAATTAAAATCAGTTAATGGAGGTTTTCTTAAAATACATGGATGTACAATGCTTAATTTCAAAATTGGGAAGATTGAAAAAGTTCACAAATTCGTAGTTGTCGATAATGTAAGAAATATGATTCTAGGGAGAGATTTTCTACAAGAAAATGGTGTTAGATTGTATTTTGATTTAGGTTGTTTGAAAATAGATGACTGCTATGTTTCGTTAGAAGAAGATCACCACATTGCTTCAATAACAAGATTAAGTAAAAGCGCAGTATTAAAGCCACAAACTGTCAATGTTGTTTTTGCAAAATTAAAGAAACATGAAGGATTTAAGACAAAAACCACTTATGACTTCAAACACATTAGCAATTCATTCTTTGATAATCAACCAGAATTAGAAGTAGTCGAGTCAGTGGTAGAGCTTAGAGCAGACAGAACGATTCCAGTATTGGTTATTAACAATAGTCACAAGACAATTAAGCTTAGAAAAAGGTGTGCACTTGGAAAGATTAATTCAATCAATGATCAAGAGATTAGCTCGGTGGAAGAAACCACCAGAAAGAATTCCGTAAATACAGGTTTAACAACCGCCAGTTACAACTGTAAGGCTGAATACATTCCGGGCAAGCAGAATATAGTTGCTGATTTCTTAAGCAGACCGCCTGCTTGTAAAACAAAGATTAATCAGAGTACTAAAAGTACTGAAGACGGGTGTGAATTAGATCAAGAATGTGTGTTAGATATCAATGACAAAACATATGAGCAGCAATTCTGAAAAAGCCCAAAGCGTTAACCTCATTGATTCAACGCATCTAAATTTAAAGCAGACTGTTGATAAAGAATTTGAGTTGCCAGATTCTTTCATAAAGCCACTCAAAGAAGTGTCAGAATGTGACATGAAAATTGAACAAAACAAAGATCCCAAAATTCTAGAATTAAGGATGAGACTGAAACATGGGAAGCCTAGCAAAACAGAAGAAAATAGATTTCTTGAGGTAAATAACATATTGCACTATATTTCAAATGTAGATGACAAACCCAGTCTGAGATTATATGTTCCGTTACATATGACTGGAATGGTAATAAACCAATACCATGACGAGAATGGCCACCCGGGTTGTCAAAGATTATTTCATATAATTAAACAGAATTATTACTGGCCGGGTATGTTTAAAGAGCTATATGCATATGTCAACAAATGTGTTAATTGCCAGCCTCGCAATCTAACTGCTATTAAAGCACCTATGTCAGATGTATTTAAGAAGCATTTGCGAAGTAAAAATTCAAATAGTTTTCAAAATCAGGCTGTAGGTGACACTGAAACAGATAATCTATCTGATAGGTCAGAAGGAGAAGAGTTAAAGACTCAAAGGGTTATTTCTGACAACAGAGAATCAGATGACATAGAGATAGATGCTATCTCAACTGTGCCCAAATGTAGGCGTAAACGGAAAGCAAAGCATGGCAAGCAGACTGTAAAAAAGGCTTTAGCTTCCTGTCTCAATGTTCTATTAGATTCCTTATAGAACAAGATTTCTAAGTAGGGTTTATGAGTGTATGTTTGAAAAGAAGACTTCAACATAGTGTAAATAGATGTTATGTAAAAGGAATCATACCTAGTAGGGCCGGTATATGACAGATTGACCGGACTGATATGTAAATGACTGACATGTGACCAATAGTACGGGTAAAATGTGTACTTTTTATTCGATAACCCATATGCTTGATCGGTAATTAATATGCACGAGTGCACGTCATAAAACCCACCACTTAACTAGCAAATTGTAAATTCAGGCGGGCATCAACAATGAAAATAATAAGATGCTGAAATAAAGTTGCTGTTTTAAATGACTGTTATAGCTATAGGTTAAGAATTGGAAAATAATTGGGTCTTAGGTACTCCTCTGCATAAGCAAAGATTTCAAGGCGGAAACTATCTTTATTAGTAATGAGTAAATACATAGGAATATGTTTTATTAATAATTGATATGCCATGAAATACACAAGCGGGTGAAACAGTTCTCCAAATGGTGACCATGTTATGGTGTGCTTACATCGAGCATTCAAGGGTTGAGTTAAAAGACTTCGACACCAGATAGAAGAGGAGAAATTAAACGGAGAAATATCTCTCTGTTTGAGTTGGAGACTAACTATGGAATACTTGTGGTCATTAACTTTTGTGTAAATAGCCAGATATGAACATTGACTATTGTTTTATTCATGTACACATGCGTGTATATACAAGAGACTTGTCTGACAGAATTGAACCGGCGCAGAACGTGGGAACCAGAGAGACCTGAACCAGACAGCTAAAGTCGAGTCCGTGGTTACCATAACAACGAGCAAACAACAATGGAAACCAGTCGAGACAACCAGGGACGAATGAGCGGTTACTATGGCAACAGTAACAACCCACAGCAGGACCAGCCGAAAACGACAAGCAGACATTAGTAGAAGTTACGTAATTGTATTAATTTCATAAGAGATTTACTTACTTGTTACATGTAAAGAATCCATTTAATTCTTTTTAGTTTCAATTTTAAAGCCATTCTATGTGACTTTAGATATGCACTGTCAAAACGCTTTTGCTACATAACTAGTTGGTAAGAGAATTTATACGCAAGGAATAATAATTAGGTCGGATATTAAAACTCATGACAATTGGTAACTGCCAAATGTGTCAAAATTAATTGGTACTCATTTAACACCATTATTTCCTATACTCAAGTTAATTAAGAAAGGTGTTAATTAATTGAGATGTTACGAGCATCTGCTCAATTCTGAGTTTGACTGTCAGTTAGCGAATAAAATGGAATGTTAAGTAACTAAGTCATGTAAATTATAAGTACGTTACTGTTTCGTGTTTTGATTTTTATCATTGCAGAAGACATGAGAAGTTAGAAAGACTGTATACAGATCTCTCCTCAGGGACAATGCAAAATTGTGGCTTAAAGGCGGAATACTTTGTGAACGAACTTGAACATTTACCTACACACAACGGATTACAGAGACAAAACAGTGAATTACACCGGTGTGAGAAGAACTATTGAACTGTGTGTTAATTATTGTGTGTTATGAACCTGACATTTGAAGCCTTAAGCTAAATACTGACACTAGTGAATGCCTTATACAATCCTGAGAATTCTGTAAATCGTAACATAGCGATAGAGAGAGTTACTGTATACAGTATTGCGTAATTAATATGTGGTGATGGGGTTTTAAATTTTACATTTATAGATTAATATTATATTTTCATGGGCGATACAGCTAAACACGTATTAATCAGATTTAATTGTTGACTCAATGAAATCTGAAATGAAGGAAGAGGCGAGTGTCACGTAGTGACTTTTAACCTCTTGATTTGGATCTAATATATTGGTTTGGATCCAAATATAATATAGACACAGTATAGTAATTAAACATAAACCAGGAAATAGAGTCAGGTCACTTAGTTAGGTTACCTGCTTTGATTGACAATTATATAGCTTCCGGGTATATTGCTATGGCGACTGTCCTGATATGTTAGATTGAATCAGACTTTCCTATACAAACAGGAAATGTCTGTCACCAGGCTTAGGGAGATATATACTGTCAAATAGTGGACATTCGGGGAGTTCGAGTCGAGTTGAGTTGGAGTTCAGTGGAGAGTCCGTCTAGATTAGATCAGTTGGGCAGATTAGATATAGAAATGCATTATGGGTAAAGTTAGGGACCGCAAGGTACTTGGCAGGCATAGGCCAGTATCGACTCAGAAACAAATAGGAGCAGTCATGTTATAGAACTGTAATTATGTGTTGCTGTATTATAGTTTATGAAATGTGTTTATTAAAATATGTGAGACTGAAAAGGTGTTGTAAATGAAGCCCAGAACGCGACATTTTGTTTTCGAAGGATCACCCACTTTCAGAATTTAAGTATATTCTATTCTATATTGTACCCGGTTCACAACATAACTGTATGAAACATGCAACAGCATAAATAACTCGACAATTTACGGACAGCATTGAAGCATTGCGGATTATGACGAAAATATTTCAATCGTTAGCCTGCGTATTGTACGCCGGACAACTCAGAATAAACACATTCTATTTAGGTCTAAAGTCTATTTCTCCAATTAACGATTACTCGCATATGTTTATGATTAACCGCAGTAGAACACTACACAGACTATTTTCCACTTAGACAAAAACCAGAGTATTTTGGCATTACCCCCTTTATATGTAGGGGTGGCATTTTACATTGTATCACCATTTAACCCTTTCTCTCTTTGGTATTTATTCCAAAGTTCAATATAATTATATTGAATATCTATGGACAAAAAATTATAATGAAATATGGAAGGTGGAGCATTGTAGCCATTTAGAGAGTAAAGAAACAGATCTATCAAATTCCATTAGCAACCAGAGCAGACCTGGATTAGACGGCTCCTTGAAAATGCGTAGACAGGCGCTTATATGCGGGAAAGGGTTAAATGATTAATTTCCTTCATATAAACGCCTTTTTACGCATTTGCAAACAGAGTGGACCTAAAATAAGGATCTACTCTGTTTGATTATAAAATTAGAATAGACATGACTCTACAATTTCTATCAATACAATAACATCCTGTGTACATAATCCGTCGTAAGAATTCAGCTAATAAGGATTCATTTTGTCAATTTGGCTAACATAATAACTCTTTCCCTCATATAACCCCCTTTTTACGCCGTTGAAACATAGTAGACCAAATCAGACGGCTCCTGAATAAGCCATCTGATTAGGGTCTGCTCTGTTTGCATATGAAAAAATATCAGCTAATTAAGATTCATGACGACGTCATTATTTCTTATTTGAGTTTGAGTTTGAGTTACAGTTTGTAGTTTGTTTTAACAGACCAGTCTTCATGATACTGGTCCATAATATTGATGACTTTCTGAGATTAATTAGCCGAGGGAAGCAAGCAGTGAGGCCAGGAAAATGTATGCAGAGACCGCCATCACCACAGCACTGCTACAAGGACATGCATAATCTATAAAGACTGTCAGAGTTATGGTCCCTGTCTGTGGCGGACTCGCATTGTCTGTAGCGGTAAATGTGAGCATATAAGTGGCAGTGGTAGTGGTCAAAGGAGACGCGCCAACAACAAGAGCCCCGGTTGCAGCAGTATACGTGAACGCACTTCCAGTGTTTCCAGCTGAAAGAAAGAAATAAACATATGCAAAATGTGCGAATTGACATTGCAATGTATTTTGAAAATATGTCACCAAAGCCAAAAGTTCGAATAAAGGTATATCGGTATTTTAATACAAACGCTCGTTCCTTTAGATTCGTAACATTTTTCAAATACAACGTAATTATAATCTTAGAACTAGGAACACTGCTCTAGTGTAATTTTCTGTACACTTGGCATGTATATAATGCAATGTTCTCACACATAATTTCAGCAATTACAGGCCTATGCGTATATTGAATCATTACACATATGTTTGTCGAGATCAAGACCGATTTTCAATTGCCATCATTATATTTTAACAGTAAGACGTTATCTAACAAAACATGCCCAATTGCATCGTCAGCAATGTAGATGCAGCTGTGCCCAGAAACGAGGTTTACATTGCAATACTAGAGAAAGTCCATATATATGCTATCAGGCGTAAACTGGTAAACAAATATTAAATAGGGTTGCGATAAGGCAACACGCACTTAACTTAGAATAACAAAACTTTCTTTCAAAGGTATTCGAGAACCATCTACCCGTCAAAACCATTCAATGGAAATTTCGGCAAACTAAACTCAGTGTTTTTATAGTTTAGATGTGTACATGTATTCTTTCTCGGTGTTATATTTTCTGGTCCTTCGGGATCATAAGTTTCGATGTTATTATGTTTGAAATTTGAATACCGCTTAAAGGGGATGTCCCTACATTTGACGCGTTTCATAACCCCCCATCCAATTACCGTTTATAATGACAAAACATCCATGTGTTTGATATCGCCGATCCCGAATTTACTCCCCGATGTTTCAGTTTTATTCGGGTTGGGTTTTAGTTTCGTAACTGTTCGCCCTATTCGCGATTCTCCGACAACTTCCGGGAAAGCTATTACGTAAACAATGGAGGGATCGGGTGATCATTGGCAAAACGCGGAAGAATTTAACGGAAAAGGCCGATAATATTGTGTTGTAGAACAAAAATTATCAGGATTGATGAAATCGGTTTATTTGTATCACAGGGGCATTTTTCGATATAAATTCTGAAGGGAGACGATCCCCTGAGAGCAAAAATTGCAACACAAAAAGAGAAAATTGCAGACTCGGTTTTATTGAGTCTGTTCATGAACAGTAATTGAAAGTTCAACACTGCTCACGCCCCCTAGCACCGGCTTAAGCGGTATTCAATTTTCAGAACAAGAAGTACTGAAATTCATGATCTCAATGGATCAGAAGGTATAACAACACTGAGAATGAAGTACGGGCGACGTTTTACGGCCGCCACACAAGCACTTAACACCTGCTGTTGTGAAGATTATAAATTCTGAAGGGAGATGATCCCCTGAGAGCAAAAATTGCAACACAAAAAGAGAAAATTGCAGACTCGGTTTTATTGAGTCTGTTCATGAACAGTAATTGAAAGTGCAACACTGCTCACGCCCCTAGCACCGGCTTAAGCGGTATTCAATTTTCAGAACAAGAAGTACTGAAATTCATGATTTCAAAGGATCAGAAGGTATAACAACACTGAGAATGAAGTACGGGGCGACGTTTTACGGCCGCCACACAAGCACTTAACACCTGCTGTTGTTCAAATTGTGAACCTTCATAATAATGATAGAGCATAACAAATACCAAGTTTTATGATATTATTGAAAATATGCGTTCATTGTAGGGACCTCCTCTTTAAGCCGTTGGTAGGGGCGTAGGTAACGTAGTACTTTCGATAACTGCTCATGAACATATTCAATAAAACCAAGTCTGCAATTTTATATTTTTGCATTGCTGTGTTTGCTTTCGAAGGATCTCTTTTTTCAGAATTCATGTTCTTCACAGCAGCAGGTGTTAAATGTTTGTGCGGTGGCTGTAAAACGACACCCGCACTTCATTCTCCGTGTTATTATATTTTTTGGTCATTCGGAATCATTAGTTTTGATGTTATTATTTTTGAAATTTGAATACCACTTAAGCCGGTGCTAGGGTGCGTGAGAAGTGTTGTAATTTTGATAAACGCTCATGGACAGAATCAATACAACAGTCTGCCAATTATTTCATTGTAGCTTTAATTTCGAAAGATTCTCAGAACTTGACCAAACTGTTCCATACTACGTAGCATCAATTCGGTTCCGCATATGGTTAATATACTTTTTAAACGAAATTAGAAACTAAAACTACATTGGCGTTACGGCAAATAATGTCACGCCATAAACAGTGTGTTTGGTGTCATGCCCTTGGAACATTGTCTTTTTCACTGAAGCGACGGTGACATTTTTTGTTACTGAAGAGACGCAAGGCGAAATTGTTTTTGAACACATGTTAGTTATTAATTAAATTAGATCATACCAGTTATCTAAAACAATTAACACCCGATAAAGGGAAACTTTGTTCAGGTAAGTTAACAAAGGAAAGTACGAAGATAAATTATATGAAAACTGTCATGTGCAAACCTGTCTCAACAAATGCCAGTCATAAATGTTTTGCCGTAGATTTCAGTACATTTTAGAACTGCAAATATAACTTATATACGTTTTAGTCGTACCCTTTATTGCTTTTCTACAGTTACTCCGTTTGCAGCTCAATAATTAAAAAGACTAGCGATAGGTGGATCCAGTTCGTCTCAATTAAATATGTTTTCGTTTTACATGTAATTTACCACTGTATTTGCCATCGCGGTAGTTGTAGATTAGTCTGAGAGGGGATACGTTTATTTACACTGTTTGTCTTTTAGGGCGGAGATGGAACAGTTATGGGACTGGGCGCCCTTAACCAGTTTAAACCCCCCAGTGGAATTGTCACTGACCGTTCCAAGGCGGTACGTCCATCTCCTTCTTTAGTTTGATTGTTTATGTTTTTGTGCGTCTCGTTGTGTCTTACATGTACATGTATGTACATTTACTGTTTTCGTCGTGTTGCTGTTCGGTCGGCTGTATGTTTTGTATATGTTGTTTCCTGCATGACTCATACTTGTACTTTTATTTATAGTTGTAACCGTTAGATGATTTCAACATTTCTACATTACTACCGCAGCATTAGTCGGATAAGAACACTGCTGACCTTTTCTCCATGAATATGCATATAAGAAAGAATGTCATCGTGAATATTAGATTAATTCTGTAACAAGACATGGTCACAGTACATGGATATTTATCCATTGCAGAAACTGTAGAGTCATATATATACAATAACAATATAATCAAACATAGCAGAACCAGATCAGGCGGCTCCTACGGGATTCTATTATATTTGCAAAGGCGAAAAAAGGCGTACTTATGAAGTAAAGGGTTAATTGTTGAAATCAAATTAGTTGATATTTGCTATTTTCATCTGAAACATATTCACCATGTACAAAAGCAATCATTTCTTTGAATTATTACTCTTGATTGTTTTAGTTTCGTTATGGTTTTAAAACCAAATTACCAATAACCTAAAATGGTGTAAGTATCGAACTGGCTCGATGTAATCAGCGTATGTGTGTCCACAATTGATTTTGG